>BMAC01000468.1:523705-607352 GCA_014905375.1 Phtheirospermum japonicum
TTTTTGGTGCTTCGGTATCATCCGAGCCTGATAGTTACCTAATTTAGTATTTTCTTTTTATTATAGTTTACCTAATTCAATATTTTTTAATATTATATTTTGCGCAATTTAAAATTTTCCTTTATTACATGGTACCTAATTTAATATTTTTTTAAACATATTTTGCCTAATTCGATATTTTTCTTTTATTCTACTAATATAAAATATAAATAAGTTATAGCAATTAGGGAAAATCTATCTAAGTTGAATTAAAATTTATTTATAATAAAATTTGATATAATGTTATTTGAATTTTAAATATTTATTTAAAAAATACGAGTTATATAAAATTATTACAAAAGAAAAGTAAATATAAAAAATATTCACGACTTTACTGTTAATGTTCATTACTACTATGCTAAATATTAATTATTTTTCTAATAAATGTTCATTATTTTTCTAATTAATGCTCATTATGAGTATGTAAAAATTTGACCCTTCTAAGTTTCATTTCTTGAATTCAAACTTAGTTTGTTTTAAGACAAAGAGAAATATTTGTTTGCCTCAATAAAGACGTTTAAGTCAACCTGGTTGATTGTGCCAATTAGGCTTGATCACTTTTATATCTACAAAGCAACCTGATACGATATCAAATATTCACGCCGGCACATGCAGGTAATTGTATAGATTTAGGAAGCGACATCATCCTTTAGAAGGTGCAATCCTTCCTGGAGGTGGGCGAGCTGCTATTGGGCTGGCGACCTCTTGTATAAGAGTGACGAGCTCTTATGTGAGGTAGCGAGCTCTCGTGAGATAAATGATATTATGACGGCTCGGCACTGGGTGGTATCTCGGTGTTGAGAGCTGGGTTTCATGGTTTTTGGCCCGGTTGGGCTAATATGGATCATGGTATGGGGTCCCGAATGACTAAAATTATGGACATGGTTATTATGGTAATTTAGCGAGAGTTCTATTACTTATGAGAACTTAGCATACAGGAGAAATCCTAATTCGAAGTCGGTCGCTATTTATAGTCTTATAGTTTTACTAGGAGACTAGAACCCTAGATTGGTAACACGTTTCTTATCTATATAAAGAGGACTCAAGCCTCATTCTTTTCTCTAAGTTGATTTTATCCTATGTTTGAGCTCTCGCATAACTCTCTCAAACACTATCTGACTTAAGTATCGGAAGGCCTACGCCGGGGCTATCCACCGCCTGGCCTGGGTTTTATTTTTGTAGGATCTATCAGGTCGCCAGGAGCTCTTTGGAGATATATCAAGTCGCTACTCATATATATATAAGGTTGATCAGGTCGCTGATCACGTATTTAAGGTCAGTACTTACTTTTCTTGGTGAACCAATCTTTTTGTCCTCATCAAGTGGTGCCGTTTGTTGGAAAGAGGGACATCGAGTCCTTGAGCAAAAGATGTGAGAATTTTAACAAGCGCAACATGAAGGGAATAGTTATTACTCATCGAAATCTGAATTTTGGTGAGAAAGCAAGTAAAACAAAAGAAGGAGACACCGAGAAGAAACAAACACCGCCACAAGGAGAAGCAACAAACCAAACGACCATACCCACACCCCCACCCTCACCAGGGAAACAAAATATAAAAAAACCAGAAGGGGAGAGTAGGAAAAAGGTTCCAGAAATAATCAAACACAGAGCCATCCACATAGGAAGAAAGGAGTGGAAGGAGTTACCAAATGAAAGAACTTGTCACATGGACAAGGGATTCCCTGATCGATTGATGGGATTAATACCTCCGGATAAATTGGAGAAGTTGGATGGGATCTTGGCAGGCGATGACGACAGTGAAAAGGAGGAGGACAACAAGAAGGATGAAGAGTATAGACCACAACAATTAACTGTTGCCCAGAAAAAGAGCAGGGAAAGAGAACCGTGGAGGCCAAGTCCCGAACTACTTCGAAGCTCAAGAAGGGGGAGACATTCAATGGAGTACACATCATCGTTGAAAGAAGACTATTATTACAATCAACTAATCATGGATGGAAGGTCGCGGGGAAAGTCTTATAAATGCCGGACTTAGCGGGACGAGGAATAAGATGACGACACCGATTGGTGATTTGTGGATAACGGGTGACGAAGAAGGCCTTATAAATGCCTGGCCCAACGAGATGAGGAAGGTGACAAAGATAACGTGGGACCAGCTTCCCGAACGTTTAGAGATATGCAGGAGGCATTGCAATCTTTACAAAGAAAGGTCAAAGGAACAGAGCGTGAAGAGTTGAAAGGCCACCCGTCACGTGTAGAGTTTTGAGAATGAAGCAATACTGAGGCAATATACAAATGTGGTGGCTTGCAGAGCTTTATTGTCCACTTTGAGAGGAATAGCATAGGATTGGTTCCATCAACTGGCACCAGGCAAGATCACTAGCTTTCAGGTTATGAAGTCAGAGTTTTGGAAGAATTTTGCTAGCACCAAGATACACGCAAAAAATGCACAATCTCTCTTTACAATGGTGCAGTGGCCAGGAGAAAGTTTGAATAATTACATAACCCGATTCACTAGGGCTACCTTGGAGGTGATCTCAGCCACGGATGAGATGAAGTCAGGAGCGTTACACCAAGGATTGAGAAGGGAGGATTTGCGTAAATCGCTAGCTAAGTTATCTACACAAACAAATGAAGAGGTTTTAGACAGATGCGTGAAATACATTGATTTACGTAGATTTGTCCTTATTTCTATTAGCTTTTTAGTTCGTTTTTCTATTTGTTTTTGGTATAAGTTGGATGATTTAGGCATAATTCCATACTTTTATAGTTCCAGCTTATTTTACCGTATTTTAATCGTAATTGATACAAATAGGTGATATTTCGTTATTTTTCACCTTACAGCTAAGTAACCGGAAGAGTTCAGCGCGTAATAGACGAAGTTCGATGTTCAAGAATACGAGAACGAGCTTTCCGGTGAACGAGTAGCAAAAAGATCGAGAAATTGAGATGGACTGTCTATCACGTCGATCGACGCGAGCCATGATGCGTGACGATCGACGACCAGCCGACGCAACATTCTGAAGCGTCGATTGAAGAGGCATCGATCGACGCAACTCTCTGAGGCGTCGATCCAAGCACGCGTCAGTCAACGCACCCACCCAGTCGATGCGCACACCCAGACCGCGTCGACGCCGAGACCCAACCTGCGTCGATCGACGCACCGTCGACGAGACGGCCCTGTTTTGCGATTTTAGGGTTTCGTGCGGGGCCAAGACTTGTTATATCTATAAATACCCTCCATATTCCGGTTTTTCAGAGGAGTTACGACCTCCTAGGGTATCTTGATTATAATAAATATAATTCCACATCTCATAACGAGATTTGAAGACAGAGATCAAGGATCGAAGAACAATGCATCCCAAACATCGAGTTCGCGTTCGGGATTCAATCTTCGCCCAAGATCGATGTGCAACTCCGGAATAGCTGGAGCTTTTTACTGCTTTTCTTAGTTCCAATAAGTACTCTAAACTCTTAGTTAGTTACGTAGTTAATTTCGTAGTTAATTGCTTAGTTAGTTTCTTAGTTATTTCTAGAACTAGTTTAATTAGTTAATCGTTTCATGCTTGGATATTGGATTAAATTAGTTTACTTAAGCGATTGATTTATATTTTAGTTACTCGTTCTTAGATTCATATGATACATTTCTTAGTGATAATTTCTTGTGTTCATGCTCTTAGATTCGTTAATTAGATTTTAATCATCGTTATTGCTCGTAGTTGATAATATAGTTTAGAATAATTAGTTTAATCATCCTTAGTTTAATTATTGCTTTAGCTATAATGATCAATTCAACATCTTTTAAAACCCCAAATGTACATGTATTTTATTTTAGTTCGTAAATTGAGAAAAACATCTGAAAGACCGAATAGTTATTTCCTTGAGAGATACGACTCGAGTCAAACTCATCACCCGACAAGTTCCTCGTACTCTTGCGAGCAAACTTAAGTGCTTTAATTTAAATATCTATAATTGGGGTGCAAATATCTATTTATTTATTTTATTTTCGCACTTGGTCTTTGCTATTTGGTACGTTGATGTATTGTTGAGTTTATGCAAGGAAGGCGATCACTTCACCGCGACCTTGTACCATTTATTGAAAACATCCATCGTTCGAATCCACCAATATAAAGACCCATTTTTATTCCCGAGGACGATTCTTCAACAACAACTAATTTCGTGTGCGATGAAATTCCCGAAGATATGGCTAGAAGAGCGAATCATGAGGACGATCACAATGAGTTGTTCGATGCATTAAACAATGAGCTACCTTGCCAACCTCCACGAAGACGTCGGGGAGAGTATGGAAGCGAGNTGTTCGATGCATTAAACAATGAGCTACCTTGCCAACCTCCACGAAGACGTCGGGGAGAGTATGGAAGCGAGCCGAGATACCTTGGAGGTCACATTCAACCACCAACCAATCGAGCCCCGCTACAACTAAGACAAGGAAATAGAGGAAGGAACGCTCAACATGACGATGAAGTGTTTGAAGATTATCCTGACAGACCAATCCCTCGATGAGAGTTTGTAGATGAAAGGTTCGACGACCAAGATTACGAAGGAGATTATGAGGGTGCCTATCATCGAGAGAGAGCACCGAGACACGCTCAAYCACCTAGACAGCGTGATTTKGCAYGTCCGAAGGTTGTGCCTTATGGGTCTGCTATTGTTCTTGGACCAACTGCGAGGGGAGTAGAGATTAAACTGCATCAACTTAATTTACTTCCGACTTTTTACGGAAATGCCCATGAAGACCCTTTAGCGTTTTTAAACTACTTTATCAATGAAGTAGGAAGATTTGTAGGTCATGGACTTAACCGGGAGGAGATGAAAATGATCTGCTTCCCCTATAGCATGAAAGACAAGGCGAAGAATTGGTTACTATCCTTAGAACCAAGATCATTAACTGATTGGGAGATGATAAGCGAGAAGTTCTTATATCAATACTATTCAGCACAAACCACGGGGCGTATTCGAAGGCAAATAGCTACGTTTGAACAATTGGAGGGGGAGCTATTTCATGAAACATGGGAGCGTTATAAGATGCTTTTGCAAGCTTGTCCCCACCATAACTACTCCCCCAAAATGACGAACCAATTTTTCTTTGATGGGTTGTTAGACAATGGAAAGAGAGAAGTAGAGATAGCAGTAGGGGGAGACTTCGGAGATTTGACGGCCACCGAGGCAAGACGAGTGTTGGAGAAGCAAGACGAGAAGTCGAGAAAAACCAATTCACGACCTCGTAAATTAAAGGTAAATGAAGTTTCCACCATTGAGACAGATAAAGAAGAAGGAGTTAAGGTTTTGGTGAGAGATGGCCAAACGATCAAGGAGATGATCAGGGAAGTACTTAATGAAGAATTAGAAGCATCGAGAGCCCCACGAACGAACCAAGTTTCTTCAAAGGAGACTGTAGCGACATGTGACAAATGTGGATCTCCCGAACACTTAGAAAATACGTGTCCAACCAACAACGAACAACGAGGGGACGTCAATGCCATCCAGTATTATTCGAACCAACAACATCCCGGGAAAAGACTACCATATACGCAGGCACCGCCTCCGAATAAATTCCAAGTGCAAGGGCAAACTCCTACTACAGTTCAGTCGACTGATCAACTTTTAGTCTGGCAGCAAAACCAAGTCGCCAAAACTATTCGGAACCAAGACGGCCTAACACATGTTCAGGAGGAAATGAAGGGAGTTCGAGAAGATATGAAAGAATTGAGAACGATGATGACTGAAATGGCCAAGAGCACTTGAAACTCGGCTTGGAAATCTGACCGACGCCACCCATTAATAGTAATAGAACTCTGCGCGAAGTTTCCTCCTGTGATATGAGTTACTTTCTTAACTGAATTTAATATAAGTTCAAGACACATAAGGGCTCTAACCATCGTGAGGCTTTCCCAGGAAATGTTTTCTATTTACATTCCCGTATCTTAGAAAGAGCGGCTAAACGATCGGACCAGACAGGCACAAGTAGCTTGACCGATACGGAACTAGAACTGCTAACTATGATGGCGTGATCTTTTAGCATATATAAGGACATGTATCCGATCTAGTTGATTGCTCAGTTATTAGGAAGTTGGAGCTAGAGTACCTTTCTRACCCCAGGATCCAACACCAGCGAGTCTAAAGCTATCCTTTCTTGGGTAGCCTCCCGTGTGGAATCTTGAAAATTCATCAGGACTAAGAAGATTGGAGATAATGGTAGGACAATTGGCAACTGACATGGCGCCATTGAAGAAGGAGAAAAATACTTTTCCAAGCCAAACAGAACATGCCTCGGCTATTCATGTACTGAGAAGCGGAAAAGTAGTGGATAACGGCATCGAGCTAGAAAAGGAGGGATACAAGGAAGAGGCCGAGACCCAACCACAAGTAGATGCAACCAAATTGGCCAATCTAATGCATAAATCTTCAAATCCAAATATTTCGGGGCCAAACTCGACAACAACTGAAGATCCCATTGATTCCTTAAATGCACCACCAAAGAAGTTGACTGTTTATGATCATGTTCCTTTCCCAAGTCGCCTACGTCAGGCCAAGGAGAATAAAAAATTCATGGAGCTATATAACTTATTGAAAAATGTCAATGTTAACCTTCCCTTGATAAAGGTCATAAAGACAGCATTTGTGAAGTTTTTCAAGGAGCTAGCATCAAAGGAAAGGCATTTAGCTGCAAATCAACATGTGGCTCTGATAAGGGAGGTTAGTGACATATTTAAGACACCATTGCCACCCAAAGAAAAGGATCCCGAGAGTTTTTTCATAACTATTTCTCTCGGGAATGGACAAACGGTACGGGGAATGCTTGACCTTGGAGCTAGCATAAATTTGATGCCCCACTCAATTTACAAGGAATTTGACCTAGGACCGCTGAAACCGACAATGATGAGGTTACAATTGGCGGATAGAACGATAAGGCTACCTTTGGGGATTATGGAGGATGTCTTAGTACAAGTAGACAAGCTAGTAGTGCCGGTTGACTTTGCCATTATGGATGTTGGTGACGTACAAAGAGAGAACCGAGAACACACCATTTTGTTAGGACGTCCGTTCATGTCTACAACGCGCACGGTGATCGACGTAAACAAGGGAAGGGCGACTATGTCCATTTTAGGCGAAACGGTGACGTTTTCACTTCAAGATATTCACAAGACTCCTGCACCATTTATAAAGGACGAATGTTCTATAGTTGATTTAGTGGATTCTTGCTTGAATGAACTCCTGAGCATCGGCACGATCAAAGAGTTTGATAATGTCGAGGCATTTGATGATGGATTGCCCATGAAGTTTAACGTGACTAAAAACGATCCAAAAGTGGAGTTGAGAACACAATGAGATCGTTCGAAGTTTGAGACAAGAGAAGAGATGAAGCCACTGCATAATCGTTCAAGAAGTGTTTCTCTCGAACCATACAAGAATTTTAGACGTACAAGGAACAAGGGAAAGGCATATCGAAAGAATTGGACGACGAGGAAGAAGAAGTCAAATGAGGATTTTGATAAGAAGTTAGATGATTTGAGGTTCAAGGTTGGTCAACTAGTGCTGTATAATTCCGATCGTAAGTTTGATCCAACCAATTTTAAAGTTGCATGGAGTGGACCATTTTTAATAAAAGAGATGGATGAGTATGGTGTAGCCACACTGTACGATGAGAGTGAGAAATCAAGTTTCCAAGTCCACAAGCATCGACTTAAGCCTTATTACGAGAAATATACGAAGAGTCAAGATAGAAGTAAGAAGGAGTTCGTGGACCCACCACGAGCTAGGAACTGATCAAGCAAAAAATAGCGTCGAGCAAGCGACGTTAAAATTTGCGCTTCTCGGGAGGCAACCCGAGCTTTTTGTATCCTTTTGTACCTTATTTTCATTTTATTTAATTTTTCTTTTTGGTTTTTATTTGTTTAGAACATATGGAAGAACTCGAGCGAGGAGAATTGATCGAACGAGTGAAAAAAAAGTCGCCCAGAATTCTGCCCGCGTCGACGCCGAGGATGCTCGCGTCGGTCGACGAGGCGTCGACGCAACTGCCGAGAAAACGGCCTCTGTCGCGTCGATTGGGCTCGCGTCGGTCGATGCAGCATCGGCGTGAAACCCGGACTGGCCCAGAACGCATTTAAAACTGGATTTTGCCTGAACGACTCGACCTAATTACGTTTGACCCGCGGGAAATCCAGAAAATCTGTTTTAAAACAGCCCTTTTCTTCCCTTTTCTTACTTTTTCTCCTCCCCTAACTTCAAAATTTTAACTTTCTTACCTTCTTTACAATTTTCTTTCTACAATTCCCTGCACTACAATGCTGAAAACTGGAATTACATACTACAAATCTGCTAGCAAGACCGAATTTGGGGCAAGTTTCAAGCTATTTCTCTAATCAAGCTACGTAGGGTTTTGGGACCTTCTTCCGGAAATGAGCAAATTCGGGCTACTATCTTTGAGGTACTTCGCTTGAAACTCTCTTGGGACATATATAATTTTTGTTTGGTTGAGTTGAACACGCACGCCAAGTGTTCGACAAAATTTTCCAAAGAAGCAAAGAAGCCTTTTTTCAAGGTTTATCATTCCCGATCGCTTTCGTATTGATAATGTCTCGAGCGGGTAAACGTAAGGATATCTTGGGGAAATACGGCACACCGTTCCCAATTTACGAAAAAAAGGAAGGGGATGTTTAGAATATACGAAAATGGGGGTTTGCAACTCATCGAATTTTGAACGTCAATGGACTTGAGGAAGAGGCATCGAATGGCTCGGAACACCATACGGACCTTTCCCGCTATGTCGAGGGCCTCGGTTGTGGGTACTTTGCCCAAATGCACCTTCCCTAATTTAGCGAGCTTATGCTCGAATTTTTCTCCACTTTAGCAATCCGGAACGACGAGACGTTCACGTGTCGGCTAGGTGGGAATGATGTTTATTTTGACGAGGAGATTTTTGGCAACATATTTGGTTTCCCGACCAAAGGGGACCACCCGGTAGGAGTTCAAGGCTTCGATTTAGCCTCTTTTGGGGGGATGATCTCCGGGGGAAAATTCAAGACGATGCCCTCTATGTCGCCTACAAGATCCTCGGCCACATCATTTTATGCAAGAACGAGGCCACTTACGTGAAAAAGTCCGAGCTCTACGTTCTTCAATGTCTTCTCGATGGTCGTCAAGTCCGATTATACCCCTTGATCTTGCAAGGATTCTATAATTTAACTAAGGGTACGCAGGGAAGCAAGACGCCACTTCTCTCCTTCGTGCCATACATTACCGGCCTCGCCCGTCACTTCGGGTTCGGTCCAGCCGAAAGCGGTTTTCATCCACTTGGGACTACTTCACTTTCATTGACATGTGCCCCTGCACCCCGAGTGAGGTCTTCGACTCAAGGAGGATCTTCTTCTCGACCGGACGATGATGATGGCGACACGGATATGGAGCAAGACCTCCATTCTACTTCGGGCCTGAGTCCCGATTGGAGCCAATTTTTCGAAGAAAACCGAGCATTCCAATTGAAGATGTTCGGTAAGCTCCAAATCATCGACGAGAAGATTGATACGGACCACGAACAAAACCGTCGGAGCTTAAGGAAGATGCGAGCTCGTATTTCGAAGCTCGAGGAATGATTTGAGGCAGCATACCCCACACCTAGCATGGACGTCGACAAGAACCCCAAGGATGATGATTCCCGCGAGTTCTAAATCTTGTTTCTTTATTTTTATTATGCTTTATTTAAAAAAACAAAAGGAAAAATATAAAAAATCCAAAGATATTGTTATTTTGTTTGTTTTTGCTTGTTTTATTTTTTTAGGACAATTCATATCGCGCACATTGAAGCAATGCCAAATTGTAGCGGCTCAACTACTATTATTTCAGGGATGTTTTCTTTTTCCTTCCTCTTTTTGAATTTTGGATGTATTTGTGGCAATCCGAAGATTGCCGGCATTTTTAGAGAGGGGGGGTGGTCGAGTGTGATTTGTGTTGATTAATTGTGTAATTTTATTTAATACTTGGCCTGTAGTAACTATATGCTTAAGTGCGATTAATTGCTATTCCTGCGCGATAATTGTGTTTGTATGGCTTGCCTGTCGAAGTTGACTATGTATGATTATTTGTTTTCATCTTTGAGCGTGCATAAGTGCATAATTTTTAAAAATTATTATTTATATATTGTAAAATGGTACTTGGACGCAATTGATTTCACAAAACCTTAAAAACAGCGTCAATTCAAAACTTCTTCATGCAAAAAACCTGTGAGTAGCCTGAGTGATTATCATCTTTGCATGTGCTTGAATAAGTTTCAGTCTTGATATCTCTTTGAAGCCGCTGTATGTAGTCGACTTTGAAAATGAAGTTAAGGCACATATAAAATCCTATTCCGGCCATATCCATATATTTTAGCCACTATAAATTCCGAATGAGCCAATCATAGCCAAATAATCCATGCCTATAGCCATGAGTGATTTTATTTTTGAGTCGACCCCTACTTACCCATTAAAAGCGTGGGGTAGGAGTTCGCTATTTTTTTTCTTGGTTATTAGTGTTTTGGAGATGTTGTTAGGAATTTTTGATATTTATGAAATCTTTGTAATCTAGGACCACCATCCAGAAAAGAAAAAAAAAAGGAGAAAAAAAAAATAATACCCCATAAAAAAATAACAAAAGGGGAAATAAAAAAAATAATAGGATGGTGGATAGTGTTGATTAATTGCCTAAGCGCTTGTAAAGGCTTGAGTCTAATTATTTATTTTATGAGGCCTTATGTTTAAGAGGCAAAAGATTTGTGATTAAGTGGTTTCTGAGCTTCAAGTCGGTTTTACGGTTTGCGAGTTGGGAAATAGCCTATATTTAAAAGGCTATGTTATGAGTGTTTAGTGAGGTTTTTCTTTTGTATGAGATGAAGCTACTGCTTCGTGTTTAGGATAGGTTGAGTGAGTTATTAATCATGGTTGATCATGAGTTAGCCACACGACTTATATATTCCATACCCGTCCAAAGAGCCTTACATTACAACCCGCGAAGACCTTTTCTGATTCTTAGTAGTGACAACACACTTAATTTGCGATTGAAAAGAGATTGATTTTATGTGCTTATTTATTGTGCTTGTAATTGTATGATTTGAGTGTATACACGTCCAATGCAGCAACTGCTTGAGTGCTTTGAGTGATCACCACTATATATTTCCCTTTGAGAGGATGCATGATTTTGTTTTGGTGCGATAATGTAATAATGGTCGAGTGATTGACGTTGCGTGATTTGTACCTATATTTTCAAAATTAATTATGTAGCATAGAACGACTCTTTGCTTGAACTTATTTTCATTCTAGTTATACTTTGAATTTATCGTTTGTTCGAGGACGAACAAACCTATTAAGCGTGGGGTAGTTGATTTACGTAGATTTGTCCTTATTTCTATTAGCTTTTTAGTTCGTTTTTCTATTTGTTTTTGGTATAAGTTGGGTGATTTAGGTGTAATTCCATACTTTTATAGTTCCAGCTTATTTTACTGTATTTTAATCGTAATTGATGCAAATAGGTGATATTTCGTTGTTTTCCACCTTACAGCTAAGTAACCGGAAGAGTTCAGCGCGTAATAGACGAAGTTCGATGTTCAAGAATAGGATAACGAGCTTTCCGGTGAACGAGAAGCAAAAAGATCGAGAAATTGAGACGGACTGTCTGTCACGTCGATCGAGGTGAGCGTCGACGCTCCGTCGAAGCGAGCCATGATGCGCGACGATCGACGCCCAGCCGATGCAACATTCTGAAGCGTCGATTGAAGAGGCGTCGGTTGACGCAAGGTCGACACAACTCTCTGAGGCGTCTATCCAAGCACCCGTCAGTCGACGCACCCGCCTAGCCGACGCGCACACCCAGACCGCATCGACGCCGAGACCCAGCCTGCGTCGGTCAACGCACCGTCGACGCGACGGCCCAGTTTTGCGATTTTAGGGTTTCGTGCACGCCAAGACTTGTTATATCTATAAATACCCTCCATATTTCGGTTTTTTAGAGGAGTTACGACCTCCTAGGGTATTTTAGCTTATAATAAATATAATTCCACATCTCATACCGAGATTTGAAGACGGAGATCAAGGATCCAAGAATAACGCGTCCAAAACATCGAATTCGCATTCGGGATTCAATCTTCACCCAAGATCGACGTGCAACTCCGAAATAGCTGGAGCTTTTTACTGCTTTTCTTAGTTCCAATAAGTACTCTAAACTCTTAGTTAGTTACGTAGTTAATTGCTTAGTTAATTTCTTAGTTATTTCTAGAACTAGTTTAATTAGTTAATCGTTTCATGATTGGATATTGGATATTGGATTAAATTAGTTTACTTATGGGATTGATTTATGTTTTAGTTACTCGTTCTTAGATTCATATGATACATTTCTTAGTGATAATTTCTTGTGTTCATGCTCTTAGATTCGTTAATTAGATTTTAATCATCGTTATTGCTCGTAGTTGATAATATAGTTTAGAATAATTAGTTTAATCATCCTTAGTTTAATTATTACTTTAGCTATAATGATCAACTCAACATCTTTTAAAACCCAAATGCACATGTATTTTATTTTAGTTCGTAAATTGAGAAAAACATCTGAAAGACCGAATAGTTGTTTCCTCGAGAGATACGACTCGAGTCAAACTCATCACCCTACAAGTTCCTCGTACTCTTGCGAGCAAACTTAAGTGTTTTAATTTAAATATCTATAATTGGGGTGCACAAAAAGTTTGATTCATACATATAGGTAGAGGAGACAGAAGAACACTTCGGGCTAGAGGTCGCGAAGTCAGAGAGAATTACTTCCAGGAAATCGGAACCTAGTAGGGAGTCAAGGCGAGTTTCTTGTGTGCTCTTAACCACTGTAGAAGATGACAGAGGAGCAGCAAGAAGTGGGAGGAGAATATGGATTAACCACTGGAGCCGATAACAGAGGGGCAATAAGAAGTGGGAAGAGAATATGGTGAGAAGATGATTTCACACCCTTAGCATACCCACATGAGAGGGTATTCACGATCATGGAGCGACAAATACCTGATGATATTAGGTAGCCAGAGAGCTATACGCGCATTCCCACTAACCCAAAATCTGAGTTCTTTTGTAGGTTCCACAATAATTACGGTCATTCGACCGAGAGGTGCAGGCATTTACGGGAGGAAATTGAGAGACTTATTAAGGCAAGGCACTTGAAGGAGGTCATATATAAAGATAAGGAACCATGGGAGACAGTTCAACAACTACAACCACCACAGCCCAGGCAGAAGGACAACCACGACAGGAAGGACAAAAACGGAACGAACGGGGGAGAGCCACAGGAAATAACAAGGGGAGAATAAATATGATTTCCGGGGGGCCAACGGATGGAGACACAAATAATGCACGGAAAAGACATGCAAATGCAGCCCAACCTGGACCATGTAAGGTCGTCGCCATTAATAGCCGACCCCCGGCATCAGGACCCGTAATTTTGTTCGGCTCAGAAGAACGACGTGGCTTGCAGGTGGAGAATAATGACACACTTGTGATTGAAGTTGAGGTAGCAGGGTATGAGGTCGGATGGATGTTTGTGGATAATGGGAGCTCCGTCAACATCATATACTAGGAGTGTCTGGAACAGATGAACTTAAAGACAAAGGTGTGGCCTGTAAAAACTCCAATTAATGCTTTCAATGGCGCGCAAGTTATCATTGAGGGTGAGTTGGCACTCCATGTGGCATGGGGAAAGGGCGAGCTAAGGTCAAGAAGGATTTTAAGTTCTTAATTATCAAAGGGAGATCGGCATACAACGTGATACTGGGTCGATCTGCCCTTAATGCATTCCAGGCAGTCACTTCTACTTACCACATGAGCATAAGTACCCGGCTGGAGATAAGGTGGGCGAAATAGTATCTGAACAATAGGTTGCTCGATCATGTTATCAAATGACCGTAAGAAAGGGGATGAGTGAAGGAAAACAAGAGAGGACGGGCAATTTAGCTCCAAAAAGATGAGGGGGGAGGAGATTTCTGTCCGCCCTCATGAGGAGCTTATTGAGATTTCGTTAGAAGAAGGAAGGCTAGAATACACTACCAGGATAGGGACTCAAATGACAGAAACAGTGAAGGAGGAGCTAATAGCTTTACTAAGGGGATTTTGTGATATCTTCACCTTTGGAGATGAGAATCTGCTAAGAAAGAGAAGTGATGGGCACCCACTCCATTTAAGGAGAAGAGGACAAAGGCACACTTTCCCACAAAAGGGAAGAGGATAAGGGGCCCCCATGATCATTGATGAGGAAGAGGACGAAAAGGAAAAAGACAAGGGGCTCTTGTCTAATCGTACGGATCACTGACAACCCGTACTCCGTACGACCGGAGGAACAGACCGTGAACATGATGAACAGGACAGAACTACGGGCATACCATAATAAACGATATAAAATTCCAAAGACCACGAGTCAAGCCTTCAATGTCGACCCATCACTTAAAAATGGGTGAGTCCGAACCCGCCTAACCGATAGCCGACTCCGCACTCAAGGGCTTGTTGATAGTCGACCTAGCATAGGTAACCAAATAGAAAATAGTGAGTGCATCTGACCAAGTCCGGGCCAATGGGACGCAAAGAGTCGAGCTAGGCTGCCGAGCATGACCTGCTGGGCTACCGAGTAGGACCTACTAAGCTGCCGAGCATGACCTGCCGAGCTGCCAAGCATGAGCTGTTGAGCATGACCTGCTGGACTGCCGAGCATGACCTACCGAGCTGCCGAGCATGACCTGCTGGGCTGCCGAGCATGACCTGCTAAGCTGCCGAGCATGACCTGCCGAGCTGCCAAGCATGACCTGCCGAGCATGACCTGCTGGGCTGCCGAGCAGGACCTACTAAGCTGCCGAGCTGCCAAGCATGAGCTTCCAAGCATGAGCTGTCGAGCATGACCTGCCGAGCATGACCTGCTGGGCTGCCGAGCAGGACCTACTAAGCTGCCGAGCTGCCAAGCATGACCTGCCAAGCATGAGCTGTCGAGCATGACCTGCCGAGCTGCCAAGCATGACCTGCCGAGCATGGACCTGCTAAGCTGCCAAGCATGACCTGCCGAGCTGCCAAATCATGAGCTGTCAAGCATGACCTGCCGAGCTGCCAAGCATGAGCTGTTGAGCATGACCTGCTGAGCTGCCGAGCATGACCTGCCGAGCACCTCATTCCAGGTTGCCAGCCAGGCGTCTCATTCTGTTGAGTTGCCGAGCATGACCTGCCGTGTGCACCGCAGCTCAAGAGCACGTACTTGAGAGCACCCTCCAAGTAGGGTTGTTCAACTAATTACATTCCAGGCCACCAGGAAAGCATCCAGATCGGCTCGACGCTTGAAAGGAAGATTGGAACTGTCCACCTCCTCCTGTTTCTAGTTGAAATTGGGCTTGGTAAGTGAACAACGGGTCGACTAAGGATGGTTGGCTGCGAGTAAAGGTCGGTTCGACACAATGTCAAGATAAGGACGGCTTTATCGATTTGACACTTGGGAAAGAGTTCGGATCAACTCATTCCCTACCTTTGTTTGAGGTTAGGCTCGAGGGATAAGAACGGTTTAACTAGGACTGGTCGACTATGAAGAAGGGTCGGTTCGACGCTTTAATGAGATGAGGACGGCTCTAAATCGGCGGAAGAGATATGATCAAGGCTTTATTCTCTGACTCAGAAAGGGATGTGCAACCAATGATAAAGCGCCAGGTGTCTAATTAGGGTTATGGTTTTTGTGATTGGCTTATGGGCCAAGTAAGTCGGTGCATCCAGGTGGTGACACGTGTCCAATTAGGGTTTCGAAGGAAAACTATAAATAGCCTCTCCAAGAGAGAGAGAGAAGAAGAATCCCCAATCTGCTAGAGAGAGAAAGACATAGAGAGTTAGAGAGAGAAAGGCTTGTAACAAGAGTTCTACCCTGTAAAAGGATCCGGCCAAGGCCGATCCGACCTGATATTAAGGAATAAAAATCAAGCACTTTTTCCTATTTTTGGTTTCCTGTTTTTATATTGCTGAACTGCTTGTTTTCTTGGTTTTTTATGATTTAGACTACTCTTAGATCTAAACAGTTTTGACTAGCCCAGAAGGGGAGAACCTCGATTTCGCGATCAAGCTAGGATTTAAGGCCTCTAATAACGAAGCGGAGTATGAAGCGTTACTGCAGGGCATAAGAATGGCAAGAGACCTGTGAGCACGGCGAATTCAGGCCTATACGGACTCACAACTGGTGGATTGCCAGTATGATGGGTCTTTTGAAGAAAGAGAAGAACGCATGCAAGAATACTTAAAGAAACTCAAGGAAGGGGTAACTCAAGTCGAGGAGCTTAAGTTGAAACATTCTCTGCGAGCTAATAACATCCGGGCGAATCAACTCGCCAAGATGGCTAGGACATTGGGGACTTTTAACATAAGAAAGGTCATGCTAATGGAGTTAGCGCATAGCAGTGTGGAAAAGGGGAAGGAGATTATGGAGATAGATGAGAGGGAAGACTGGTGGACACCAATTCGGGAGACTCTCGATAAGGTGGTCGCTGGGAACACAGAGTTTTCCACTAAAGAAGCAAGGACGGCAGCACGCTTTTGTTTAATCAACGGGGACTTATACAAGAGGTTGCACTTTGGCCCATACTTGAAGTGCTTGTAAAAGGAGGAAGGATTGGAAGTATTGCGGGAGATACATGAAGGATATTGTGGTGATCACATTAAAAGCAGAGCACTGGTTGGAATAGCTTTACGAGATGGGTTTTTCTTGTCGGGGATGAAGATTATGGCAGGTGAGCTCGTTATGACTTGCAGAAAGTGTCAGATGCATGCACCTATCATTCATGTGCCCGCAGAAGATATGATGATAATGAGCTCGCCCTGCCCATTTTCACAATGGAGGATCGACATTGTGGGGCTCTTTTCAAGGACTCCTTACAAGAAACTCCACTTGGTGGTCACGGTGGACTACTTTACAAGGTGGGTGGAGGTTGAGGCTGTGACGGGCATTGGCGAACAGAACATCATCGACTTTGTTTTTAAAAGTATATTTTGCATGTATGGCATCCCGCGGCTGCTGGTCTCAGATAATGGAACATAATTCAATGGCCACATGATCCAATATTGGCGCAAAATAATGGGTATGAAACAACATTTTGCCTCTGTGGCTCATCCCCAAGCTAATGGACAAGTTGAGGTCACTAACTGTATTATTGTCCAGGGAATCAAGCTGGGACTAAAAAAATCATGGGGACTTTGGCTTGAGGAGCTCTCTTTCGTCTTATGGGCTTATCGAACAACCCCACGAACTACTATGAGCGAATCACCTTTTAGCCTGGTATACGGTATGGAAGTTGTCATCCCAACAGAAATAGTTGGAGGATCAGATCGTCTGGAAAAATTTAATGAGGAATAAAATGAACGATTGGCTAGGGGAGCTCATGAGACAATCGATGAAACACGCGACAAGGCTGCAGCATGCGTGGAAAGATACAAACAGAGAATTCAGGCGACCTTTAGCAAACAGGTAAAATGAAGGTACTTCTAGGTTGACGATCTTGTCTGGAAGTGGGCTGATGCAAACTATACTACCAAAAATCTGGATCCAAATTGGATAGGACCATTCAAGGTCATCAAGGTACTAAAGGATGAGCATATGTGCTCGCCGACGCAAAGGGGGAAGCTTTACCAAGAAGCTAGAACATCTGCCACTTGAAGAAGTATTACGCCTAGCTCTCTGGGTGATGGACTTATACTTTTTCGCACTTCTATATTTATTTACACTTAACATGTGCTGACGCTTCTTTAGGTCGGCGATGGACTCTTACTTTTTCGCACTTTTCACGAACTATGGGCTGATGGTTATTTAGACCAGCTATGAATAAAGGGTTATTATTATGGCATTCTATGAGTTTTTTTTTTGGTTTTTATGGATATGGGCATGGCTCGATGCTTTTATTAGGTCGATAATGGATTTTATGGATATGGCAATGGATGGTTTTGTGTGAGAACATGTTTGATTTACATGTTTTTACATGTCCTTGAATATGTTTGACTTACATATTTTAGGATGTCTGGAAGGGGGTATGTTTGATTTACATGTTCTCTTTTGTTTTATAAGTAATGTTGACTTACATACTATTTTATTGTTTGTTTTAAATTCTCTGTGAATAACATGTTTGATTTACATGTTCTTAATACTTCGTTTTATGGGTATGTTAGATTTACATGCCCTTTGTTGTGATAAGCATGTTTGACTTACATGCTCCTCGCGAACTATGTGCTTTACGTTCTGGCTAAATGATTTCATAACTTATGTGGAAAGCAATTTTACTTTACATCTTCTTCCTTAAATCAGGTAAGGGTTATTGGGGGACTTAACGTTTGAATAGGAGATAACCTAGTTGTTTTACTTGGTTGCATTAACTTGGGGGTAAAAGAACTTTCTTAGTTATCTCTGGTTTACTTTCCCTACGTTGGTGCGACCAGATTGATTTCTGATCCACACTGTTTGTGATCAACTATGGTTCTAATTATATGATGCTTTAATATACCTATCTTATATTAGATCGGCACAGGTATAGCATCACGGGCTGCATGATGGTATTACTGAATCAATCGTAGAGTTAATAAATAAAAGAGATCATTCAACGATAATAAATCATACTACATCAGTTTGCACATGGCAAATTAAAATCTTGAAGGTGCAGGAATCTCATTACAAGGAAGAAGCTTAGAAACTATGAAGGGGTATAATCAGTGACTAACTCATCAAGGGGAGCATCAAGCTCGTTGGCAAGTCTAGCTCTCAGGATTGCCTTGCTCGTACAAGTGCTCCACCAGTCAGTGTGAAGATGCTGATTTTCATCGCCACGCCAAAAATCGAAGGCGGGGAGATCCTCTTGAAACCTCGCCTCGTCCAACTGGAAGTTAGCTCCTACCATTGCGAGCTAAGCCTTGACTTGCTCAACGGTGATGTTGAACCATTCTTTAGCTCCTCTCGCCACTTTCTTCAGGAAGGCCGTCGTATGCCGATAATTATGGATCAGCTGGGTCCTATATGTTTTCATGAATTTCTTACCCACTTCGTTGTTCAGAAATTTACGAAGAACCTCATCTACCCCTTCAGCCTTTCCTTCAGACTTTCCCTCAGTGATCCCTTGCTGACGGGCTATGCGAGCTACCTCCTCTATCTCTTTATCGTTGTTTTGCAGGAGTCCTTCTAGCTCCATTATTCGCCCCCCAATCAAGTGGCCTCCACTCTCAATGTCTCTAGCTGGCTGTTTGCAACGTTTAGCTCTTCTCCCCGAGTCGCTAGTTGACGACGAGATTCATCCAAGTCTCCTTGTGTCAAGGATAGTTGTTGTGTTTATTTCTCGTCCTGAGCCACCAGCTCATCGCACGTCTTTTTCAGCTCATCCTCAGTGGTCGCCAATAGCAAATGGCTCGATAGAGAGGCTATCCAAGGTTGCAGCTATATTCTGAAAAACAGAGTATGTATGGTGTATGTTAAAGTATAAACAAATATGGTATTTCATGTACGATAAGACTTTAAGTAGGTAAATAACCTGGGTCAACATTTGCTTTTGGAGGAGAGATCGGATCTGTTCGGCATCATGGCATTGCGCAAGCTCCTTACCCAGATTTGGGGGACTCGACGTGGATGCCTTTTGAGTGCGGCGATGATTTGGATCTGGGGGAGTGTGTTGTGTTGGAGTTTGCTCGCGAGCTATTCTCTTCTTCTGCCCTTTATCCAGCGCGGTTCGAAGTGGCATCCGATCCTCCGAGTCATCGGGTTCCTCTTGCTCATTCTTCACAGCCAAGGCGAGCTCCACTTCTTTGTTAACATCAATAACAGGAGCTGAGACCACCGACGTCAATGCTGGGCTGGGGTCCGATTGGATTGTAGCTCCTCCCTCCGAGCTAGAAGACTTATAGTAAAAAATTATCCTCTCTTAAATAAAAGGAAATTGGTTATTGTTCTTTTTGATACAGGACTATAACTGAAGGTATTTATGATATATCAGAAGCTATCGAATTCAGGTCTTGTTAGTTGCAAAGGACGCTGGCTAAGACCTACAAAGGAGTATACTCTCTCCGAACTTGAGAGACTCATCATGTCGAAAGGACATTTGCTCCATTCTTTGATCAAATCAAAGTATTTTTGGTACAGTACCGGATTTTTTTTGCTCGAGGGTACTGCCTCTTGGGAAGGGGTTGCCTCTTGCCCTTCGATAAGGAATGGCCAAGGCTCGATAGAGTGAAAGAAAAAGAACCTAGCTCACCATTCATGGATTCTGGACGAGGGGTTTACTAGGAAACGCGTCTTTTGACGTGAAGAAAGGTAGAACTAGCCTTTCTACTTCTTTATTTGAAAACAAAAATGAAAGAAATCCACATCGGGATCTACACTATAATATTTACATAGAATTATGTATCCAGACATGAACCTAATGGATTTGGGTGTCATTTTCAAAAGGGATACCTTATACTTTTCAGATATGGCAACCAAGAAGAGGTGCGAAGGAAACCTGATGCCCGTCCTTAAGTGTTCGTCAAAAAGAGTGACATGGTTTGGTGGCGGGTGATCAGGATCAGTTTTTCCAGCTTCAGGGAAGACAGGTTTGATAGTCTTTTGGAGATTGAGGTTTTTGAGGAATTCTGCAAGGTTACTCCGGCCAGGAAGTATCCAGGGGTTTTCTATAGTTATTCGTGTTGCTCGTGGAAGAGAAGATAGGTCGGCATGAGCCGATGATGGAACAATGGTTACGAGTTTAAGGAAAAAATCTAGGGATGTAGAAGTTGAGGGTATTTTCGATTGGGTTAATGATATGCCTTCAGGGATATTTTCAGTTAAGGCCCTGGTTTGAGCCTCAAGTTCGGGCTGGGAGAAGTCTCCCTACGGTTCATCAGTTAAACCAGGTTTGGGTGCAGTTGAGGTTTTTCTTCTCTTAGGATGGGTCAATTGGGTTTCTATACACTCCGTTTCAGACGGCATATCTTGAGGGGGTGAATTAGAGTTTTGAGAATCATATTCGGATGAGGCTAAACTAGCCATAAATCGCGAGACAGTTATATAAGGGGGATGGGAAGAAGAAATAAGTATATTCAGAAAGTAGTAATTTGCAATAAAAACGAAATAATTGGTACTGAGACAATGAATTAGGGGGGCTTATCATGATGATTGATGTGTGATGAATTTGTCGCGGTTGGTCGTGCTTGTGATTTTTGCAGAGTTCTGGAGATTTTTTTTGCAAAGAAAATGGCAAAAGTTTGCTCTTGTTTTTGAATATGGGGAGAGATGAAGGTGAAAAGGTACCTTGTATGGGGAGCGGCGCAGAGAATTGAAAGGACATAAGAGTTTTTCGATCAGGAGGAAAAGTTGGTATGATTTATTGTGGGCCTTTCATTTTAGGCCCACAGGATTAAAAATATTACGAGGAAGTGGGCTGGCGACGCGTGTCCGACACTTTTCAGAATGCATTTAATGTTCTTAAATGGGAAGTGATGGTTGATGGATTCACGCTTTTACCAAGAGGCATGACAGTTTGACTTCTGCGGTTAACTTATGATTACATTCAACTTGGTTTTCTACCTCAACCAAGTAAAATGTGGGGGACTAGCTGATACGACATCAAATATTTACGTCGGCAACATGCAGGTAATTATATGGATTCTGGAAGCGACCTCATCCTTTAGAAGGTGCAATCCTTCTGGGAGGTGGGCAAGCTGTTGTTGGGCTGTCGACCTCTCATATAAGAGTAGCGAGCTCTTATATGAGGTAGCGAGCTCTCATGAGGTAAGTGATATTATGACAGTTCGGCACTGAGTGGTAGCTCGGTGTTGAGAGCTGGATTTCATGGTTTTGGGCCTTGTTAGGCTAATATGGATCATGATATGGGGTCCCGGCGGACTACAATTATGAATATGATTATTGACTCATGGTTATTATGGTAATTTAGCAAGAGTTCTATTACTTATGGGAACTTAGCATATAGGAGAGTTTCTAATTTTAAGTCGGTCGTTATTTATGGTAATATAGTTTTACTAGGAGACGAGAACCTAGATTGAGAACACGCCTCTTATCTATATAAAGAGGACTCAGGCCTCATTCTTTTCTCTAAGTTGATTTTATCATACGTTTAAGCTTTCGCATAACTCTCTCAAATACTATCTGACTTATGCATCGGAGATTCTACATCGGGGTTGTCAACCGTCTGGCTTGGATTTTGTTTTGTAGGATGTATGAGGTCGTCAGGAGCTCCTTGGAAATACATCAAGTCGCTACTCATATATATAAGGTTGATCAGGTCGCTGATCATGTATTTAAGATTAGTACTTACTTTTATTGGTGAACCAATCTTTTTGATCGCATCACAGCCCAACTCAACATTATCGTCATGTCGGTAGGCCCAGTTTGGCTAACCTAATTTTGATAGTTCTGCTTATTAAGAAAAATTATATATTAAAATAATTTTCTCAAGAAACACCTTTATTATATAAAAGTGTTTATTCACTCATTAATACTTACTATCTTTGAACCAAATATTGCGTTAACATATAAAATCACATTTTCAAATCTCGTACAAAATTCAATGCACCGCGTTAGCCAAACTATCAAACGTGTGCACTTTACTACCGCATCCACGTAAATTCACTACTAGCTTCAAATTTCCATTTCCCTAAGAAATAAGTGTCACAGACTTCTAGAAATTATAGCAAATGTCCCAATCATAATATAGGAACATCGATTATAGTAGAATTAATCGTGAGAATACAAGTTTTTTTTTTTTATGCGTGTATATTATTACTAAGTTGTGGCCTAGACTTGTTAGCTTAAATTGAAAGATACTACCCAAACTGAAAATAACGCACAATGACTTGTGTGCATAAGACTCATACCTTTCAAATATAAATAAAAGTATAATTTTGTAGTATAAAGTACAACATATATATTACTCAAAATCATATTTATATTTTCAAAGTATAAGTTTCAAGAAACAAATTTATCTCCCTTCAGTCTCACCGTGAGACCGCGCGCACCATAACCTTCTGAATAAATCCAAACAGATTTAACAAATGGCTTTTGCAGATGAATTATGAATAAAGTTAATTAAGCCTACAAAACTTGAAGTTATAGGTTAGAGGATCAATTTTTTAATCAATCCCCAATTATTATTATTTCATTTATTTAACAAATAAAAATATATATCTCTAAAACTTTTTGAAAACCGTGTTGGCATATAAGTATTTTATGTATAGATTAATGCAATCAGCGTGCATAGACTGCTGCCAGCAAAGCCAGATTGCCGGTAAGAAATTAGAAGATATCATATATAAGTCAACTTTTAGAATACTTCTAGTGGCAATTTCCCTTCTATAATCTTAGATATATCCTTTTCTTAGTTTATTATTCAATATTTTTGTCTATTTGTCTTATTCTTCTTGAGGGAAGAAAGACTTCACGACCTTACAAAATAATGGGAATTAATGTTAAATCGTTTTTCTTAATTTTTAGAAAGTTGGGATGACGTTAAATCTTTACTTGATTAATTAGTTCCCGAGAAACTTTTAGTTTCTTTAGTTTTTTGGAAAATTCTCATATATTTCAAAATATAAAATTAATTGTCCTAAAACCCCATTTAATATAAAAATTCTCTAATAATTCAATTACTATAACAATATACTAAACTACCCTTAATATAATTTTCTCAATAGGACCAGCTGAAACAGTTAAATTATGACTGCTAATAAAACTCATTTAATGCAATTTCAATCTTTCCAAACTTGAAATCTAACCAATAAAGTAAAAGATGATAAATAAGGTAATTGCAACTTTTCAAAAAACGTAGGGAAAAAGACAACTAGGTATCTATGGATTCCACACATCATCTTTCCATAATCTAAATTATATGAAATGCTATTACATGAGTAATTACGAACTACTCTATTAAAATTACAAACTACTTTGTTCAAATTGCGAACTACGTACTACTTTGTTAAAATTACAAATTACTTTGTTTATAAGAGTACTAAATTACCCTCTTTAACTATTTTATTTTGTTCTTCGAAAATTCAGAGCTACTCGTGTAAATTCAGAACTACTTACGTAAATTCAAAACTACTCGTTTATATTCAGAATTACTTGTGTAAATTCAGAACTACTCGTATAAATTTTGGAACTACTCATGTAAATTCAGAACCACTCGTGTAAATTCAGAACTACTCGTGTAAATTCAGAACTATTCGTGTAAATTTCAGAACTACTCATGTAAATTCAGGACTACTCGTGTAAATTCAGAACTACTCGTGTAAAATTTRGAAAATTACACACTAYTTYGCATAGTTTTTGGGAAATCACTAACTACTTCGCATAATTACACACTAGTATAGTATAATTATTTTAGTAATTCTCAAATATTGATAACTATGATACAATTCCTAACACTAGTAAAAATAATGAAAGCTATTATTGTAACAGACAAAATTCCTTACCACTTAGACATGATTAATAATAATGTAGATATTGTCGTTAGGTGGCGTATTAATGACGTTTATTTTCCTTTAATTTTGTAGTATTTTTTGTACTCTCCATTTTCTACAAGAACAAATAAAGACAAAAATATAATCACGGAAAAAAGATATTATTTGTCTCATGATATCCTTAATATAGTATACGTAAAGCTATTTATAATAGGAAAAAATTACATGATTCGCACCATATGAATAACTAAAATTGGAATCAATAAATGACAATATATATAATAAAAGGGAAATTTCCATATGAATTAGAGAGAGATAAAGTTGGGGACGGATGAAAAGGAAATGGAAAGAGAGTGTGTGCATAGGTATTTATGATGTAAGGGTAGTATTGATAATTTAAATGTAAATTTTGATTAAATAGGAAGTGTTTGGACTATATGGGAATAAAAAGAGTCAATGGATTAAATGGTAAATGGGGATTATGTATTTGTATTATATGGGAATTTTCCCTTATATGAGGATTAAATAGTATTGATATATTTACATTATATTACAAAAATTAATACATTATACTATAAATTAAAATATTACAGTATCAATATATCATAGTATAAAAACTATTAAATTATAGCATGGGTCGAAGATTTATGAAAAGTAATACTTTCGAGTACAAAAACCACTATATCATACTATAAAATCCAATACATTATATCGGGTCAAATAGCGTAACGGATTATGACCCGTTAATCTGGCCTAACACAAGTGTTTGCCTTAATATTACCAGTCATAATAGTTGAAGTAGAGTAACCTATTCTCAATTTTTACTTTAATTTTCACAATCAAACTTTCACCGATGCATTACCCTTTCGGTATACTCACTTGCTATTTCAGCAAATGGTCCCCAATTTTGCTATTCCATTTTTTTGCCCCTTTATTTTAATCTATAAAAAACGGGAATAGTCTATTACGACCATATCAGGCCCAACATACTTTAGGCAATTTAAAATATCTCTATAATTTTACACCTCACTTTAACCGAATCAGCCATGGGTTAAATGGGTTACGATGCCACCAACCGAAAAGTTACCGCTCCTAGTTCGTTTTACAGACGGTTCCCCACTACCTAACTTCATTTAGAGAAAGTTGAACTACAAGTTATCCAACTCCTTCAGCTACTGATCAGCACAACCTTGGTTTGCTTCCTACTCCAGGCGTACAAGATACTTTGCTTTATAGAGATAAACTAAAATAAATTGAACACAGGTTGGAGCAAAAGCCTCTATTTTATTAAGAATTGAAAGACAATTATTATATTAGTAATCTCTTTTTGGGAAGAGACTTATAGAGAAGACTTGCACACGACAATACATAAACTCACTAATACAAACTCTTACTACAACACTCTTTATTATTGCCCTCTAAACACTAATTTTATTTATTATTATAAGAATATAGAAGGTAATAAGCGAGCCATTTTGCTTCCTCTAACTCTTGGATTTATGGAAGTTTGGTGGATTTAAAATTTGGACTTCACATCTCTTGTAATTTTATTAACGTCATTACTTACGTCAACTTTTGCAATATTGTCCTCCTACTAGCTGGTGGAATTTCCTCTTTGTAGAAGCACGTTCTTTGGGGACCCGTCTTTTACTTTTCTTAGTTTGTGTGGTCCCCGGGCAAAATGAATTTTTGGTGGTCTCTCACCACTTGGCTTGTTTTATTTGGATCTTGTACCAAACTTCGACTCTGTCTGATTTAAGCATTTCGGACATATTTTATCCATCCATCTCCAGACGTAGGCAATGTTGCAATATTTTTGGCGAGTTTCTTTACTCCCCGGTGGCTTGTTACTCCATAGAAGAGCTCTCTTCTTCTCGAACAAATCTTATGTGAATCTTGTTGTGTTTTATGTCATCGTATTTAACAAGAAAGACCCATTTGCCGTATTTTGAAAGAATTTGAATAGGAAGTTGACTTTGTCCATCTCTGTGAGACAGACCCAAAAATCCCATGCCCTTCTTGTAGACATTTCCTTTCCGGTGAGTGCTGCTACTAATGAAACTCCTTTAGACGATGGTGCCTTGATTCTTTTTATTGACTCTGTGTCTGATCGTCTGAGCTTGATGAAATGGAATACTCCATGCATTCCTTTTTCAACTGGCTCTGGTGCTGCGCTAAAGAATTATAACTCTAAGACATCACTCATGCAAGATGTGGGTTATTTGACCAGGTCTCGTGCACTGCATCTCCTATCCATCTCGCAAGTTGTGATGTTTTTGAGAAACTTGGTGATCTTATATGAATCGATGCTAAGGCTCCGAATTCATACTGATTCGTACGTTTTTGTTATGTTTTTGTATATATTTTAAGTCATTTGTGAGTCTTTTTGTTATCTTTTTTGGGTTAATATTAGGGTATTTTGCATAATTTTGGATTCTTTGAAATTTTTCTTAACTTTCCAACTTATTGATCAATAATTAGTACTTTTGAGATAATTTCCTTAGTTTCTCATACAGCTAGAGCGTTTGGCGAACTCGAGAGACAAGGACGAAGAAGTCAACGCCCAAAAGTAGCTAAAAGGACACTTATCTGATCGGGTTGATCTAATATCCGACCGGATTGACTTTCGAAACACATACCTATCGGACGACCTGCTGGATTGACCCCTTGGGCTAACATCCGATCGGACCAGTAGACAGAAACTTTTATCCGGTAGGATGGATCCAGGATCCGACCGGACATGAATGTTATAAATGCATATTTTTGGAATTCTTCAGTTACGAAATGGTTTTTGAGACTTTAAAACTCAAAAAAATATTAGCAAGAAGGTATCCAAAGATCTGGGAACTCATCTACCTTGGTCTGGATCATCACCATTGGAGGAGAGAATTGACAACTCTTTCTTTCCTTAGACTTAGAGCCCTTACGACAATTACCATATAGTTTCGATCGGTTCGTGACTGTTTTGCGGCATTGGAATCGGAAGCTTGTGACAAGCTTCCAAAATCTCAGCGTGGATCATCGTTTCTCCGGAATCACCAGAGTTAGCAAGAACGTTCGTCATAGTTCTCGTCAATAGTAACTTTCCCTTTAAACTTTGTTCTTATTTCATAGTGTTGAATTTCGTATTGGCCACTGAGTTCTGAATATTTGGGTCGGATAATTGGTTTTGAATTATTACGTTTGAATTCTTATGAACAATTTAGTGATAATTTGTTTGGTGAATTTGGTTCAATTATACAATTGTGACTTGGTCGTTGATTGTGTTTGTTCTAGTGATGCATGCTTAATGTTCGATAAATCGCTTGAACTATAATTAGTGGATTAATATTATCTTTCAGTTCCAAATGGTTTTTTATTGAATTCTTGAATCTAGTTCATGGTTCATACAAAGAGGTTGACACCCTCGTTGCAAGAATAGTTTTTAAGTTGGATGTTCTAATTTGGTTTGTTTGAAATCTTCAAATTAAAAACCCCTTGATAGCGTGTTTAGTTGTAGCAATTGTGTTTTTCGTATAATAGACAGAGTCAACCCCGTATCTCCACTCCTCGAGAGAATCGAGTCGGTTTAACTTGCCAGTCTACTGTGATCTCGTTCTCTTGCGGATGAACTAACTCGTTTCCAAACGTAGACGTGCATGGTTATTCTTGATTTAAGTTTTGAAAAGAGGAGACACAAAAGTTCGGATCACATACCAGTATTTAACATCTTGTGGATGAGGTTCTGGCATCAGCCACACTCTGGGGTATCCTCCAGACATATCGACTAGACATTTGGCCAGATTAATCCCCACCTTGGTGTTTTGCATGTAATTGTGGTGTTTTTCTCGAGTTTTTAATTAAGGTTTAGTATTATTTATAGCGGTCTTGAGTCGAGTTTCATTAGGTTATTAGGTTGTGTTCGTGTTTTATTGTTTTGAACCTTATGTGTGCATTGTTGGTGAGGTTTTTGTGATTCTCGAGTTTTTATGTTCAAAAATTTTATTTCATAGGCGGATTAATGATTAAATTCGTGCCACTAGGCGCCTAAAATTTGAGCCAAGGCATTGGGGCCCAAGTTCTGCGCCAAGTCATGCCTAAATCCGCGCCACGAACTAGCTCCAAAATGCCAAAACATTCTTGAATGGTCGCCAAGACGTGCTGAGCCGCGCCAAGACTAGAGAACCAGGCCTTGACGCAAGCTGCTGCACGCCAAGTTAAGACTGCCGACGCCCGTGTGCAACAGCCCAGCAGCGCCCGTAAACTCCCGCACATGCCCGCGCAAGGCTGCCGACAGCCGACGCCAGTGCCCATGCGCCAGCCGACGCCAGCGTCCGCGCGCCAGCCAGCCAACGCCTGCCTGCGCACCTGCCCAAGCTAGCACATGCCAGTGCCCGCCAACGCCGCCAGACCATGCCAATGCCTACCGACAGCCTGCGCCAGCACCCACGCCATGCTTGCGCGCCAAGCCCAGCGTCTGCCGAGTCCCACGCGCAGCTCACGCCCTAGGCTGAGCCAAACTAAGCCAAACCTTCCCAATGTGCACCATTTTGGGTCAACCTTGGTCAAACATGGGAAATCCAAGCTTTTAAGACTTATTTGACCCATTTGCCCTTAATTAAATCTAGTATAAATAGATGCAAGATGAATTCAAGTATGGCATCTCTCATTAGCTCCAAATCACTCATCCTCCCAACTCATGCATGGGTTTAGATCTAGTTTCTCTCTCTAGTTCTTAGATTTTAATTTAAAATATTTCCTTAGGTTTGTAAGCTTAAGAAGAATTCAAGCCATCACTTGGATTTAATTTGGTTTGTAATTTCATCAAGTTTGTTATTCTCTTTCATAATTCAAGTAAGCTTTTCTTAATTTCTTCCTTTTTCTTCAATTTCATGCTTATTCTTCAATTTATGCATTTCGCCTTAGCTCTTAGATTTGTTGTTAGATTTATGATTTGGTTTATGGAATCTATGTGAGTGACACACCTTGATCTTAGATCGGGTCCTTGATCGTTTTTATTTCAAGTATTTCCTATGCTTATTTTGATTATTTTCATGCATGATTTAATTTTGATTCTTAGATCTACTATTTGTTTCTAGTTATTTTTCAAAAAGTTTTTAACTTTCATGTCAACTTTTATTGTTTTTTCCATTGGTGCTTTCGACTTTTATTGATTCGCATTATTTAAATTTCATAATCATGCATGCATAGTTGTACCTTAGGTTATCTTGATTGTACTTTGTTGTTTCTTTGTTTTTTATTGCTTATTTTGACTATTGCTTGCAATTTCAATATGGCATACGCATGAGGTATTCGAAATACTTTACTTTACTTTACATTTCATCATTTCGTCATTTATTTTCGTTTTCTTTTAAGTCACAAGCTAAAAATTTTTGATTCATACAATCACTTGAATTTCGATAATACCAAGCCTAGAACCCCTTGTACAACAAAAAATTTACACTTCAAAACGGCACCGTTGCTAGGGATCGAACCCAGGTCACCCGCGTGACAGGCGGGAATACTCCTGAAAATGAGAAGTTTCAAAATCTCATAAGTATCGATCTTAGATTTGCTTGTATTTGGTTTAAGATCGATCTCTTCCTCATTAACTCTTGAGGCGATGGGTTGACTCGAATACTCGAGATTTGACTTCAGAGTTTGATTTTAGCTTAAGACAACTCATCCGTAGATGACTCCATCTCAGCTCTCATTCTAGGAGTATTTGAATCCTCTGCTACAGGTCTAGATCCTTGTACTCGAAGTGTCTCCTTTCGTACCATTGAAGATGTCGCCCGTAGAAGTGGCTTTCTCATTACATACCATAAATGTTCATTGGCTTGTAAATATCCTCATATTCGATCAGAAACTATTTTCTGATCAGCTCGTCGTAACTTTCTGGCTACCTCTGCATTGAGGGTTAATACATCGAACTCGCATTAAAGCATCTTCAGGTGTTCCCTTGAATGACTCGCCATTTTGAGGAATGAATCAATTTCTAATCCCTCCATATCTTGTTAGAAATCTACAAGAACATTTTCGTGATATTTTATAATGATAGTATTTAAATCATAATATTGACATTCATCTTGCCATCTAAGTAATCTAGCCTTTTTTTGGTTTAGATTCAATTTTGTTTATTTTAAAGGCTTTAACACTCGAATTATCAATTTTAAGGTGAATTTCCTGGATAGAAGAAATAAAGGCCATTTCTTAAAAGGCCTTTCTAACTGCAAAGAACTCCTTCTCATTGATATGCCATTAGTTTGCTTCACTGTCCAAAAATAGTCCGCTGCAATATCTACGTGGCACTTCTCCTTTTGGCGTCACTTTTGTAAGAACAGCTGACTGACATCATTGTATAGAACCAGTTCATTCTCATCATCTGGAATTGCCAGTTTGGGAAGCTATTTATAAACCTCATTAAGTTGTTTAATTCCTTCATGATGTTCATTTTCCCATTTATAATGGGTGTTCTTTTTTAGTAGGGAACTAAACACCTTCGTGTAACGTGCCAGGTTATTTATAACCATCCCAACAAAATTAAAAATTTCCAAAAAACTTTGAAGTTGCTTTTTTTTTTCCTTGAGCGTGTCTAGAAATTCTTGTATCTTTTCTGTAATATGATTTTGTAGAATGATTCCACATTCATCGATTTCTATACAAAGGAACTCAATTTTTCCTGTAGTAATTACTGGCTTCTTTACTGAAAGCAATAATCCCTCCTTGTGGTAAATATCTGAGAAAGTTCCCAAATGTTTTAGATGCGATGAGTATATCAACAATGTATACGAACATGAAACTGAAATAATCTTGAAAGATATTATCCATCTTCCTTTGATATATCTGGAGTGCATTTGCTAGGCCCATTGGCATAACATTCTAGACATAGTTTCCTTGTGGTGTGGAGAAGGTCGTGAAATTCTTGCTTTCTTCTTCCATCTTAATTTGGTAAAACTCAGACTTGCAATCGAACTTGGAGAACACATTTGCATTTTTAATACAACTCACCGAATGTTCTCTGCTTACCCATTAGACTTCAAGATATTATTAATTCCCTTATAATTAATAACTAATCTTGTTCTCCTCTTTTTATTTCTCCATGTTTCGGACTAGGAACCCGGAGTGATATATGGAGAGACGCCTGCTTCAAATAACTTAAGGTCAATGTGTTCCTTAAGTATTTGTTGCACATCTTTTCGATCTTCTTGATTCACCAGGATAGGCTTGTATCTAACAAGCTCGTTTTCTTTTTCAGCTTTCACCTTCAAAGATACTTTAAGCTCATTATTATCCCACCATGCCAGAAGACCTTCGTTGAAATTCTTTTAAATCTTTCTTTTGATATACTCTAATGAAATTTGTTCTTTCATGGTGGTGTCTGGCTTTGAGCTTGTGTCTAGGCTAGCTTTGAGGAACTCAATTATTTGTGATTTTATCCTCTTTTCCTTTCAGTCTCCTAGACTCTCGACTCATAGTTGGAGAATTACTTCTCCATACCTTCTTAGGTCCTTCATTTTTTAGTGTTAAAATTTTCTGTCATCACCACGTTTGCTGCGAAAATTGATTGACATTTTTTTATGGAATGCCTCTCGTAGTTTCCGGACTATAATCTTATGATTACATGGGGTTGTGAAAATAAGTCTTTTAGTCTTATTTTCTTGCGTAAATCTTTTAAACGTCTGTTGAAAATTATTCCCTAACAGAATATCTGCTCCCGTATCATGAAAATATATTGGTGGAGTTCTAACCTTGTACCATGGAGTACCACTTTCTCCTCCCATCATCATTCTCACTTGCTTGATCCCTCTCTTAAGGATGGGAACTCTTTTAGAGAAACATCTTCCCGTTACTGGGGAATATTGTTCTTCCATTTCTTTAGGGAAGACTTCTATTTTAGTTGTACAAATTCCTGCGCTTAAATCGATGTAGGCTACCAAATATTCTGCATGATATTTTTCATATATCATTCAAACGGGAATGTATATGGAGAATAGAATGGTGCTCATCTGATTCTGTATCTTTGTTTACCTACTCTAAACTCCATTCAATCTCTCAATCTTTCCCAAGGTTTATGCTCCTCGAGAAGTTTTAACCCCAGAGTTAGCTGTTCTGGGGTTCTTCCCGCGCTACCCTCAATCACCATTTCAATTTTTCCGATCTTGAGGATTCCTCGATATCTTCCTATGAAAGGTTGTTGTAAGTGATATAATACATCACAAGGAAAGACGTTACCTTTTTGTGTAAGGTCGAATATCACTTTTATACCTCTTCATCCTTCTGGGCACTTCAATTCTCTATTAGCTTGAACACCAGGAGCTCGAGTGCTTTTTCTGGTTCTTGGACCTTCCCGCTGAGGTCCACTGATCATTTTGTCTTAATGGAAAGACATTCTTCTTATTTCGATCATGAGACTCTTGATTGTATTAAGGACAGGACGATCTTTGATTCTTATATCGACTTCTCTAATTGTTAGAGATTGCATGATCTTCGGTAAGATGACATTTTCCACATCTTTGAAGATTCTTGGTATTTCTATGAACTCTTTTCTCAAGAATACTTCTAAATGATGAGTATTCTAGAGTTCATAAGAAATATTTTATGTAATAGAGTAGGGTCTGTTTCTCTCCGTCATCGGGTCTGGCCTCTTGAAGTCTTGATGAAGGGTAAGAACTCTACTGAAATATCGATCTGTCAAACTATACACAATTCTTGGGTAGACATTGAATGTCAATTTTCCCGCGTATAAATTTCCTTTTATTGCTCCAAAATAAGAATCTTTGAGATTTGAGACCCTTTTATCAAAGAGAACGAGATTTAATGGCAAATCAACTCCTTCTTTAAAAGTTGATTTTATAATTACTCTAATGACTCCAATGTGAAACCATGAAAGTGTATTTGCCATTTCTCTTTCCATTCCACTCTTAATCTCCAGGACTTCTCTATAGGGATTAGTTGCATCTTTATTTGGTTTCCTTTGTATTCCCTGGGTATTACGAGTCATGGAAATTCTGTGGGTAATTTGGTGTTTTTGGTTCCCTAACCCCAATTTATACACCGCCTTCTCCATTGATCCAATTGTAAACCCTTCATACATTTGGAGCTTTGGATCTTCTTTCATTATTTTCAGAAGTGTTTTATGAGAAACTGTCGTATGAGAGAGGAATCCTGGCATATCTTCCATAACTATTTGTTGAAGAAACTCTCCTTCACTCTGATCCTGAATATATGATTCACTTCTATTTTCAGAGTATATTTCTTATTCATAAATGCTTTCGTTCGGGGGTATATTTTCAAATTGATACACTTATACCAGATTTTGATAATAGGCAGTTTCTTCGAACTCTTGGGTTGTCTCAAACTGTCTAACTCCTATTTTCTGATTTTTACAGGCAATCTGTAAAAATATGCCCTCTCATTCCACACTTCCAGCAATTGCAATATTTAAAACTTTCATTAGCTCTGGTGTGAGCTCTTCTGAAAGTTCTTTTTACTGGAGTCCTGCTGGTATTTCCTTGACTTGAAAACGAGCCCCAACTTTGGCTTGGCCCCATCCTTTGTCCTATTTTATAGTTCATGGCCTTTTGTTTTGACCAGAACCTTCTTGGTTTCCCTGAAAACCTTCTCTTGTTTTCACGAGCATAGGGGTGGCTTATTTCTTTCTTCCTCTTATGTCTCTGTGGATGACCTCCAACTACTGTTGGGATATCATTTTCAACACAACATGGAGGAACCGATTTATTAATTCCTCTTAATCTCATGTAATTCTTGTGAAGTGCCGCCTGGTGGCACCACTCTGCTAACTTGACTTTAAGGAATGACATCCATCTAGCAACTGTATCCATATTAGTTGTTGGCTTGTATTCTTAAATTAACATCTCTCTCCAAGGGCTTGGTATTTTCGCAAAGAATAGTTGCGTCGCATCTCCATTATTCACCCTGGCTTTGCACCGGTATTCAGTGAATAGATGGATATATTCATCTACATAAAGAATATCTTGTAATTCGAGGCAATAGAGGGCTTGTTGATATTTTTTCTATTTTTCCTCTTCCATACCCTTGAAATATCCCGTGCCGATAAAATGAATTTTGAGTAATTTAGCTATATTATAGAATATCCCTTTTAATAATTCTCCAGATATAACTCTCATTCTTATATCTGATCCTGTTAAATCCCACGCTATCTTTACTGATCCTTGAAAGCTCATTTCAAGGATTAAAATGAACCATTCCTTTTAAAGGCCGAGAGTCCCAACCGCAATTCGAAGCCCAATCGTCTATTAATATTTCTCGAATTTTAAAATTTGGAACATCCATATTTAACATTAATCCATACAAATGAATATGATCATGTTGGGACTTCTCATATGGCGTGTTGAGAATATTGAGCCTTCGAGATGTTGTCTGGTACCCATTATGTCTGTAGGATCTCCTTTTATGGTGAAATCCCCAACATGTGACATTAGTGCGTCTAGTAATTGTTCATGTGAAGCCGTATTTTCGTCTAAATTGAAACTTGGTGGTGGTGGTGCAAGAGCACTTCTTGGAACCAAAGTCGAAGATTCTCTTGAGTTCATTTTTAGATCTACAATACCCAATCCGGTGAAGGATTCGACAAGGTCGTGTAGATCTTCAATACTGGTTTTTTCCATTACTTCTTGGGATGTAATGGAATTCCTTTGATTATGGCAATATTTTTTCTTTCTCCGTTGGTTGTCTTATAAACTTGGTTGGTTTCCCCTTTGATATAAAAGGAGTTCCGTCTCGAAAGTTATACGTCGTCTTCCTCCGATTATACTTGACTTAGCTTCAAGGGACTTGACTTATTTTTTGAACATCAATTAGAATTTCTTGTGTTTCCTTTTAATATTCAAGTATCTCTTTCATGTGCACCTAGATAAGTTGTTGATGTTGGTCGATGTCTTGTACCATTCTTTGGATTTCCCTAAGATCTTTATAATTTTCAGAGGAATCAGATATCAACTCGTTGCAGTTGGATCTACTGATGGGATTCATGAGTTGTATCCCTATGATTTATCAGATCCATTTTTAGCATCTGATTTACCCAAAGGTAACTCAGGTGATACGCCTTTTATTTCTCGCATTGTTTTAAGGTTTCCATGTTGACTCTGTCGAGAACTTATTTAATATATTCATTGTCCCAATATGTTATTTTCTATTGATAGTCTAATCCGTATATTTTCAAAATTTGAAAATATCGCTTGAAATGAATACATCTCGAACACTCGTTCGCATCCATTTTTTGAGATAGATTTTCTCACCAAAAGTTAATTACATAATTATAATATATATTTTTTAAAGGTATAAACCCAAATTCTGATACTATTTTTGAGTAAAATAAAACGAGCTATTCCAATGAATATATATAAGTGGGTATATAGTAAAAAGTGGCTTGTCCATGGACTACTGACAAGTTTTAATGCCACGAGTGTACTCACACTTGTAGTAGTATCGAAATTACCGCATCATCTATAGTGGTCACATTGTACAGCTGCCAAATCATGCAGTAGTTGTCAGTAGGAGGGTGTAACTAATAAATGTAATCTTTTCAGCACAGAGAATTTGCTAATTTGAGTACAACTAACTTATTTCAAGCCTTTTACAATCCCAATTGTGTACTTTCCATGTCCAATTAGTACATAGTAGGAGTATATATTCACACCACTTGTCTTCACTTGGCAAGGAAAATGACATGCTACTCATTTATCTTCAACCAATTGTTTTAATTATTTTTTATTTCTCTAAGATAAAGCAAATCCTTCTTGCACCTCAAACCATTAAAAAACTATTATTTGAATATATTTTACCATTTATTTACTTATTTATTTCTCCTCCATGATTTACATCTCTTTTATGCACTAATAATAATAAAAAAGAAAAAGAAAAGAAAAGAAAAGAAAAGAAAAGAAGAAATTGTTGTTTTCAGTGAGGGTGTGAAGTTGGTGATCAGAACTCCAGCTGCCTACCATTGACTTCCCGATGATCATGGGATCCTCGTTGCCACATGCATTTTTATAAAACATTTCATCTTTTTTTTTTTTGGTCTCTTTTAACACAAGCCCAGATCAATGGTTATTTGAAGGAACATAAAGGAAATTGAGAAAAAAAAAAAAAAAAAAGCTCCAGTTGCTGTGAAAGGTGAGTTTTCTCTGTTTTCTCTCCGCCGCTACCCTTTTGTTCGTGTTTAGGTGTTTTTGATCTTGGTTTAGTTTCTGAGCATATTATAAATATATTGATTAACAATAAGTTGGTTTGAAAAGAGGGCCTTTTCAGACAAAGTAAAGCAAATTACGTGGAATGAAGAGTTTGTTTGGGGGTATAATTAGTACCAAGATTTGAAAGCTGTTGAGCATCCTGTAAGAAATGTGGTTTTGACAATTAATTCTTACAAGCCAAGATTGTCGGTAAAAGAAAAAATGATACTTGTAATGGTTTTAATATGAGATTCTTTTTATGATTATATTAATGATATTCCTCCTCATGCCTATAGAGCCCAAGCACCTTTAACTAAAATGAGCATTTTCATACAGTTTTTCTGTTTTATTATTATTATTATTATTTATTTTTTTTAGTATTTTGCAGTATTGGATTTTAAGCTTGAATTCATTTTCTTGTTATATGTAGGCAACCAAGAACACTTGCCTGAGCTATTCTCTGGATTAAAAAAAAAGAGAGAAAGAAAAACTCAACTTTCTTGATTGGAGCTATGAGGTGCTTCCCATTTTCCAAAGGTAATAAAACGGACGAACCGAAGACCATAAAATTCACATCAGGCCGTTCATCTCCTTCGACGTTCTCCGATCAAGATGGGAGGAAATCAGGGATGTCGGAATACAGTTCGCCGAATATATCAGATATAAGCAGCGCGTCATCGGCTAAGATGTCGTTAGTGAGTTTGTCTCAGAGGCCTAGCAACCTTAGGGTGTTTACGTTTGCGGAGCTGAAAACGGCGACCAAGAATTTTAGCCGGTCCCTTATGCTTGGAGAAGGGGGATTTGGGCCGGTGTATAGGGCCATTTTACGGGATACTGAAGATTCTAGTAAACGGATTGATATTGCTGTTAAACAACTCAGCAGCAGAGGATTTCAGGCAAGCCATTTTTTTCTAATATTTTTACATTAAAGGTAATTTGAGTGTTTGCAAAAACTTAAAAGTGATTGTTAGCTTTTGCCTGGAAAAATAAATAAATAATAGTGTTTTCAAATGCGAGGTCTTTCTGCATAATTTAATTGGAATCTAAGAGTAGGAGAGTGAGTGCTTTAGATTTATGATTCTACTTCTGGTTTTAACTTATTCAACTTTTAGCTTCTGCTATGATAAATCAATTCCTCAAAATGACTTGGATCCATTTCTAAATTTGTCCATGAATATGGTTTGAGTGCTGAAAAGGGTTATGTGTGAAACTAAAAGAGTGTTTGCAAACGCTTTATAAAAGTGATTGTTACCTTTTGGCTCTTATGATTCTGCATAATGTAATAAAGATCTAAAAGAAGGGGAAATGATGATTTAGATTTCTGATTCTGCTTCTGGTTTGGGTTTCACATAAATACACCAGATATACAACTTATTCACCAAACATCATCTTTTACCTCATTCAAATTTTACCTTAAACTTATTTTCAAAGGAAAAAAAAAATCACTTTTACCATAAACCACTTCATCAAAATGATTTGAACCCGTTTCTAAGTTAGAAAAATGAACTAGCTTTTGCAAATTCAAATTATTTGAATCCATTTCTAATTTTGAAAAAAAGCCTTAGCAAATATTCAAATTATTTTATTCTACAAGTTCCATTCCCGATTGGCATTTTGTATACACATTTATCATCATCTTTTTGTGCAGGGACACAAAGAATGGGTGACGGAGGTAAATGTGCTTGGTATTGTCGAACATCCAAATCTAGTAAAACTTATAGGCTATTGTGCCGAAGATGATGAGAGAGGAATCCAACGCCTTCTAGTCTACGAGTACATGCCTAATAGGAGTGTACAAGACCACGTATCGAGTCGGTTTCGTGCGCCTCTGCCATGGGCTATTAGATTGAAAGTAGCACAAGAGGCTGCACGAGGATTGGCGTATCTTCACGAAGGCATGGAATTTCAGGTACACATGGATTTAATATAAATGTCATCTAATGAAGATTATATAGTTATTCCATGAAGAAAAGATATTAAATATGACCGCCAATTTTATACGTGCCATAGTCAAGATTATCCGAGTGGCTATCTTGTGATCGTTTCAATAATATTCTTCGAAAAGAATCATACGTGGTTGTTAAATCTTGGACCAGATTATATTCAGAGATTTCAAGTCATCGAACATTCTATTGGATGACCAGTGGAACGCGAAGCTTTCAGATTTTGGGTTGGCTAGATTAGGTCCTGCAGATGGATTAAGCCATGTCTCGACAGCGGTATACTATTCTTCATTTTAATGATTCAGCCCCTTTGTTATTTCTTGCTAAATGATTATTGAACTTGTCTTTTATAGCATAAATGCTCAAGAAAAATGTAATTTCTTTTCTCGTCTCAAAGTTTGTACTCTGAGTGCAATTTAGGAATTCAAAATGTCCACTTTTCATAAGCTGTAAAATTGTCGATATTTGATCTTAGTTCTTTTTTTTTTTTTTTCCAAACATTAAATAAATTGCACCAAAGATAATTTTGAGTTTATGTCCTCCTTTCAATACCCAACAGGTTGTGGGAACCGTCGGATACGCTGCTCCAGAATACATCCAAACTGGTCGGCTCACATGCAAAAGTGACGTTTGGAGTTACGGTATCTTTCTCTACGAACTCATAACGGGCCGACGCCCTTTGGATCGAAATCGGCCCAAAAACGAACAGAAGCTCTTGGATTGGGTAAGGCCACACCTCGCGGACATGAAGAAATTCGAACAGATTTTGGACCCTCGTCTAGACGGCAAGTACGATTTCAAATCGGCTCAGAAGATAGCAGCCATTGCCAATAGGTGTCTAGTTAGGCACCCGAAGAACCGGCCGAGGATGAGTGAAGTCTTGGAGATAGTTAACCAAGTTGTCGAGGCGACGAGAGTCGAGAGTAGTCCCGAAGTGGAAAGATCCCCATTAGGAGACGAGAACGAGAAGGTTACCGAGGAAAGTTTGAAGAGAAGATTATTTGATCATATAGTGGGAGATAATAATTGTTTAGGGTGGAGATCATGGAGAACACTTAGAGACTAATTGAGTGATTATATGTTGTGTAGCAAAAGGAGATCAATTCTTGGCTTCAAACTTTGAAATTTGTTAAATTAAGTTTTGGACTGAATGGAAAGTGTGTATATACAGAGACTTAATTGTAGAAATATGTTGATTTTAGTGAACGGAAAAATGTGGATTCCAATGACATTTGATATTTATCGAAATGCCAGGTGAAACACAGTGGTAATTACTAATTAGGAGCGGAGCTAAAAGGCAACATATTCTAAAATTCATATAATAATAAATATAAGTTTTTTACTCCCTCGTGTTCAATATATTGGACGTTCAAGCATAAAACACACAAATTAAAAAATTAAGAAAAATATCTATGATATCCCTCATTAATACATTTATTTATCTTTTATTCATTTAACACCTTTTTCCGTCGTTTCATTTTTATCTTATCTCCATGCAACATAACATAATTATACTTATAATTCATTACTCATTAATGCATTTTGAAGAAAAGTAGAAAATTTTAGTGGAAAACTAAACGTAAACATAATTAACCAAAATTATTTAAACTCAAATTCACTTTTTTGCTCAACATTCTTAAAAGAAAAAAAAAAGTCAAAACTAATTCTTTTACTTTGGTCTAATTTTTGAAATTATACATAAAGCCAAGTTTTTTAAATTTAATTTGATTTATTCAAAATTCTTGACATGAAGCAAAAATTTAATTTATATGTCTATATATTGGGATAAAAATAAATTGTTGTCCATCATAAAATAACACTACATGACTTTCATGAATATTGATCTTGTTGAGAATTTTATTCTTGGCAATTTTTTATTTTTTACTTGTTTGTCTTTTTTGGATTCAAAATGAATTAGAACTCTAGATTTTGTTTCATATATTGTGTTTATGACTTTATTTAGTTCCCTATATTATATTTAGAATTTGTTACTTGTTTATCAAGTTTAGGACTATAGGGCTTGTCTGTCTATTTAAGACAAGAAGAGGACAATACTTGGACATAACTTTTTGCACGAGATTTTTGAGAAGAACGACGCAAGGAGACGATGCAAGCAACAACGCAAGAAGAACATAAGCAACGAGGTTTTTGAGAAGAACGACGCAAGGAGACGATGCAAGCAACAACGCAAGAAGAACATAAGCAACGTTAAATACTTGGAGCTACTGTCCGAGATTAAGAATATCATTGAAGTTGCGTAACCAACGGAAAAAATCATCCTTTAGGGCGACAAGTACTTTAGTATCATAGTGTTTGATACCTTAGTTTCCATATATTGTTTTATATCTTTTGTATTTAAACTTGAACATGGAAAGTAATATAGTTTTCGTGTTTGTATACCCAAACTCGTAAACACGTTTGTTTACGAACGAAATTTAAATTGTTGTGTTCTCCTTTTAATATTTATTCGCTGCTTACACTACTGCAAAATAGGGTTTTAAAGGCGGTTTTTAGACACTTTTAACGTCGATTTTCGAACCGCCTTTATATCGACCGTCGTAAATTTTTACGGCGGTTTTTCGAAAACCGCCGTAGAAAGTGAGGCTTTTTTACGGCGATTTTTCTTGAACCGTCGTAGAAAGTGATACTTTTTACGGCAGTTAAGAACCGCCGTAAAAATTACCTCGGTGCTTTTAAATTACCTTCTAGAAAATAGTAAAAAAAAAAAAAAAGAAGAAGAAATGAAAGCAGGTGCACCAAATATATTTTATATTGATTCAGTGAAATATGTAGAAGAAATTGACAAATATATCAATATGCAATCATCCATATATACACAACCATTGAATACATAATCATGCCACCACAAATAATTTTATCTTCTTTCATATTTGCAGAAGTAATTAATCTATAACTAGAATGTGCCACTTCACTTAGTTTTCCAAACCGTTCCTCGTAAAAGCACCACATTTCTGACTAATAAGCCAGGAATTGAAATGGCGCATATTTTCCATAAATCTCTTCAATATCTCCTTGAACTGTCTGCATTGTCGAGCGTTTTGCATGAACCTGTTTCAGATGCCTAATAGTTTCGGAATCCGACGAAACAACCCAGCATCTCGGCAAGCAATGATCAATCGCCTTACTGATCAATAAAGTAAATTAAGATACGAGGAGAAAAAAAAAATGGTAGTCAAGAGAGAGAGAGAGAGATTGACCAATTAGAAATTCTGTGACCTAACAACGTGAACTGTTCCCGAAGATAGGCCAACTCTGAGATCGTCAATGTTCATGCAAGAGCCTGTTTGCAGAGGCAGGAAAGGATAAATAATTTTATCATGCGGAGCAATATCGAACAAAACGATGTAATCTTTTTAAGTTGGCATTAGAGCTTAAACAAGGTCAATAGATAAACAAATAAAACTCGTCGAAACTATACACACAAAGTAGACATACCCCTAAAGCTGCCTTTCTCAGAGAAGAAGAACATATATAAGCTTTGACAAGCTTATACATTATCATATCCAGAGGTATCTTGACATCGTGGTGGCCAGCCAGCCATGGATGACCTAAGATATAAAAAATTAATTAGAACATTATGCAACCAAAATTTCCCTGTAATTAAAAAGATTAACAAACATCTCCCATTTTTCCAATCAATTAATTCACTTTCTTAATAAATTTTAAAAACTACGAAATGATATATATGTATACTTCATCAAAATCTGAAAGTTTTATTTTTGGATAAAAATTACGGGAGTGTTTGCAAAAATTAATGTACAGTGTTTGGTGAATAAGTTGTGAAAGTGCATATTTGTTAGTAAAAGTCAAACAAAAAGCAGAATAAAAAATCTAAAGCACCCCACGTAACTAAATTAAATTATGCAGAATCATATAAAGAATTTGGCATTTAAAACACTAAAAACTACTTTTTTTAGTGATTGCAATAACTCCCCATTACGCCTAGAGCTGGCAGGATGGAAAAATCGGGCTGGGCCGGGTCAGGTCAGGTTTTTAGGGTTGTCATTTTTAATGGCCCAATCCGGACCACGGTATGTAAAAGAGAAGAAATTTCCCAAAAACATGCAAGTCTAAGGAACTCTTGCCCAGGCCTGGACCAAATCGGGCCGAGTCAGATTGCCAGCTCTACTCTTAACAATTATTATTGTACTTACAGAGAGCCTGGGCCGCCGTTATCCTTTTACGATAATCCTTGTTCAACAATCTCTTCACGAAATCCACAGAATCTGCGGACAAAGAAGGCCAAGGAGCTTCGTCAAAGCTCGGGTCAGCCTTTAGAACAGCCCGGAATATTCCAGATTCCATCCTGGACCAAAAAGGTCTGCTTCCACAAAGAAGTATATAAGCAATGACACCAATACTCCACATATCGGCCTCTGTTCCGTACGATCTATGCAAAACTTCAGGTGCCACATAATAAGCACTTCCAACRATATCATTCAGCCTTTCGTCTGCCAAAAACCARATAAAAGTCAAACTCGAGTCGATCATAACGACAAGAATGATGGAACGATTTGGAAATAATAGACTGAACCTGGCTTTACATAATCAGAGAGTCCAAAGTCGATGGCTTTCAAAAAGGAATGCTCGTCTTTTGAAGTAAAGAGAAAATTCTGTGCCAATGTAAAAAATGTCAAATAGAGAATCAATATGAGTTCAGTTTTGACTAATTAATGTGATTTAATAATTAAATCAAATAAAGGCATTTTCCATTCAGACGTTATAGATTAATAAAAGACAATGTACATTCCAAATATTATGTTATCATGAGACAATTTATTTCCACATATAAAAATGGCCATAATGGCATAGTTACGACATAGTTACTAAAGTTAGAGACAACTTTAATGCATAGCTACTAACATTAATATTAGTGAAAAGAACTAATATATCACTACACGGGATTTATTTTTTATGACAAAGTTTTATGTACATGAGAGTTTTATAAATTTCTACATAATAAAATGTTGACAAGAAGCTCCAAGAATCTTGGAAATAGAAAAGGGGAAATCTTTAAAAGTTACCATAGTTCGCTAGTTCATCTAACAAACACATTCAATGAAAGATAGGCACCGGTTTACAGAATCTTTAATAATAAATGAATAAAAACAGAGCAGATAAAATTGCTAAATTTCAGTGGCTCTACCTCAGGTTTTAAGTCACGGTGAACGACACCTTGGAAATGGCAATATGCAACCACACTTAAAATCTGTACCATAATGACTTTGGCATCTTTTTCTTCATATTTGCCACCCCTGGAGCAAAAAAGGGATATTTCTTTTTTTAATAAAAGTTGGAAGAATGAGGTGAAGAAAGAAAAGAGTACAAAAAAATTAATCATACCTAGAAAGTATCTGATCCAGTAATTCTCCTCCATCGCATAACCTGGAAAAAGAATATATATATATATATATATATATATATATATATATATATATATATTAAAGAAACGAGATTCAATATCTTAGTTTACCAATTTCTATACTTGGCCTGTTAGTCTTAAATATTACAAAAAGTAGAGTGCACTACGTTCAATTATTTTATTTGAGCAAACAAGCGGATAACTCTTTTTTTTTATTTAGATTCCCAATTACTAGTTAAGAATCTTGTACTATTGACCAACAAGGAGATTTCGACATACTACATCAAATCTTTTAAAATTAACAGTAAATAAGTAAAAAAAAAAATGTATTTCCTATCTTCAATTCAAAATCATATTAAAAGACAAATTGTAGATGTCGGAACAATGAAAATAATAATAAACATGCAGCAGACGCATGCAAATTGAAATAAAGTTGAAAAGAGTCGGAACAAAACCAAACTTACTCCATCACTACGTATACATTATCTTCATCCTCATATGCATCATAGAATTGTACCAAGTTCTTGTGTCCTGTAAGTGCACGGAGTATCTTCACTTCTCTTCTCACGTCCTCAATGGAAATTGCTGTCGTCATCTGCACAAAATTTAAAACATCATGCACATGAGATATTAAAGATCTTTTACTTTAGACAAACATTAGTATATGCAAACCAATTTTCGACCATTAAGTTACAACTCTTAAACACAAAACTTCACGTTATTTGAAAACCCATGACCAACTTTTCGATTTGTCCATTAATCATAAGCCAATAAATGGACATGCATAAATTAAATAGAATAATCCATCGAACTCTAGTAATTAGTGGGCAACAAAAATTAAGATTCTCAAGTTAGAAATAGTAAAATCCATCCATGAGACAAAATCACGCACAACATACCCATAAAGCTCATGAAAAACAAGGTATTGTATCAACTACGATTTCACAACATTTTGATCGAAACATCTTAGCTCTAACTCATAGCTTTCAAAAACTCTAAATCATATACATAAGATACAAAAGCAAGTTATCACATGAAGTTTCTACTTTCAAGAAGATTAATAAGAGCAGGGCATAAAACATTAACAAACTCCGATGATCCTATGAAGACCAAAAATTCACATAAAATACATACACAAAGCCAAAATTCACACTCACACACACACACATACACTTTCAACAAAACAAAACCAATTTGCAAGAAATGAACTTTGAGCCATTATGAACAAAAACCTTAGATTAGGGATAACTTTAACAGCCACATCCTGCCCTTTCAAGCTCCCATTCTTCCCTGTTGCCGAACACGTATACCCAAAATGCCCCCGGCCCACTTCTTCCATGATTTCATAGTTGCAACTAAAATTCTTAGAAAACCCAAAATTCTTATCCAGCCGAACAATCTCACACTCACTCCCTTCGGGTATAGTGGCCTCGTTCGGTTTCACAGAGCCATGTCTCCTTGCGAGCAAGGCCTTAATGTGCTTCCGCGGCGATGGCGGTGGAAAAGGGATCTTTAAAAAGCGCAGAGGAGTTGAAAGGACACTGCTTGAGTTTGCAGGCGAATTCTTGAATGCGCTTGGTAGTGGGCTAGGGCTGTAGAATGGGAATTTGGGGGTTTTGCGGCCGGTTTGATGAAATTAGCGTTTCATCGTTTGTTTCGCAGTAACGGGATTTTTTGAGGAAGTCGGAAAATTAAGTTGGGGATTTTGGGGGTTTACGATTCCCAGAGAATTATCTGTTTGATTTGTGGTGGAGGGTTTGTAAGGATTCCACCAGACAAAAGCATTACGTGACGGAACTAGGAGGTTGATGAAATCTGGTTGCCGCGTAGGGAGTTAGGCTAGGGATGGGGCTGCAAACGAACAAAGTCGAGTCTAGCATTCACGATTTCAAGCCAGGATTGACTGTTTTTTATCTGTGCTAGAGCTCGAGCTTACATTTTTGGTAGTGCACTGTCGTGTTCATATGCCTGAGAGGGTTTTATATTCTTCTTCTTTTTTTTTTCTTTAATAAAAAAAAAATCTTTTTATATTTTTATTTATGACGTGGCGAATGTAGATTGTCGGATGAGACATGGATCAACGACCCAAAATTTTTGCTTGAGCAAGACGAGGATTGGTGACATGGCAGCCTACTATTCTACGGCGGTTCTAACAAAGCCGCCGTAAATTGTCATCTTATTAACGGCGGTTCGAATATAACCGATGTTAAAAACAGCGAACTAATTAACCTGCGAACTAATTAACGTCAGTTCTTAAGAAACCGCCGTGAATACCTGATTATTCACGGCGGTTCTCAAATAACCGCCGTAGAATGTGCGAGTTTTACGGCGGTTCTGTTAAAACCGCCGTTAAAATCAGTTGATATCCAATTTTAACGTCGGTTTTGAGGAAACCACCGTAAAATAACATTTTTAATGGCGGTTTTAGCCACAACCGCCGTTAAAAGTATTTTTAAGGCGGTTTTCAATGAACCGCCTTTAATTAACAGCCTTAGAAAGCTGTTTCTGTAGTAGTGTTATTTTATAACTCTGTTTGATGTTAGTTTCGATGTTTTAACATTTACTTTTAAATCTGCTATTTAAAGCATTGAACCTGTTTGATGTTAGTTCTAGTGTCTTAAAACTGAAACTAACATCGATTACTGATACTTATTTAACCACATCCATAAACCCTCAAATCAACAATTGACATCTAGAGCAGGTTACTTGACGTACTAAGTACTGATCCTTGTAGGTGTTATGGATGCTCAAGGCAATCCACGGCCTCCGATCCTAAATGGAGAGAACTATTCTCTCTGGAAATAGAGGATGAGGTGACATATAAAGAATATCGACGAACGTGCGTGGAGAACCATTCTGGTTGGATGGGAGAAGTCACGTGTTACCGATACTAATGGAGACACCATCGTCAAGAAAGAAGAAGAATAGAACGCCAACGAACTTGCCCTATCGAATTGGAACTCCGAAACAATCAACAACCTTTGTGGGTATGTTGATTCGAGCTATTACAAGGTTATCAAAAGGTCTGAATCGGCGAAAGATGCATAGATGCATTACAAAGAGTGTGCGAAGGAAACAACAGTGTCAAGAGGTCAAGACTGAGGATGTTGACGTCAACATTTGAGTCAATGAGGATGGAGGACAAAGAGTCCATCATGGATTATGCCATGAGACTATCAGACATTGCCAACGAATGTGGATAACTTGGTGAACAAGTTACAAGTGCACGTCTTGTGGGAAAACTGCTAAGATCTATCTCCAAGAAGTTTAGTATGAAAGTTGTAGCCATTGAAGAAGCAAAAAATACAGACGACTTAGACTTCGATGCATTGGTAGGCTAGCTCAAGATGTTTGAGATAGAACATCTTACGTCTAACTCAAAAGAGAAGAATGTTGCCCTATCTTCTGATGTCAACTCCGATGATGATAATGAAGATTTTGATTTGAGGGGGCTACTTGAAAAGATCGAAACTACCAAACTTGGAGATGAAGAAGTGTTCCTTGTGTCTCAACGTTTTAACAAGTTCTTAAGGAAGAAAAACTACATTGGAGGTTCAAGTTCAAAGTTTAAACCACTGGCGCCCACACCAAAATCTTCAGGGTGTACACTTGCCAGATTCCAGTCCTCACCCTCGGTATCCAATATCTCTAGTTCCCCAAAGTCTCTCGACAAAATTCAGTGCCATGAATGTAAGGGTTGGGGACATTATAAGAATGAATGTGAAAATACTCTTAAAAAGAAGAACCTGATTGCACAATTGTACAAAGAAGATGACATTGATTCTTATCCACCTATATCTGTTCCAACCCTGTCTGCCAATGTTGTATGGGATGAAGACATTCATGTTGGTAATATCAAAACCAACACCCTGTGCCTCAATGCAGAGGCTGATGAATCTCTTAACGAGTACGAGAATCTTAGCATTGAGTATGAACAATTGTTTCCTAGTTCGAGAAATCAAGTACTCAAAGTCAAGGCGCTTACGAACAAACTAACTCAGGAAAAAGGATGAACACCTGAATATAATTGTCCCTTTGGAGTCTTCACTCACCAGAAAGGATGCTGAGCTAAAACGAGTGAAGACTGAGTTGAAGAAGGTTCAAGAAACCCTCACAAAACTCATCAAGGGCAAGGCAAAGCTTGATGAAATTCTGGAACTGAGTATCCCGGATTCTTCAAAACACGGGATTGGATACAAGCCTGTTCAACAAATGCCTGAGTCTAGCCATAAATTGGAGAAAGTCAAGCGCCACAAGAGGAGAAGAAGACAATATGTGTGCCATCACTGTGGTGAACCTGGTCACATACGACCATACTGCTGGAAGCTTGTGGGAAAACAAAATTAGTTTAAAAGGTCGAAGCTGGTTGCTGGGATCCGTGACGGTTTCCAAGTTGCTAACATCAAAACTGACACCAGAGTCACGCAAGTATGGGTCAAAAATAACGAGATCAAGTGCAATATGATTTATTCTTTTCTGAAGTCTCATATCCTTGGAGCCTGGTACTTCGATAGTGGATGTTTTAAACATATGACAGGCTCTGAAGATCTTCTTTCAAATATTATCAAGTTTCATGGAGTAAAAGTGAAGTGTGGTGGAGGTGCTAATGACCAAATCATTGGCCAAGGAACCCTTCATGTTCCTAGTATTTTAAAGTTGGAGAATGTTTTCCTGGTTGAAGGTTTAACTGCAAATTTGATAAGCATTAGCCAACTCTGTGATGGTGGGTTTAGTGTCAAGTTTAATCGTGAAAAGTGTGAAGTTCATGACGAGGACGATGCCTGTATCCTCACTGGTCAGAGAACTTCTGATAATTACTACCAAATCAACGGTGATGTATTTTGCAAGCTATCTCAATTGAGTGCTGCCGAGGTGTGGCATCAAAAGCTCGGTCATTTCAATTACAAGATGCTAGAAAGATTGGACAAGAAGGAATCTTTGAATGGGCTACCTAATCTCAAAACCAAAATCACCCCTGTGTGCGAAGCATGTCAAAAAGGGAAGCGAGCCAGGGCACCACATCCCTATGTGAAAAGTCTAACTATCTCAAGTTGTTTCGAACTCCTTCATATGCATCTTATGAGACCACTTAAAGTTGAGAGCCTTGGTGGTAAGAGGTACGTACTTGTGCCTGTAGATGATTTTTCTCAATTTACTTGGGTAGAATTTTGAAAAGAAAAATCTGAGACTTTTGAAACTTTTAAAAAACTTGCGAAAAAATTGTGTGTTCGTTTTGGTGTGAGTATAGGTAGAATAAGGTCTGATCATGGGAAAGAATTTGAGAATGCATCCTTTTCTAATTATTGTTCTAAAGTTGGTCTAACTCATGAGTTTTATTCACCTATCACCCCCCAACAAAATGGCATAGTCGAACGAAAAAATAGATCTCTTGCAAAAATGACTAGGAATATGCTTATTTCAAATGGGATTGCAAAACATTTTTTGGGGAAAGCAATGAACACTGAATGCCATATAATTAATAGGGTGTGTTTTAGACCGGGGTCTTGTGTCACTCCCTACGAGTTGTTGATGGGCAAAAAGCCAAACTTGAGTTATTTCATGTTTTTGGATGCATTTGTTATGCGTTAAATGATAGAAATCATCTTGCTAAACTTGACTCGAAATGTGATGAGTGCATTTTCATGGGATATTCATGGTATAGCCATGCATATAGATTGTTCAATCTTAGGACGCACTGCATGATCGAGTCAGTAAATGTTAAGTTTGATGATATGACTACTGCTGTGAAACCTGCTGAGGATAATGATCTGTTTTATGATCAGAATCCTCAAGAAAATATCACGGTTGGTATAGATGAAACTATAGGTTTAGAAACTGAAGATGCAGGTGGTGACGGTTCCAATGACATGTCACCAGAAGTAACACCAACTCAGTCTGTTCAAGAATCTGATTCAGAATCTGATGAGGAAAATCCAGCTGAACCGATTGACTTACATCAGAGGAATATACCTTCAAGGATCTAGAAAAACCATCCTATAGGCTAGATCATTGGATATCTCGATGAAAGAAGTACGAGAAAGCGACAAATAAACATAAAGGAGATGATAAGGTTTGTTTGCTTGTCTACTAACTGTTCTAAGATTCGAGAATCTTTGTTTCTTTCCAAAACAGAGCCAAAGCGTGTAGAAGATGCTCTTAAGGATGAATTCTAGATCAATGCCATGCAAGAAGAGTTTGATCAATTTGCCAAGAACGATGTTTGGGACTTAGTACCTCGTCCAAAAGACTCACATGTTACGGGTACAAAGTGGATTTTCAAGAACAAGATGGATGAGGCTGGAAACATTGTGAGAAACAAGGCACGATTGGTTGCACAAGGATACATGCAAATTGAAGGTATTAATTTTGATGAGACTTTTGCTCCGGTTGCTCGCATTGAATCGGTAACTCTCTTGAAAAATTTCCTAATTTTATGAAACTTTTCCCATTTATTCACTTGGATCAATGGTATTTTAGATTGTCTTTTTGTAATTGTTTCGCATTTTGACAGATTTCTTGTTCCTAAATTTATTTATTTTTCAAACATTGCAGATGAAAGGTATTTTAGATTAACAAATGGAGCAAACTATAGCTTAACAAATTTTGTGGTTCACAAGCACACATGTGAATAGTTGAAATTCATTCTGGCAAAGAGGACAGAGGCTTTGATGGTAGCCCAGTTGTCAATGAAGGCACCATCAAGAATGTGCAAATTGGTGACCCGCTCCATGTAAGCCCTTTTTCATGGTCTTTCAGTTGAGAAAAAGAAAATTTGAAAAATTTTTACTGTCATGCCAATTGTTGATGTTTAGTTGAGAAAACAAACATACGAGAGATATTTATAAAATCTTTTTTTATATGCAATTATCTAGGCTATTATTTTTCTTTGTGCATGTTTGTTCTTTTAGCCTGTTGCTTTGTTTGGTAGTTATGTGTTATTGCCACATAAAAGAATAGTTTGGGTAGTTATGTGTATAATCATATAGTTTATTTCTCGAGGTTCATATAATTGTTAGATATACAAGTTAAGCGTCTAAATATTTACAGATATATTTTACCTTCATTCACATGGGGTTATAATGAGTCTCCCACATTTCTCATGTATGCAAATAGCTTCAAATGTACCTCCTGATTCCTAGGCAAGTCTTATTATTAGGTTAGGATGTTTTAGCTCCAGATATGGAATGCTCAAGCATCGAAGTATTTTATTTACTATTTTAGAGAGACTTTCATGATTCGTACTAAAAACTCACTTTTTTGAACTGATTACAACTTTTTCTGTAGAAATAAGGTTAATACTAAAAAAAAGTGCTCTTAAAGTTTTACTTAACTATAAAAGAAACCCAGTTAACTTTTAAAATTACAAAAATACCTCTGAGATTTGTTTTTTACTTTTACTCCTTCATAATTCATCATGGTAAATTAATCTCTTGATTCTTTTATGTGTCTCAAACAAGTTACTGAGTTTGGAGCCTTGAGAGCTCAGGAACAAGAAAGGGTAAAACAACCCGTATTTTTCAACTCTTAGAAGTAATTCGAGTTTTTGCTTGAAAATAAAAGCTATAAATTAATTACTAATGTAAGTACTCTTTAATAGCCACTATTACAGAAAATGGATTTACATCGGTTATTTTAAGCCATTTACATCGGCTATTCAACCGATGTAAAAGCCAACTTTGTAAAATGTCACAACCTTTACATCGGTTGTAGAACCGATGTAAGACTAGACTAAATAATACATCGATTTCTTTGGATACCGATGTAAAAACGTGAAATACCCGATGTAAGATTGATTATACTACATCGGTTTCTAACGAAACCGATGTAAAAATATGAATAATCCGATGTAAACATCCGTGATTTCACATCGGTTATTTAAACAGCCGATGCAATATGTGAATCAACTTTACATCGGTCAAATATAATCGATGTAAAAGGGTAATATTTTAACATCAGTTATTAATATAACTGATGTGAAATCACAGTATATTTTTTTGGGGATTTGGCCGTTTTAGGCGATTCACACCTGGAAATTTGTAACCGATTTTTTTGCAGATAACCCAACCAAACAATTCACCAGAAAGCAAAAGCAAGAACATAATCCAATAATAATCCATCCACCTAGGTGACGAATCAGGTCGTGCCAATAATAATCCAAGATACTAAGCTGACAGTAACTGGTTATTCATATATACAACCATAAATTCAACCAATCATAAATTGGTTCTTTATATTTCTAGTAGAGGTTTCTCTTTAGGTTTAAAGAAATAACAAAGTAAAAGAGATCATTCATTGATGCCAAATATATTACTGCTATAAAGTTTTCGAGCAAAGATTATTATTCTAAGTCCTAATCTACCAGCGTTAGAGAATTTCATGAATAACCTCCACTTGCTAATTTTTTCATCAGAGGTTTTGTAATTTGCAGTGAATCCATTTATGCAATTTAACATATGACTCAATAGATAACTTTCTCTTCCAGAATTCCACGTCCTTTCCAGGAGGCTAAACATAGAAATAGCCATCAAGATGTATTTTAAGTTTCATTTCATAAACCCCATCATATGGGGTTCTAAAGATACGAGTAACTGTAACATATCTCAAAGCAACAAGTTCAAATAACTGAAATCATAGACCTTTGTGATGAGGAGCTAACATAAAGATTCATATAGCATGACAGAAATAAAGAAAGTCGCAATCATTGTAAAAGTTGTAGCAAGTAATTATTTATAGTATTATGTACATCAATGTAATTATTTATGTCTTAGAGACAGGTGTCGAACAACATTGATTAAGTTTAAACTGGAAAAAAAACTTAAAAATATACATCAAATCTTGCCCCTGTTAAACATGGTTCCACCATCTTATACAAAAATAAGAACAAACATAACATCAAAGGATCGTTAAGGTGATGTCTGTTTTAATTTTGTTTGTACTGTAGAGAATTTTAAGAAAAATAAAGTGGCTTGTCAATTCAAAGAGAAAAAAATAGGGAAAAAACACTTTTGCACAAACATAATCAATGGGGTCCTCATCTTGTAATGGTCATTCATGGACAGTGGAACAGGATGCTCGAGGGCAACTAAGAAATTGAGAAACCGAATACTGAATTATGGAAAGCATCTTGTATACACAGGTGAACTCCAAAGTTATTTCGAGGTATTATCAGTGGTTAACAATAAAAAGTTAGTAGAAGAATACAGGCCAACACTTTAAAGGCATCATCGTCCTGCTAAAAATTATAATGTTTAATCTGAAAAAAGTTTACGGAGTACCTACAAGGAAAAATGAAACTTGTCTGCTTTTTTTATCCACAGCAAGTTGTGCAGGTGTGAGGCCAGTATTATTTGTTACCATGAAATCATCCTTCTTCCCTGCCTGCACAAAAACAGTGCATGCTTCCAAATTACCCCTAATGGCAGCCCAATGCAGAGGAGTACAACCTAAATGATGAAATATAACCATTAGACCCTTTTGAAGCAAAAAATGGGGTATACTCCAAAGATAGACAAAATGCATATGACATAACGGAGCATTTCAACTTACCTTGTTTGTCCTGCCGCCCCTATAATTATATACATATAACAAAAGACGTATGCAGTCTGGAAATCCCTTGTAAGCAGCCCTGAAGTCATTCCCAATAAGTTAACAAAATAATATCACTCAGCAGATATGGGTACAATTGTACAAACAATGTAAAATGTAGAATTATAAAACACACTTCATTCACATTATCAATCTAATTAAACAACTATTTACCTGACCAATGGTGCATTGCTTACAATTTATTATTATTATTATTATTATTATTATTATTAATAATATTATTATTATTATATTCATATTTGTAGGAAAGAAAATTGTATTATTAAGAAGAAAAGAGTACAACAAGGGACAAGAAGTTCTTACAGAGTTCGTATAATCAATTATAATGTCTTGATATAAATTCTAATAACATATAGCAAGCAAACAAACAGTGTAGTAAAGCAATAGATTGGTTGTTTAACTTGTTGAAGACCAGATATTGCTCGAAGTACCATTCAATTATGCTTTTAGAGAACTCAATTCAGATGATCCCACAAAAGTTCCCATGAACCACATGGGCCACCTTTTGATTGAGAGCAATTTTACAACTGCATACTAACCAAAGAATAAATACAGTAAGCAAAAGCAAACTTGTATATAGTAACCATGTTTCAATGATATGCTACAATAATTTGACAACATTATCATATGAGTTCAACAAATAGGGAACATATGGATTTTGAAAGAGACAGATGAATTATGTATAAAGTAAGAAACTACACAAACACAACACCTCAAGAATCCAATATACCAATCTCAACAACACTAGTTTACACAGATTACATTCAGGAACCTACAATATTATAACCAACGACCTTTCTTCACAATAAAGTTGTCCCTAAACATTTTGTATCAATCAAAGAACAGGAAATACCTAAATGCATGACAACAGAGAATTACAATTACATTTGTCAAGTACCAGTGTAATGGGCTTCTTCCATCATTGTCAAGAACATCGGAATCAGCATTCCACTTTGTGACGATATGACAAAAGAAAGTTGTTTGACCATATTGTGCAGCAACATGCGTTGTCAGCAATTCAACTAAGTGTGATGAATAATACATAGGGGAATTTCTGGAACACAGAAGACCACAATTGTGACAGCAACACTAAACTCGAAATAAACAACAATATTAACTTGAGAAACTAAAAGGATTTTAGATAATATACCAAAGCCAATACCAAGTGTAACCCACTAATGCAAGAGTTTGGCTGGTTCTAACTTTCTCAATAGCCTTTTGGGAAAACATCCCATCTAAATAAAAAAAAAGTTCATGTACTTCAATGCATTCAGCCACTGAGTCATCATATAACCTCCAATACACAAATTAAACACGAAATTCAAAATAATGAAAATAAGAAGACAAAAAAAAAACTGCAGAACTAGGGAGGACCATTCGAGCAGAATAAAACCTTAACCCCCCAAATTCATAGTCTAAATAAGAGCACACAATGCCAAATTGAATCGATTCAACATTAATCACTGGTTCGTCCGAATACATAGTATCATAAACAAGGGTAGATTGGTTGAAAACACCTCCAAGCAAGAGGGAGTGATGGATGCAATTAGTCTTTTTTATCACACCAACAACTATGTAATTCAACAACTGAGATATGAAGTTCGCATTAAAAAACTACTATTGAAACTTTATGATTCTCGGTGGGGGCTAGGTCACCGAACTACTATTGGTGGTTGCCGTAAGACTGCCACCGGTGGCGGTGGTGTTGGCCGCAGTGGAAATTTTGGATGGCGGATTGTCTTTGGATGTGGCGGGAGAGGAAAAAATTTCAGAGGGACCGTACACACCTTAGGTCACCGAACTGGTGTTGAAACTTTTTGAGTGTTGGTAGGGGCTACGTCTCTGGACTGCTGTTGGTGGTCGCTGTAAGACTGCCACAGGTGGGGGTGGTGTTGGCCGCAGCAGCGACGATTTTGGATGTGGCGGGAGGAAAATTTCAGAGAGGGAGGTTTGTTTTGGATGTGGTGGGACGATGAATTTCAGAGGGGTGGGTTTTTGGATGAGATTAATATATGCCTTTTTTAATTTTTCATTATGTTTAGTATAATCCTAATTAGAAGCTGAGTTAACTTATTAAACTAATTATAATTTATGACGTGTATCTACAATGGTTGTAAAGAAGCCGTCGTAGTTTATTGGTTAAATATATTTTACTACAAACATTTATAATGGTTGTCATATAATCGTTGTAGTAGTGTACTATCTACAACGGTTAAAAAACTAAGCGTTGTACAATTTGCCGGATTGCTCTATTACAATGGTTATTCGACAACCGTTGTAGATTGACCATTGTAAAAGGCTTTTTTTGTAGTAGTGAGCGCTGTTTTACTCCTATTTGGGTGGCATTCTCAATTCTTATTGGTTGTGTTTTACTGGATTTGCTGATTTCTATTACCTTGGTGTTTCCGCCTTCCCCGTCAACATCATTATTGGTACTTACAAATTTGAAAGTGTTTTTAAGTGCCATTTTATAAAGTAATTATTATTATTATTATTATTAATATTATTATTATGCAGGAGTGATTGTTGTGCTGGGACTTGGAACCGTGCTTCAACTTGCACTTGAGTTTTGCCAACAATCGATGCAAGAAGAGTAGTGCAAAGGGTAGAGGCGAATGGGAGTATCGATTATCATATTACTTTGTAGGTAAGTAGTGAAACTAAAATTAGGTTTTGTTTGTAGCAAATTTTTCGTGTGCTCAGTACTTATATAAGTATATTTTTAAATTATACTTTTTTTTATCTTTACAGTTTTCTTGATTTGGTTTTTTTCGGATGTTTCGATCTTACAACATCGATATTACCGTTGTATATATTATGGTTTTTGTCATCCGGCTTTGTTGAAATCTTACTGTTGAAGAATTATTTTTGCCTGGTTGCTTCATTAGCTGAATTTGATTTTTGGTTTTTTAGTATGTCACATTATGTTTTCCGGTCGTTCTTTTGAATCTCACATCAATTTAATTTTCTTCTTCATTTCATTCTTTTTTTTAATAATATGCAGATTCTTCAAGATATTATAATATTTTATTATCTAAATAACAACTTTGTTCTTACAATTCATTTATGTGAAGAAACGTGTAAACACTTTGTGTGAGACCTTAATTATGAGTAAACTAGGTGCAACATTTCAATTTTATGATCCTGTTGCATTTTTTGGGTGTATCACTATCAACACAGATCGTAAGACACCTTCAAGCTTTTGTATGGTGCAAAATGAACAAATAAATATGGACTACGTTTTTCCTTATAGGATGATCCCTGCACAAACGCCGGGCGAGGCTCAAATTTAACTGAGGATGCCCACGTAGAATGTGATGCAAGTGTGATGGATGGTGACATTGGAGCTTTTGGTGCTGTTGGAGTAGTACTAGGTACTTAGTTTGCACAAAAATCAAATGGATTCCGATATCATGGGCCATATATTAGCTTCTGTTTTCATTATTAGTTTGCATTCGTATGAAGTTAATGGTTGCAGGTGTTAGAAAAGCCATCCAGATTTATGTCTTGCTAGCAAAAGAACATATTTTGGGCTCATCGCTTTAGGGCCGAATCAACCCTATGTATGATTATCCTCCCTTTTCTTTTTTATTTTTTTAATATAATATCGTCTTTTATTGTACAAATAACTAGAATGATTGTACTGCTTAGGTTTTTGGTTAGCGAAGGGGCCCGTATGTGGGCAAAGTCCAAGGGTATTGCTTCAGATGACTTTGTAGAAGAGGTTGACGAGGTAGGTTTTTTCATGTTTTAATTATTCTATGCAGTATGTGAATTATTGTAATAATTTTCAATTTTCTTATGTTTTTTATTTCTATTTATCCAACACAATATTAATAATTGAATTTGAAATGAGCTTTTGTGTATTAAAAATACATTATTAGAACTTTGAATAATTAGTTTTGTTTATTTTGCCAGCCTGTTTAGCATGGATTTTACACCAATAAATGAACCTACAAAACAATGTACGGAGCATGGGTTTTTGTTGTAATTGATGATGTGAGTTTCTTTATAATACTTAGTCCATGATATATAAATGCTTTTTAATCATCATGATCATTCTATTTCATTGGCCGTTGGATTTGTAAGAAGTATGTGCCAAATCATTTTTCCTCATTTGGATTTTAAATGTGTTTTTTACTTGCTCGGCTAAACCTTCTTCACTTTGTTGGATCTGAAGGCTCATGCAACATTTGTTTTGGGAAAAGCGGTGGCATTGCAGCTGAAAAGTGAGTTTTGCAACCAATGTTGACATTTGCACAAGCATTCTTAGTTGATAATTAAAACTGATTATTTCATATGTATTAATTTGAATGTCTTATTTTCATATGCAACACAGGACGCAACACAGGCGGCTCAAAGAGCTGCAAAGGCTGCTAAAACAGCAAGCGCAGCTCCTGTACTTGCTGCATTAGGTTCCTTAACCTCCTCAAATGCAGCTGCAGATCTCGCAGATGAAATGTGTGCCAGAGGGCGCAAAGATGTCCATAGAGAGATGTTCCTAAAGTTGGCTTATGTAAACAAAATTTTGCATACATTGATTGTTCGAAGACCGTCAAGGAACAACCCCATCTCACTGGAGAACTTGAAGACAAGGGTAGATGGTTTGTATAAATCAAAGCATGGAGAATTTGATGTTTCTAAGTTGGTGTTTGATTGTTTGTATTTAAGTGGTATTGCGGGTACAAACGTTTTGTTCTTTAGAAATGGGTATGAGCTCCATGCATGCCTAAACGAGGATGCCGATGCGTGTTTTATCAATGACCTGGAACTTTTGTTTCATTCTTCTACTAGAGTACTGGTATTGAAACCTTTATTTCGGTTTGCTCGAGGAATGTCAGTATTGCTTTCAGAATTTTGCTACTGTTAAGGCCTCTTTATGGGATTTCTTATGGATTAAAAAAAAATATCGTTATATTAATGAGTGTTGGTGATATCCAGAAGGTTTGTAGTAATTTGTAAATTGATAACTGTCTGATTATACATAACTAACTCATATTTATATTTATATTTTACTTAATGTTTTATATATGGAACTTTAATGTTTGCTCATGGCAGGTTGTTTAAATTTCGATATTATCATTTTTGCAGAGATTTATAATTTTTAAGTGGTTAATTGAAGTGTTAAAGATAAACTCTTCATATATAAATATATGTACACATAAATATAAATACATAAATATAGTACTCAGTTTTATATTTTGTGATGCACGGTGTGTTAGGTATTTTGCTGGATTCTATCAAAGTGGTATAATGATAAATATGTATGTAGATTTGGATGGATTCATAAGTTATCTTAAACAACGAGGGGTTTTAATTATTTCTTATTGTAAAAAAATTAAAAGTAATCATAATATTAACTAATTAATTATAATAATATTTACAAATTACATGAAATATCATAACTTTAAAATTGTTCTAAAACACATTCATCTTATATATTTTCGAATACATCATTTTCAATGTAATTAGAAGTCAAACAATCACTCAACTTTTATCCAATTTGGTTTTGAAGAGTAAATTTAATGACATCCATCATTAAAAATATTATTTTCACCGTGTCGGTAATAATCTATAAAATCGAATACAACTTTAACAAATAAATTTTATGATACAAAATAACCTTATTCTTCTTCATCATCTTTTGAGCAAGCTCAGGATTATTGAGGTTTAGTTATCTAATTTTATATTTGCCTTAAAACCCACAAATATTTCAGTTGAGTTTGCCTAGATTAGTGTTTTAATTAGGGCGGGTACAGGCTGACCTAAGTTGGTCCTTGAGCCAGACTGATTTTGAAAATTATGTTCATTTACCATTTAAAAATTAAATAAAAAAACAATAAAAATATTTAGGAGGAGTCGTTAGTTTTGATGACCCTTCATTCATGTTTGAAATATATTCCACGAAAAGAACTTTTATAAGTTCGATATATTTATATAACTACCAAAAAGTTAACAACTAATCCAAAATATTGCTTTTTATTATTATTTCTAATTAAATCATTCTCCATTAATAATCATCCATTTGAAGATAGGCCCCTTTAAAATTAACTGTATGATATTTTTTTCCCCTAATTGTTACTCAGGTAAAATGGGGGTTGTTTTCCTTTTTCCATTGTTTACTGTTATAAGTTTCCAACATGTTATTCTATATTTATGGTATAAAGGTTTTTTTTTTTTTTCCATCTGAAATGTGCAATGCAACTCATTTGAACTGTACTTATACTTGCCATTGTAGCACCGATAATATCTACAACCAACCTTACACCTGATTATCAGTCGGGCAACCCGACCCGTAGGCTAAATTCAGCACCACCTAAAATAAGAACATTTTTCTTGATTCACATTCTAAAATCTTTAATTATATTTAATAAATTTTACATATTTATTTTCATTTCTTATATTTGCATGCGAAAATCGTGGGTATAACACTAATCTCTTTTAATTTTTGTAAGCTACCAAGGGTCAATCAGTAAATATACAAAAAGAAAGTAAATAATTTCCATAAAGCCCCTTCATTAAACCATCTCAAATTATTTCTGTCTCTGCCGCCGATCAAGATCAATCTGATCTATATAGACTTTGTTGAAATAAAAATAAAAATCAGAGTTTCTTTTACTTAGTTGCTTTAAAAGGTTCAAATTAACCCAATATTATGAACTTGTTATTGTGGAATTAAAATACTTAGATTAAGTGCCCGCTTGTTTGATCGATTCATAAGTGATTGTAACATATTTTGCTCTAATGAGTTTCTACTAGCTGCTTTGTAAAATGTATTGATCAGCTATTGATATCTAACTGATAGAGACCAAAAAACTCCCGTGCAAAAAAAGTTACAGAACGTAGCCTTTTCAAATCAGCTAATAGCTTATTGAATTTTTTTTCGTTTTAACCTTTTTTTTAATGTACTCATTTTATTTAGTAACATATTATTTTATATTTTTATATAAATAATATGTTTGTGCATAAGGAGATTTTTATTTATTAATGTAATTATTTTGTTATCATTGTGTATATTTTTTTTCTTATTTAATTTTTCAGTTTATTATTTTAAATTTATTTGTTATTACTTATTTTTACTTTTCATGTATATTATTTTTATATTTCAATCATGTCTATATTAGTAAATTAATACCTAATTAGTTATTTTACCAAGTAGTGATTTTAAAATGAGCTATCACCTACTCGTTATCAGCTATCAGCCATCAACTACCATACCTTAATATTCTTTTTCCCAAATGTAACCCAAGTAATTTTAAGACTCGATTTCTATTCCTTTTTACTTGTGGCTTTCACTTTGATCATTTTTTATCTTCAAATTCCACTCTCTGTCATTTCTGCTCTTTACATAGGACAACATGGATCCGTATTTTCTGCTACAATATAAATGTTTTTTCTTTCCCATTTAGGGAAGGATAAGTGGATCAAATTATTGTTACGCTATAATTAGTACAATCAAATTGATGTTGTTGCCCATCTTCGTTCATCTCTTAAATCCATCGATAATAGATTCAACCTAATTTAAATGAAACTTCAATCTTCAGAAAAAAAAAATCCCTTCATTGAACTACACTAAACTACAACACAACTCATGAAATCCATCTGAAACTAATTCTCGCGTGCACGCAATTTATTTCAAAAAGTCTCGATTCTCACTCTGCAAAAAAAGGGCAAAGTTAAGAAGAAAACCAAGAATAAGAAACCCCTTCAGTAAATTGTACCGATGAACAAATTAATCAAAAACTAATTCTAAGAAAAACAACTTACTTCGGCAAAATCTCAAATTTGTGCCTTCTTGTTAAAAAAAAAATAGCCATCAAAACTTGAATCATTATCTATTTAAAAAGAACTATTTGATTTCAAAAATATTACCTTATTTTATGAGATGGGGAGTTAAGACACAACCATCAAAGTCATCAGTGGCATGAAGACACCCGTCAGATAATGGAAGAGGAGATATAAATTGGAAAATGCAAAAATTATGGGCGTGATTCAGGCAACAGACAAGAGAATTTAAAAGATTAAAACTCATTGCGTGAAGTTATATTTGAAATTATCGCTAGGGGGAAAGTATTTTTTAACTTGAAAATTGCAATATTAGGAATAGGAAATATTAGATTTTAGGGCAATTTTGACAATTCAGATTTTTACATAAACAATCATCTATTTAGTAATAGTAGAATAAAAAAAATGGGACACGGGTGTGCAATGCATGTTGTAACAAATAATTTGCTATTAATTACTCCAACGCAATACGTAGCTATAAATAGTCAATCCCACAAGTATGTAAATTACAATCAGAGCCGATCTATCTAATTTGTGGCATGGCCCCATTTTTTTTCACTATAGAACTTGAAGGAGAAAAAAAAGAGAGATGTTGGGAATTTTATTCTTGGCAATAATTCTTTTTTAGTTATTTGTCTTTCTTGGGGTTAAAATATTTTAGGATTCTGGATTTGTTTCCTAAGTGGAGATTGAGACATTATTTAATTTCCTTAGGTTATTTTTAACTTGTCCGTCAAGTCTAGGAGTCTTATTTATAGGAGAAGATCAAGACGCAAGACAGCCGTGGAAAAGAGATCAACGCAGAAAGCACTCGACAATTACAAGAAGCACAACACAAGACCTACTTGGAGTTACAATTCAGAATCAAGAGATCTTCAACGTTGCGTAACAACCGGAGGAGATCTGATCAGTCGTGGTGACAAGTATTTTGTATCAAGTATTGATACATTTGTTTTTCATATATTACTTAGATATTTTGTAATTGATCTTGAACGATGAAGTAATATAGTTTCCGGGTTTGTATACCCAAGTTCGCAAGTACATTTACTTACGGGCTAAAAGTTTAATTGGTGTGTTCTATCTATTGTTTATTCCGCTGCTTTTTAAATTCGTACTCTAGTTGATGTTAGGATTAGTGTTGAAACATCAATCACAACATATGTTGTGTTACAAATTCGTATTTCTCAAACTAGTGGATGTTAGGTCTGGTGATTATTATCACGAAACTTAACATCAATTTTCAAAATCATAGATTTACAAAACCACAATTGGCACTAGAGCAGGGTACTTGACATTAAGTATTTCGATCCTTATTTTTGTAGATTCATTAACTTATGGACGCTCAAGGGACTCCACGACTTCCTATACTCAACGGAGAGAATTACTCTCTCTGGAAGCAAAGGATGCGGTGGCATATCAAGAATATCGACGAACGAGCGTGGACAACCATTCTAGTTGGATGGGAGAAACTACGAGTTACCGATGCTGATGGAGACACCATCATCAAGAAAGAGATTGATCGGACCGCTGATGAAATAACAAATTCAAACTGGAACTCTAAGTGCATCAACACCCTCTGTGGATATGCCGACTCGACTCACTACAAGGTGATAAAAAAATGCGAGTCTGCGAAAGATGCGTGGGACGCCGTGCAAAGGGTGTGCGAAGGAACTCAGAGTGTGAAAAAATCTCGTCTGAGAATGATAATTACCACATTTGAGTCCATGAGAATGGATGAAAGGGAATCCATCATTGATTAGTTTATGAGATTTTCGGAAATCGCAAATGAGTGCGGAGAACATGGCGAGGCCATGTCCAATTCACGCCTTGTTGGAAAATTACTCAGATCTATTTCAAAGAAGTTTAGCGTGAAGGTGGTTGTCATTGAAGAATCAAAGGATACTGATAATCTAGTCTTCGATGACTTGGCTGGATCGCTCAAAACGTTCGAGATGGAACATCTTGGTTCTAACTCAAAAGAGAAGAATGTTGCCTTTACTACCGATGTCATCTTTTATGATGACAATGAAGTTGTTGATTGGAGAGAATTTTTAGATAAAATCGAAAATACTACCCTTGGAGAGGAAGAAGTGTCTTTGATCACTCAAAAGTTCAACAAACATTTGAGAAGAAGAAACAATATTGGAGGGACATTTCCAAAGCTCTCTAATTTTCAGCCCTCACCGTCCGAGTCCAAGACATCGAATTCCCCTACACCTCTCAGTGAAATTCAATGTCACGAGTTTAAAGGTTGGGCGCATTACAAAATGAATGTGCTAACACATTGAGGAAAAAGAACCTGATTGCAAAGGAGTATGATGAAGATGGAAATGATTCTGACTCATCTAAGTCATTTCCTGCACTATTTGCTAATGTTGTCTGGGATGATGACATTCATGTTGGCAACATCGATACCAACACCTTGTGTCTGAATGCACAAGTAGTAGAGACAGTTGACAAGTATGAGAAACTATGCATGGAGTATGATGAACTATTTGCAAATTGGGGAAATCAGGTCCTAAAGGTGAAAGCTCTCATGATCAAGGTTGAGAAACTCACCCACGAGAAGGATGATCAAGTGGAAATAATTACTCATCTAGAATCTTCTCTTACAAGAAAATACTCAGAATTAGAACGAGTAAAGACTGACTTAAAGAAGGCCCAAGATACTCTATCAAATCTCAACAAGGGAACTGCAAAGTTAGATGAAATTCTGGGAATGTCATTTCCAAATTCCACGAAGCACGGGATTGGCTTTAAACCTGAACAACAATTGCAACAAACTGCCCAAGATGTGAAGAAGATCAAGTGTCACAAAAAGAGAAGAAGGCAGTATGTTAATCATCACTGTGGAGATACTGGTCATATTCGTCCTTTCTGCTAGAAGAAAGCGGGCAAGAAAAATCAGTTTCAGAGGACAAAGCAGCATGTTGAGTCCCGTGATAGGTCCCATGATATTAACACCAAAACCAACACCAAGGTCAAACAAGTTTAGGTGAAAAAGAGTGAGATCAAGTGCAATATGATCTACACTTCTTTAAAGTCTCACATTCCAGGAGCATGGTATATTGATAGTGGATGCTCTAAGCACATGACTAGATCAGAAGACCTCCTTTCAAACATTGTTAAACTCCACGGAGGAAAGGTGAAATATGGTGGAGGGGCAAATGGTCAAATCATTGGGCAAGGAACTATCCATGTTCCAGGAATTGCAAAGCTCGAGAACGTGTTACTTGTTGAAGGACTGACGGCTAACTTGATAAGCATTAGTCAGTTGTGTGATGGTGGCTTTAGTGTTAAGTTCACATGAGAAAAGCATGAAGTTTATGATGAAGGAAATGCTTGCATTCTCACTGGCCAAAGGACATCGGACAATTGCTATCAAATTAATGGCGATGTATTATGCAAGTTGTCTCAATTGAGCGATGCCGAGGTGTGGCATCAAAAGTTTGGACACGTCAACTATAAGATGTTGGAAAGACTGGTGAAGAAAGAAGTTATAAATGGTCTACCGAAGCTCAATACGAAGATCATTCCAGTATGTAAAGCATTCCAAAAGGGGAAACGAGTAAGGGTGCCAAACCCATATGTACAAAGCCTCACCACATCAAATTGCTTTGAACTCGTGCACATGGAACTCATGGGACCACTGTAGGTGGAAAGCATTGGAGGTAAACAGTATGTTTTGGTTATAGTTGATGATTTTTCTAGATTTACTTGAGGAGGTGATATCGTAGATAGAAAGAGTACCACTGGAGGATGTTTCTTTTTGGGTAGTAACCTGGTTTCATGATACAGTAAGAAACAAAACTGTATATCCCTCTCTACTGCTGAAGCTGAATACATTTCAACTGGAAGTGCGTGTATGCAACTTTTAAGGATGAACTAGATGATTGAAGACTATGGTCTCCATAGTTGTATTCTTACTGTACTTTGTGATAATACTAGTGCCATAGACATCTCAAAAAATCCTGTTCAGCACTCTCAAATCAAGCACATTGACATCAGGTATCACTTTATCCGAGACTTGGTTGAGAGGAAGGTAGTAAGCCTTGAGCATGTAGGGACAGACGATCATCTAGACGACATCTTCACAAAGGCATTAGATTTCGAGACATTATCTCGTTTGAGAAGAGAGCTCGTTATGTGCATTGTCTAGTCCATGTTGGTTTTGATGTTGTGACACCAAAATCTGTCATCAGTCACAACATCTGTATATTTTTGCATGCATTTTTACTTCTCTGTTTCATACATAAAATGAATGCATTGGGTCTAGTTTTTGGTGCAAAAAGATCATGTGTTGTAATAAAAGTGATGAAAAAAAGACTAACCTCTTGAATTAGGTGATTGTAAATCTTTCCCGTAGAAACTGGATTTCTCCCAGGTCCAACAAGAAAAGGTGTTAATAGCAATTGCTAAAGATAAATTGTTCTCTTCAAATCTTAAAAAGATGAAGATAATCTAGATTGAAAAGATTCAATCTTTAAATTTCACCTTATTGAGCGATTTTGACCTAGTCATTAACTTGGGTTAAGGGGTCTGTATTCATTGACTTCACCTTAAGTAATGTTGGTTATAATGTTATCAGTCATGAAAAGCAACAGTGATCAAGTCACTAAAACCTTAAGCTTTTTTAAACCTTTTTAGATCACTCTTTTTATGCATCAATTTAGGACATACATACTTTCTGAAGTTGCCTAAATGTTTTATGTTCTGTTACTTGTGTTTGTGTCTTTCTTTGAAATCTTTTAACCATGTTAAGGTTTGAGTAAGCTTGTTGTTCCAGTGGAGCTAAAATCGTGGGATGAATAGGTAATATAAGGTTGAAATGGCTTGATATCTTTCACCCTGTACGCATTTTTATGACTATGGTGATGGTTCAGAATTCCAGCTCTAATTCAGTTTTGTGAAATTGTAGGGACGTGTGATTTGGTTTGGACTTTTGGTTGATTGAGTGGAGATCATGTGTCCTAAATTAAGGTGGAATGGGGGGTTTTTAGATGGAAAGAATTTTTTTTGTAGGTTAAAAATGAATAATAGGTAAATTAGGGTTTTAACCTTACATTTCTCATTGGACAACGGTCATTTTTTTTTCCTTTTTAAAGAGTCATATTTGTTACCCTTTTTATCCCACATCCTTTTAATCCTTCTGGAATTAAAACTCCATAACTCTTAACTTCTTCACAGTCTCTCTCGATTTGCCCTTTTTTGTTTTCTTTTTGGATTTTGCAACAGGATGTCTTCTCCGAGCAGAATTCTCGAGCTCCCTGCCGGCATGCAGAACTCGTCCGATGACCAGAAACTAGTGAATATTCGGAAATTCGGTGGCCTGGGTATCCACAAAGAGATCGGTGGCACCTTTCCCCAAAAGCGTCATCGGTTGTAACACTACCTGTCGGTTCACCGCCGCTCCAATCTCAGGACGTCGTTCCTATTCCGGTGCCCACCGATGCTAATCCGGAGGTGCAGGTTTTTCCAGGCAGTCTGGGAATGAAATTGATGTCGATAACCACCAAACCTGCCACTTATTACGGAAATTTCTGGGCATGTTGGTGATCCGATTGATGATGTTGGTTCTGGTGATTTGTCACGAATCCCAACATCGCCAGCTGTTAATCCTGTTCCTTCCCCAACCACTAAGTCGATCTCCATTTCATCTGGCGGTGCACCGATCACATCTGCTGACTCGGACCACTCTGATGAAGCTCCATCTCAGGCCATTGAGATTGAGGACATGGAACCAGTCTTTCTGCGGTTCTTGACGAGCAAAGCCGAGGAGTTATTCTTGGAATATCAGATATGGGGCTTAATTGCTGAGCGCCGAGTCCCGGTTGATATCTTTGAAAAGCAAAATCTGATTGCTTAATTGGAGTTTTATGTAAATTTGTTACCATCTGTTGCCAATCCCAAATCTGTGAATTATGGGAAAGTGTTTTTGCGTGTGAATGTCTATTCCTTTACTCCAGACTTGATTAATGAATTGTTTGGAACTAAGGCGTACCATGGTGACTCGACCTCAAGCTCAATTCTTGCTTAAACTTGGTCAGGGTATCAAGTCCAATTTTGGGTAACAGGTCTTTGATGCTATCACCAGGTTTGCCACTTCCTAGAATGCTTATTATCTTCGTTTTCCCTCTCTTATTTACAGCATCCTTGAGAATCAAGGCCTTACGCTATCTTAGGATGATTCTCTTACTGGGGAGGCTGAGTGGTTCACCCTACGTTGCCAGCACTTGGCTGGGGCATGTGTGGTTGATCTCCATTGGCAGGCACCTGTTCGGACTGGTGTTGCCCCTGGTGACGATTCTGGCTTTCCAACCACCAGTCCAACATGGTTTGTCTTCCTACTCCGGTTGTGCATGCTCAAGTTATTTTACTGGATACCCAGGGAGAAAAGCCCCAGGCCCTGCGTGGTTCCTTGATGGAGGTCCTTTTGGCTTCTGAACAAAAAAGGGGAGAGAATGAAGCCGTAAGTGATGACGCTGCAAGAGATACAGATGGTGCAGCTGCTGAGGTTTTGGCTAAGCTGAAGAAAAAGAAGGGGTTGGTGAGGAAGAAGAAATCCCAGGGTGAAGGAATTTCGGAATCATCTCATCGATCAAAGAGGAAGCGCAGTCAATGAGTTCTTTAGATTTGTGTTTTATCTGGTTTGTTTAAATGATGTTTATTCAGGAGGAGTTATTAACTTATGGGGAGTTTTCAAGGTTAATTTTTCATTTTTGCTTGCGTCATTTGTATTTTGTCCAAAAAGGCAAGAGGGGAGATTGTTGAGAATTTTATTCTTGGCAATAATTCCTTTTTGGCTATTTGCCTTTCTTGGGGTCAAAATATTTTAGGACTCTAGATTTGTTTCCTAAGTGAAGATTGAGACATTATTCAATCTCCTTAGGTTATCTTTAAATTGTCCATCAAGTCTAGGAGTCTTATTTATAGGAGAAGATCAAGATGCAAGACAGACGTGGAAAAGAGATCAACGCAGAAAGCACTCGACGATTACAAGAAGCAGAACACAAGACCTACTTGGAGCTACAATTCAGAATCAAGAGATCTTCAACGTTGTGTAACCAATGGAGGATATCTGATCAATCGTGACAACAAGTATTTTGTATGAAGTGTTGATATATTTGTTTTTCATATATTACTTAGATATCTTGTAATTGATATTGAACGATTAAGTAATATAGTTTTCGAGTTTGTATACCCAAGTCCGTAAGTACATTTACTTACGGGCTAAAAGTTTAATTGGTGTGTTCTATCTATTGTTTATTCCGCTACTTTTTAAATTCGTACTCTGGTTGATGTTAGGATTGGTGTTGAAACATCAATCACAACATTTGTTGTGTAACAAATTCGTATTTCTCAAACTAGTGGACGTTAGGTCTGGTTATTGTTATCACGAAACTTAACATCAAACCACAAGAGAGAATCATGTGCAATATATCAAAGAATATAGTTCAACTAAGTTTTTCGTGCATTTTACAACATTTGCATGCAAATCAACCATCATGAACACCACCTGTTTACTATGTAAATACGTTACATATTATTACATGAGAATCATGGGCCCCTAAAATTCTTTTTTTTTTTTTTGGGGGGGGGGGGGTATTTAATTAATAAGGTCGTCTCAAACCTTTCACCAGTAATTGGAGAGCGAATCGTATTATATTCCCAACATTTATGACTACCAAGCCCAGTTAAGTTCATTGCTTCATGTAGAAGAGTAAATCTTGTGCAGATAAGGGGATGGATATTCAAGAAAAATCAATAGAAAAAATTGTTTAATCTTATAACATTATTTCACAGACAAAGAATACTAACAATAGTTTGTCATTAAGGTGTATATAAACCTTGTCTATTGAGAATGAAAGTCCAGGAACGATAGAATTCCAACATGGTATTAGAGCGGCTAAACCCTAAACACTGATATTATATATATATATATATATATATATATATATATATATATATATATATATAAATATAGGATTGGGTTCAAATGAGAACCCCGTCATTATATGTGAACCTAGGGACTAATCCTGGCCTTAGATCTAATATTGCACAGTGCAATTATATGTCCAGGTTCATTGTGCTTTTTACACAGTACTGTAGTGCTAAAATCAGTCTAGTTTTTTTAATTTAATTATATATATATATATATATATATATATATATATATATATATATATATATATATATATATATATATTACGTTTTAAAACATGCAATATGTATCTTAAATTGTAGATCTTGAGAATGTGATTAATTTGATATATATTTCATTCAAAGCGAATAAAATGAAAAAGTTATGGTTTGTTGAATATTTGAGTTTCATTTCAAATTTTTGAATTTGCAGTTTATAGACGAAATTTGCGATGCTTTTTGTATACAATCGTAGTGTTTTTTTTCTTAATCTATTGTGCTTTATAAAGAACAATGTAGTGCTCTTTGTAAACGTTGATATATGTCGAAAATACCATTTTTAATTAATTAATGCATTTTTTTACATTATTACCATGCTGACATGTCATGATCTCAACCATCAAGATTATCCAATCTAATGGTTAAGATGAGTCCCTAGGTTCACATATAATGACGGGTTCTCATTTGAACCCAACCCTATATATATATATTATATATATATATATATATATATATATATATATATATATATTATATATATATTTCTTTCTTTTACCAATCAATATTCAATCATGGCTGAGGATGGGAAGATTGATCCATCCTCTCCATTCTACCTAGGCGCGGGTGATCAACCCGGCAATTTGATTACTCACGTAATCTTGAAGAGTGGTAATTATCTAGCGTGGTCTAGGGCAATCACTTTGTCCTTACGATCTCATCAAAAATTTATCTTTGTTGATGGAACTATCACAAAGCCGACTGAGAAAAAGAAGTTGCTTGATTGGGAAACCCTTAATTTAATGCTTGTTTCATGGATTTTATGGTCTATGGATTCGAAGGTTGAAGCGACAATACCCTATTTTGAAGAGGCGAAAAATTTATGGGATTATTTGGAGAAGAGGTTTTGCGTCTCCAATGGTCTTAGGCTGCAGCAATTAAGGTCGAAAATAACGGATGCAAACAAACGATGGGCATGTCTATCGAGGACTACTAAACTAAATTAACGGGGCTGTTTGATGAGCTCACGTGACTCAAGCCTCCCCATGGCTGCGTCTGTGGTCATTGTACGTGCGATGTTGCAGGGAAGTATGCACTCAATAGGGATGAGGAGGTGTTCCACCAATTTTTAATTGTTGTCGATGATGACTTGTATGGGTCGGTCAGGACCAATTTACTGTCTCAACAACCTATTTCTGATTTAAATCGTGCTTATCAAGCACTTCTTCAAGAGGAGGAATCTCGAGGGATTGCCAATGGGAGGGCCGAGAAAGCGCAAATGACAGAGGCACACATCTTTGCTGTTCCTCTACCACGCTGGAAGGGGGGTATAGAGCGTCGAGATAAGTCCAAGTTATTTTGTTCTCATTGCCAGAAAATGGGTCATGATAACAACGGCTGCTTCGAGCTTCATGGGTACCCTGACTGGTGGTTTGAGCCAAAGAAAGCCAACGGAAAAGGGGCTGCCGGTTCCTCACGCTCTTCCCCAAAACCTGCTGCCCCATCTTCTGGCCGTGCGAATGCAAACAAGGCAGGTGCTGCTTGTGCCAATGCAGTGAGTGGGTCCGCAACTCAGTCCGTAGCAGCACCTAACAGTGGAGATAACATGTCTTTGGCTGACCTCAGACCCGAGGATGTTCGAGTTTTATTTAATATGGTTAATCATCATCAACAAGATTGTTTGCTAGGTGAGTCTTTGCCTTCGTCATGGATTATTGATACGGGTGCTTCTCATCATGTGACGGGCAATGAATCTTGCTTGGTGGATGCATGCTCGATTGAACCTTGTCCCGTAGGTCTTCCGAATAGTGATCAAGCAGTAGCATTGAAGGAGGGGCGTGTTCTATTGGCCGACAATTTAACTTTGGAACATGTCTTATTTGTTCCAAAATTACAATGCAATTTAATATCGGTGTCTAAAATGATTGATAACTCACGTTGTTTTTTCCGATTCACTAATAATCTATGTGTTATACAGGACCAACGTTCGGGGATCCTGATTGGAGCCGGTGAATGAAAGGAAGGACTCTACTATTTTTGACGTATCCCTAAAGTATGTGCAGTGCAACTTCCCGTGGTGTCTAATTTCGAGTTGTGGCATAGGAGACTTGGGCATCCGTCGGATAAAGTGGTCAAGTTAGTTCCTGTCGTTCGTAATAGTTCTAGTAGGAAATTGTCTAATAAAGCCTGTGATGTTTGTCCCCAGGCAAAACAATCTCGGGATATTTTTCCTAATAGTGATAGCAAAGCAAGTCGTATTTTTGAATTGATACACTGTGATCTATGGGGAGCTATAAAACTTCTTCTACTTCTGGTGCTCATTATTTTTTGACTTAGTTGATGATTATTCAAGAGGCGTTTGGGTTTATTTGTTAAATTCCAAAACTGAAGTTTATTCCGCATTTTGTTCTTTTTTGGCTATGGTTGAACCTCAATTTAAAGTGCCAGTTAAATTGGTGAGAAGCGATAATGGTATTGAATTTAAGTGCATGCTTTCATATTTTAAAGAACATGGCATTTTATTTCAAACCTCATGCGTTGGGACACCTCAACAAAATGGTCGGGTTGAGCGAAAGCACCAACATATCTTGAATGTAGGTCGTCCTCTGATGTTTCAAGGGAACTTGCCTATCGGTTTTTGGGGTGAATGTGTTCTTGTGGCGGTTTATTTGATTAATCGTACACCATCTCATTTGCTTCGAAACAAAACTCCTTATGAAGTTTTATTTGGTAAAGAACAAAAATTTGATGAATTAAAGGTTTTTGGCTCCCTCTGTTTTGCTTATAATCAAAGATCCAAAAGTGATAAATCTGCTCCTAGAAGTAGGAAGTGTATTTTCATAGGTTATCCTCATGGAAAGAAGGGGTGGGAATTATATGATCTTGCGACGGGTGAGATATATATGTCGCGCGATGTACAATCTCATGAGAATGAATTCATGTTTATTGGTGCTAAAAATTTGACTGAGGGATCCAAACATAATGTGGCAACCACTGAGGTACATGAAAATAATGTGGGGATTGATCATGAATTTTTAAATGATTTGGAAATGATTTTGGATATGAGCGAGGATGCACATGCTGCACACAATGCACCTGCTATTTTGGAATCGCCACGGGCTGTTCCTTCACTCGAAGTTCGTCCCCTCCGCAGCCCCTCTGTGGCGGAAGTCCCTGGTCGCGACCAGCCCGCGGACGGCACTGCTAGCCAAGGTGCGGCTACTGCTGCCGCCGCTGTAGACCATGGTGCAACTGCTGCCAATCAGCCTCTTGAGCTTGTGCGTGGCTCACGAGAGCATCGTCCACCGGGTTGGCATCGAGATTACGTTGCACATACTGTTCAAGCATCGAGTCCTTTCCCTAGTTCATCTACTCCACGCTTCTCAGGTACCTCCTATCCCTTAGCGCATTTTGTGAGTTGTGATAAATTTTCAATGCGACACCGTCTATTTCTTGCAGCTGTAATTGCAGGAATTGAGCCCCGTAATTTCAAAGAAGCAATGACGGATCCGTCTTGGAGAGAGGCGATGCAAAAAGAAATCTCTGCCTTAGACAAAAATAGCACTTGGATAATGGAAGAGTTACCTCCGAGAAAGAAAGCTCTCGGGTGCAAATGGGTCTACAAAATTAAACATAACTCTAATGGCACAATTGAGCGTTTGAAGGCTCGTCTTGTCATATTCGGTAATCATCAGGTCGAAGGCATTGATTATAATGAGACATTTGCTCTCGTAGCTAAAATGGTAACCGTTCGTGCTTTCTTGGCCGTGGCTGCTGCAAAGAATTGGGAATTGCACCAAATTGATGTACACAATGCATTTCTTCATGGTGACCTCGATGAAGAGGTATATATGAAACCCCCTCCCGGTTTTCATGGTACTCGACCTGGTTTGGTGTGTCGTCTGAAGAAATCATTATATGGTCTGCGACAAGCACCCCGTTGCTGGTTTGCAAAATTGGCTGGCTCTCTTAAACGATACGGTTTCTCTCAGCATACTCGAATTACTCTCTATTTACTATGACTCAAGGTAATGTTCATCTCAGTATTTTGGTTTATGTGGATGACTTAATAATTTCCGGAAATAATTCTCGTGCAATTTCTGATTTTAAAAAAAAATTTGAGCGAATGTTTTCATATGAAAGATTTGGGTACTTTGAAGTACTTCCTTGGTATTGAGGTCGCAAGGAGTCCCGAAGGCATTTTGTTGTGTCAGCGGAAATATACTCTTGATATTATCGCAGAAGTAGGTTTATTAAGGGCACGACCGACCGAGTTTCCGATTGAGCAAAATCATAATTTAGCTCAATCCAACAATACTTTTATAGATGATCCGGAAATGTACAGACGACTTGTGGGTCGTCTGATTTATCTGTCCTTCACGCGTCCCGATTAGACCTATGTCGTACATATTTTGGCAAAATTTATGCACGAACCTCGTCGGGCGCACTTGGACGCGGCTCTTCGTACAGTGCGATACTTGAAAGGTTGTCCGGGCCAAGGGATTCTTTTACGAGCCGATTGTGATCTACAAATAACAGGTTGGTGTGATTCGGATTGGGCTAGTTGCCCCTTGACGAGACGATCGATTACAGGTTGGTTGGTTTTTCTTGGTGGTTCTCCCATATCTTGGAAAACCAAAAAGCAACACACAGTGTCTCGTTCCTCCGCAGAGGCAGAGTATTTCTCCATGGCAGCAGTCACTTTCGGGTTGAAATGGCTAAAGGCCACAGTTTGGGGGTGACACACCCACGAGCGATAAATCTATTTTGTGATAGTCAATCGGCGTTACACATTACTCAAAATCCGATTTTCCACGAGCGTACAAAACATATTGAGGTTGATTGCCATTATATACGTGATGCTATTAAGGAGGGTATTATTCGTACATCACATGTGAAAACGGATGAGCAACTTGCGGTTATCTTTACGAAAGCTCTAGGCAAACGACAATTTTTGTATTTACGTGACAAGTTGGGCATTTGTAATTTGCATGCTCCAACTTGAGGGGGGGTGTTAAGCCTAATTATTTAGCTAAATGGGCCGATGTATGCTTAGGCCCTATAGTTTGTCATTAAGGTGTATATAAACCTTGTCTATTGTGAATGAAAGTCAGGAACGATAGAATTCCAACACAAATCAATAGCAAAAACAGTCTAATCTTATAACATTATTTCACAGACAAAGAATACTAACAATACAAGAAAATAATTGTTACTGTGGTTCTTTCTAGTTATACAAAGGTCACAATGGCAAATAATGTATGGGAAACTAAGTGAACCTTATTTTCATGAATTATTACTTTGAGAAACAAATCAGGACGAAATAAAATTAGCTGCAAACTCAGCAAGGTGTTTCTTGTAAACCGGCTGTAGATCAGCTTCATCGTGAAAAAAAAATAAAAAAAATCACAAAGGTTTTCTTCCACCCAAGACTGATTATCGAGAATGAACCACACGAATGTGTTCAACCATCCAATGATCTTCACCATCCTGTTTAAGTCGAGCTATCAACTCATTGGCCATATCATATAGAGTAAGCTCCTCAACCTTAGTAAGATTCACTATCCCCAGTGGACACATCATCAGTTTAGGACACCTACGAAGTGATATCTCTTTAAGCTCAGGCATTGCTCCATCTTGTATCACAATCGTGTGAAGTTGTGCGAGTTCTTCAATCACTAAAATCTTTAGCTTCTTCAAACATGAAGCTTCGAATATCAACTCTCCCCCGATATAACAATCGACCAGCTGAACCTCCATTAAATTTTGCAGGCGCTGAAGGGCCTTCAGCGGGCTGCGCTCCATTCTAGACCACTTGAGACCAATCCTACGCAGATTATAGAGTGAGGAAATCGAGTCTGGAATCTCATTTAGGCGGCCATTCAAGTATAGACGCTGAAGAGTATCCCCAGGAAGATAGCTCATAACGTCCAGTTGAAGATGCACTTCTTTGGTGGTTGAGCATAAACTCAGAGTTACAAGATTTTTCATCGACCCAATAGATGCATATAACTCTATACAATGTTCCGGCTTGAGACAAGTAAGTCCTAGCTTCCTAAGCTGGGTCATTTTCTTGAGATCATTTAGGATTTGACCCGTTTTGTCTACCTTTACAACAGACAATTTCTGTAGATTTGTTAAGTTGCATATTCCCGGAGATATGTCAACTCCTTGCACCGGGGCAGACCATACAAAGTTTCTGTCGTTCTTTTTGTAGGCAAGGAGGTGACGGAGCTTATGCAGATGGGATATTTCTTTTGGAAGCTGGGTTACGTCGGTTTGCTTGAGGTCCAAGGTTTCAAGATAAGAAAGCTTCTCAATGGAACCGGGGATCATCTTTATCTGAGTATCACTCAGATTTAGATACTTCAGAATGGAGAGACGGGCGATATCCCGAGGGAATTCTGTGAGAGGTGCGCCTTGGAAGTCCAAGATTCTTACCAACTTCAGCGCTCGTAAAGTTTCCTCAAAATTAGGAGAAGATGTTTTTCGCAACCTGCCAAAACTTGGAGTTATAAAAAAAAAAAAAAAAGTTTCAGGAAATCAAGAAAGAAGCTAACTCACCTCGATTGTAACATAGAACGAACACAACCAAGGTCAGTGTCTTGATCCAAAACATCATGGACATATAAATTCCAAATCATTGGTAACATAAACAGCGAACGAACACTACCATAGTTAGTGTATTGGGGAAAACAGGTGGAAATAGATAAACGCCGAATCCTCTGGCTTTGATTTGCATTTTCCGTTGGAGAAATTGTTGCAAAATTTTCATCCTTGCACTTCCCAATGATAAATTTCAGGACAAGGTTTGAGACTCTACAATTTTTAGGCCTACCGTCAAAATCCCATTTGGAAACGTGAACCAAATTCCTGTTAATGAGTTCATTTAGATAATCCTCCGCCACCTCCTCTGCTGTTTGGTCGTCCGTTCCCATCACAAACCCTTCGGCCACCCAGAGACGTATGAGCCTTCCACGCGTGACAGAGTGATCCTCTGGGAAAATGCTGAAATACAACAAGCAACTCTTTAACTTGCTAGAGAGATCCATGTAGCTGGGCAGCAGTGCGTTTGTGATGACAAATAGATTGGGATCTGTCTTGATATCACTACCAAGAAGACTATCATGAAATTTCTCCCACTCATTGGGAACTCTAGACTTCTTTTGCTCAAGTGCTTTTCCTATTGCCACAATAGCAAGCGGCAACCCTTCACATCTTTTGACAATTCTAACTGAACAGTCTTTCAACTCAGAAGGGCATTCCCGATTAATGTCGGGGAAGGCTATTCTGCAGAAAAGTGTCCACCCTTCTAGCCATTCTAAACCATTTAAGCTATATATATGGTCATTCGAGGATTTGCATACAGAAGAAGCTACAACGGTTGAGCTGGTTGTGACGATTATTCTGCTTCCACGTAATGGATCGGGCAATGCATTCGTTATGTCATCCCAATCTTCTTTTCTAGAAACATCATCAAGAACTACAATGTACCTCTTTCCAGAAAGGAATTTATGTATCTTCGTAAGCGTATTTGAACCGTCGTGTGCTGGATAAGGCTTATGACTCGAATAACAAAACTGTTGTAGCATGCTGGTGAAGAGTTCCTCAAGATCAACGTTCCGAGAGACATAGACCCAAGCCTGACAATCAAATTTCTTACAAATTTCTCGCTTCCAATATACATTTTTCACAAATGTCGTCTTCCCGGATCCGGTAGGACCAGCCACGGCCAGTCTGACTAGCTTCTTTTCTCTATCCACCAACCGTCCGCTAAATTCTTTTTTGGGCTCTTCATAGCCCACCATCTCATCATCAAGGAGAAGAGGGCTCGCTCGGAGACCATTCCTGTTTCTAGAACTTGATGATGATGGTCTTTGACTGGAACATCTCTCGAGTTTATTCTGTGATTTAAAATCATCTATGTCTCTGTTGATGCTCACTATCTTTTCCCTGATCCCACTAAGTGGAAATCCATGACGGATACTGTGGGCCCAGCTGTGAGCCTTCCGAGTAACGTCGTGGTTATGAAATGTATATTGTGGGGAGTGAAGGATGAATTCCTCCATGACATCTTCTATTTTATAAGCAATATCTCGAGCTTTCTTCACCTGATCTTCCTGCAACTGGCCTCCTTCGCGGCCATAACTTTCTTCCATGAAGGCCATCATGAATGTAAGCCAACTTTTCATACTTCGGATATCATTTCGCACTTCATCTCGGAGATTGAGTTTGTCGAGAAAAGGCGGAACGATCTCGAGCAAGACAAGTGTTGCGGAAAGCGCAAGTTCAGCCATAATTCCAAACTTGCTTTTGTTTGAATGTAAGGCACGCAAGAATTAGTGAAATTTTGGTGAATAGAAGAAAAGGAGATGGGGAAAATGATCACTGCAAATGGATGTTGAATATATGATTCAATCACATGCTGCTAACATCATGCTTGAAAAGGTATTTGATGGAAGAGATCAACTATTTACTTTGTAGAAGCAACTATTTAAATAAGCTAAATATCAAGTTGCTAGGATTTCAAATTCTAATGACTAATACAATACCAACGCGTATTTAACGTTGGGTAAAGAATAGTCTAAACTGTGTATACATACCTACGCGTGCCCTGAGTTTTGTTTCGAAGGAGCCAAAAAGAGACTTTGAGAGGCTGAAATTCCGTAGTCTTATCTCATTGGCTGCTAAAATACATAGGTAGGACAGATTCTTAAATTGGAGTTCGTCAGTGATGTAAATAGCTGACCTAACAAGATTCCTCCAGCAAGTTGCCTTTGAAATAATCAACTTTGAGGACTACCCTTACAGTTGAGGACGTTTAATTTCATAAAGTTGCACATGTTGAAAGACATATTTTAGTAAAACTACAAAATCTCAAACAATATTCTAAAAAAAAAACAAAAAACACTTTGGGTACCTAGCATATGGGAATTTTTAGTACTATGACATTTTATACCTTCCGCGTTTGTAAGTTCACACCTAAGAGTGATTCACATCATAAATACATATAGAAAAGTAAACGAGAGTGTACCTCCCTTGTCTGTAATATGACAGAAATCGGCGTAAAACCTCGTGTTTGTGATATGCACCTTCCATGATATGTTTTTAAGTTAATGAGCCTGATTAGTTCAGAAATCACTTAATTCGGTTAATATGAGTCTTCTTATGCCTACAACCTATTAGATTTTTTTGCAGGACAATCCGGTTTAAGAAGAAAGTTCCAGGCGGTCTGATATCAATTATTCATGGGCCCAATCTATTAATCGCGTTAAGTGACGTTGTATGTGAAAAGGAGTGGCATCTAGTTATTGGGTACGGATACTATATTTGTAAACTCATGGTTAAAATTAATTGTTTTGGTGGTACGGATATGTTTTCCACCGTAACTTATTAATCAGTATCATTACATACATGTGCGGCTGTGTGTGCTTTTAATTGAAAACATTGCATGGATGGAAGTGCATGTGTGGTTATTTTTTAATCAAGTTTCTTGTTTGTCATAATGAATAAATCTTTATGAAAAAAAATAATAATAACTAGTACGACTTGTTTTGTGTGTTTGATTACCTATCGCCATGGAAAGTTTATGTTAGGAGTTTGGAGAGTTGATCAAAGGAAGCTTGACGAATTGATCTCGTAATTACTTATAAACCCATTTTCTTCCAACTATTTGTGCATATGACATGATATAGAGATTGGGAATATTAGATAGGGTTAGGGCTTGCTATATAATCTTATTTTGTGCATAAGTTGTTTTAATTTGGAAAACGCATATGTGCATATGTGAAAATAAAATATTCGGATACATATTATATATCCTCTTGCAGGAAAAGGTCAATTATTACCCCTATATTTTGTTGGTTACGGACCAACTTTTGGGTAGCTCTATTGTCAGCCGCATCCTTAGTTATTTAATTGAAAAAGAAATTCCCAAAATTTGATCATTGGGTTCAAAGATCTTCGTTATTGTAATGGATCAATATGCGGAATTAAAGGGAATGGATGCTAGGGCTTCCAAGATTGGAGAAGAAAAGGAATTTGGGGAAGACGGGTAATTGGGGGTGTTTTTGCAATTTGGCAAGTGAGATGAGGACCAGCCCAGCATGTGTAGTTATCAATTAGTTTTAGGTTGGTTGGCTAGATTTTTATTTTTAGAAACAGGGAGCATCTGTCTCTCTCAGTTGTGGTCCCAATTGTGGATATCCATTCTATATATTTATTAATGTTGTTAATACTGTAGCTTATATGTCAATTTGTGATTGCTCCATATGACATGTGTCATCTTATGTAATTTTGTAATCTAATTAGTTGATATGTGGTGGTCATCTTCTGTAATTTCGTAATCTAATTTGTCGATATGTGGTGGTTCGGGTTCAAAATAACACTTTTTTTTTTCATTCTTCACTTCGTAAAAAAAGTTAAGGTTTTGTTAGATAGCCCTCGCCTGCAACTCTCTCGACTTCCGCCCTTGCTTCCTATGATGCACGGACACTTCAAAATATGGCATTTTGCCGTGTCGTGTCCTATTTTAAGTTATAATTTGTGTGTCATAAGCGTGTTCTCGTGTCGTGTCTCGTGTGCATTTCCCTTGTCGGTGCAACCTAGCTTGCTTCCATAATCTAATTTTCTTACTTTCTTCCTTTCGATTTTTTTCCTTTAGTAGTTCACAATTCTTCTACCAAGATGAAATTTTTAATTATACATCATCAATGTCATTGATCACCCCAAGTATCATGTTATTGTAAGATCTTTATTTTTTCATGTCCTTTCCTTTAAAAAAAAAATAAAAATGACTTTGCAGTCAATCCCTGATTATTATTGTTTTGGATCAAATACCTAATGAATATATACATGTTCTTGATTTGGAAGATCGGTAAAACAAAATTGCGATAAATTAACTTGATCTGTTTGTTCAATAATTAATAAGTTATTATCTGTATACAAATATATAAGTTATTTTTGATTTGTATATACATGTGACACTACAAAAGAATACGAAAACGCCGACGAAATTTACCGATAGGTATCATCCGTCAGTAAATGAGGGATGATGATACACACACACACACACACACACAAGATTAGATTTAAATGAGGACCACTATCTTATATGTGAACCTAAGATAAATTATGGGTCTTATATATAATTAAATAGATGGATCAAATTTTTTATATTTTTCTCAAAACATTAGAATTATATAATAAAAACACTACTGGTATATATAATTGATATATTATAAAAATAGTAGGATTATATAATAAAAGCACTGCTGGTATATAATAAACGTACGAGTTCGCAGGATCGCTAGAAAGGGAGAGTTCTCATTGGAATCCACTTCTCTCTCTCTCTCTCTCTCTCTCTCTCTCTATATATATATATATATATATATATATATATATATAGGATTAGGTTCAAATGAGAACCATGTCATTATATATGAACCTAGGGTCTATTATGGGCCTTAAATCTAATTAAATGAATGGATTAGATTTTTTGTAAATTTCCTTATTTGATTAAAAGCATTAGGATTGTCTAATAAAAGCACTACTGGTGTATATAACTGAAAATATTAATAAAGTATTGTGATTGTATAATAAAAGCATTGCTGATATATAATAAAAGCACTAGTTCGCAGGTTCGCATATAATGATATGGTTCTATTTGAACCCACCCCTATATATATATATACTAGTTTAATACCCGTGTATTACACAAGATTCATAAAAATAAATATTAAAAATATTTGTGAATTACAACGTTTTAAATTTAAAATAAGAAATTGAATGGGTGTGTACCCGTGTCCTGATCGATTTATTAATTATTATAATTATTAATTAATATTATATTTTAATATTTAGATTAAATTCGTTAATAATTATATTTACATACTTATAAAACTTCAAAAGATGTCACATTTTCAACCCGTCTCTAATCTATATTAATTAATTATTATTAACTCATTTTATATTTTTAAGTTTAGATTAATTTTGTAATAATTACAGTTACATACTTTGAAAAATTCAAAAGGTGTCATACTCTCAAACCTTCTCGCATTGTGTCATTGTCTAATAAATATTAATTAATAATTATTATATAATATTACTTTTTTTATATTTTGATTGAATTCATTACTAATATTTATTTACACACTCCAATTATTGTAAATATATCATAATTGACCTATACAGAATATTTAAAATTTCAAAATAAATTAGTTCAACTTTTATTATGAATTCAATTTATTTAATTATTTTCATAAATAAGTTTTTTTTGTAATTAAAATTATTTCATATGTAATTTATCTTTTAATTAAAAGATTTTTTCTACTAATTATATAGACTTATTTACATTTTTATATTAGGAATATAAAATATAATTATTGAATTAGATAAAATATAATAAAAGAAAACTATTAGGTAAATCTAAATATAATAAAAAGGAAATATCAAATTAGGCAACACACAATTAAAAAAAAAAGGAAAATATTAAATTAAGTATATATTAGGCTCGTATGACACATACGAAGCACGAATTTTTTTTATTATCCTAGCGAAATATACGAAGCGGACACATAGATTAGTAGGAATTTGCATTAATATATACTTGTTTAACACCATGTATTACACCGGACTTAACAAAAGATAAATATAAAAAATAGTTTTGATAATTACAGAATTTAAATGTAAAATAAAAAGTTAAAATAATGTATTCTCAAACTGTGCCTTGTGCATGTCTAATCTATTTATTAATTATTATAAATATTAAATAATTTGTGTTTGATGCTAATTAAATTCATTAATAATCTTAGTTACATACTTACAAAAATTCAAAAGGCGTCACATTCTACACCCGTATCTAATATCTATTTTATTAATTATTATTATTAAATTATTTTATATATTAATATTTAGAACAAGTTCATTAATAACTATTAGTTACATAATTTGAGATATTCAAAAGATGTCATACTCTAAACCCGTGTCATATTGTGCTGGTGTCTAATCAATGTTTATTAATTATTATATAATTTAATATTTTTATATTTAGATTATATACATTACTAATATTTAGTTACATACTTAGATTATTATAAATAACTCATATTTTACCTATATAGAATATTTAAAAATCCAAAAATAAAATTACTTTAAATTCTATTATCAATAAAATTTATTTAATTATTTTCATAATAAAAATTTTTTATAATTAAACTTATTTCATATGTATTTTATCTTTTAATTAAAATAACTAATTTAAATCTTATCTACTAATTATATATGACTTATTTATATTTTTATATTAGGAGAATCAAAGGAAAGTATTAATAAAAGAATTAAATTAGGTAAGATATAATAAAAAGAAAAGTATCTAATTATATATGACTTATTCATATTTTTATATTAGGAGAATCAAAGAAAAGTATTGGATAAGGAAAAATATAATAAAAGAATTAAATTATGTAAGATACAATAAAAAGAAAAGTATTAAATTAGGTAAATATTAGGCTCGAATGACACAAAAGCAAACGAAGCACCAGAATTTTTTATTTGTCAAACGAAGCATACAAAGCAGACACATAGGTTAGGAAGATTTTGCATTAATATATAGAGATGATATATATATATATTTTTGGTATTTGTAGTTAGAGTTAAGTACTTGCCTAAGGACAGGGTAGACTGTTTCCATGTACATCGCGTCGGAGGATTAGGTTCAAATAGAACCCATGTCAATATATGCGAACTTAGGGACCAATCCAGGCCTTAGATCTAATAATTTGTGTGGACCAAATTTTTTCGATTTTTTAAATACATTAAATTATATATATAGGAAAGACAAGGGTGTTTATGTAAATTCATATATCCATCTTAATCAATTTAAACCCCTAACCCACCCCGTCTGTAACCACAAACCATTCTCTCACTCTCTCCCCCAAAATCGCCGCTCGTCCCTCTCTCCCCCAAAATCGGCCGCTCGGGCCGCTCATCCCTCTCTCCCCCAAAATCGGCCGCTCACCCCTCTCTCTCCTGACTTGTCGACGGCAGCGGCCCAATGAATAGCGAGGCGGAGGCGGCGTTTTCCAACCCTAAACTCAGCCCCTTTTCTGCTTTTTCCCGTCTGCACCCTTCGTTAACAAGGGTTTTCA
>BMAC01000468.1:620995-631084 GCA_014905375.1 Phtheirospermum japonicum
GTTTTATTTCCGGGACCCCGAGGCGCACCCCTCCCCGCCCCGGTCGTAATTTATTGAGTTTTCTTACATTATATTTTTCTATTATTTCGGAAAAAAAAACACTTGCAATAAAGAAAAAGGGGTTCGTTGATTCATTTTTTCACATGAAGTCGCAAAGCCAAGTTTGTGAGTTCATATGATGACTATGTCACAGTTTCCGGAATTATATTCTCTTCCAATCCTGAAAAATTACGCAATTTGTAACTCTTTAATTACAGCCTTTATTATTATTATTTGAAATAAATTTTATATGAGTCCAGTTTAGCTCACATTCTTTTATCTACTATCGGAATGTTTGCTAAATCTAAAAGAAGTGATTTTCAAATTTAGGTGAAAAAAGTAATTATATTTTCCACCGTATAAACTCGGAAATTACTTTACTTTTTAACCTATTGATACCTTTGTGGTAAAAATGGTTTGTCGAAAAGTGGCATCAACTGAGCTCTAGGAACCATCTCCCGTCTAATCATTCGAACCTCTTCCTCCTCCATCACCTATCCCAAGTCGAAAAACGAACCGGGCTTAATTAATTAGTTATTAAGATATGGTTAACCGTGACAAATTCCCGTGTATGTTTATGTACCTTGAGCACTTTTTTGACTTGTTTCTTGTGTTGTTCTATGATACAGAGCTTGATTTCCACCTGAACCTTCTTACGTAACTAGTTACGAAATACGTACAAATAATAATGCTATGATATATTCTAAAATCATGTGGTGCACTTACCGAGGAGTTGAATATCGCGCGTTGTGCTGCTCTTTGTTGAGTGTGAAGTCTGAATTCCATTGGCTTAGTGTTTTCTTTTATCCAAGTCTTATGGAGAATCTATTTAAACGCGAGCCAGAATCATTAACACCTTCTATCGATCTTTTAACTCATAACTTTTAGAATATTGCTATCAATCAGAAAAAGCTATACTGTTTTTAATTTGTTTTCCCTATTTATGTTGGCACTGAATATTTCATCTCGTGGTTCAGTTATCAGATTACTTCACTGGTACGCATACGATTTTCAATTGATGTATGTTTATACATGCATATTAAACATAAATAAATAAAAAATGAGTTTGGTGTAAAAATTTGAATCAAGCATGTATAAAAATATATGAGGATTACCCCAGAAAAAGAATTGGTGCTGAAGGATGGCTGAAACTGAGTGTTTGTCGAGTATGACCCTCCATACGTTGATGACTAACCAATAATGCAAGTGGGAAAAAAATCATGATCTTGGAAAAGCCTGATTTAAGCAAAAAGACTAGAGTAATTATCCATAAGTACTAACCTTTTGAGCAGATTTCCTATTCGGGCTCTCCATGATTAATTACTAGCTTACTAGTTTTAGTTATCAATTACTAAGCTGAATTGAAGTATATATATATAAATATAAAGCTATATATTTGAAGGGGTTTGGAGATTTGTATGTTTTCATGGAGAAATCAGTTACTTGCTGTTGCTCCATCACCAAAGGAACTGTTTTGCTCTCTTTTACCAAACTTTCTGATTAAATATCCCTCTCATGCATTATTTGACATAATTATTCTTGAAATGTATTTCCGCTGTTTGGTTTATATATTTATTGGAAATAATAATAATAATAATAATAATAATAATAATAATAATAATAATAATTAGCCATCGTCATCTCTCCAAGAGGTGACCTTATGACCCACACAAAATTAGCATTACTAAGTTGAAGCCCTTTTGCTATTACCCCAATCTGCTCGTCCGAGAGATGATTCTCGCTACCTGATACGATACCAAATGTTTTCAGTTATAAGGTAAGAAAATAATAAAATGATGAAAAATTCTAGGTCACAGTGTATATAGTAAAATATAATTATGCTTATTATGGAATTATGAGAACTAAAAATCTTAATATGTGAGTATTTCCTTATTATGGATATTGAGTATAATTAAGAGATTTAGTCCCACCTTAAAAAAGAATCATATTGTTTGGTGGATAAGTTACAATAATCTTAGAAACTAGTGTAGACATTCGCGATTACGCGGGCATTGATAAGAAAATTATAAAAATATAATATTTATTTTAAAAATAAGTTCAAAAAGTAGAATTTAAATACAAAGTGAAAAAATAATGCTCATTTTAATTTTGAAAACCTACTTTATACACGATGTTATTAATATACAAATGACGAGAAATAATTTATCAAGTTCAAAAGTTGAATTATTATTCACTTTAAATTTTGAGAAAAACTCACTGTATACCATATTCACTACTTTATTTTATATTTTATATTGAAATAAATAAAAATGAATCATTTACGTCTCTTAATTATCAATAAGTTCAAATGGGCTCAATTAAACAAAACTTGTTAAAATTTGTTCATATGTATATACCAACCGAATATGTTTATTTCAATGAAAATGACTATTTTTCAAACAAATAGAAACACAAAATTTAGACAAAATATTATAAATTCAACAAATGTTTAGATCACCTTTCTAGAACCAACTCTGTGTCCTCTAAATCATTTGTTCGAATTTCGGAGGAGCTGTTCTGGGTGAAATGTTTCGGGTTGAAAATCAATTAATAGTTCCATCAAATAGTCGTAAAACGGAAACAACCTGCACCGTTGGAAATACTATTAGGAATCAGTTGAACAATTGATGCGCCTCTCAAGTACCAAGTCTGGCATTTATTTACATATGCACCAAGACCAAAATAAACCTTTTTATGCAAAATATGCATATTAGAAAACAGTCTGATACATGGGTGTATTACAAAAACTGCCCCTGATGGTAAATAATTAGGAGACCAAAAACAACCTAGTGATCTTTCAAGTTATAAATACCCCCGTATCAACTAACCGAACCTTCTTGAACTGTCTTACAAACTTTCTCCTGCGGCTCGCATTTACTTGACAAATACCCTCTTGAGGGTGTAATTTGTAAAATAGAAATATTTTTTTAAAAATAAAATAAAAAATAGGTGTCTACATACCCTCTCACACAGCCCCGCATTGGGTTTCTGAGAAAATAATTGGAAACAACAAAATTAGTGAATGCTTAAAGGCTATAATTCATTACTCAATTTTTGAGAAACTTTGTGTCATTACTCAATTTATTGAGTTTGAATTTAATATATATAATAATTAAGCCATCATCATTACTCAATATTAAAGGGATAAAATGAATATTTCGTCAACTTACAAAATCCATTATTACATCAAAGAAGTTCGCATGGTGAGTGATAAGTCCTAAATGTTGGGTTACCAAATAAAGGGAGTACTAATCTCAAAAGAGATCAACGACCTGAAGCAGATTCTGAATACGTCACCGCGACCTGTCAACCCTTCAACGAACCTCCTAGCGACCTCGCCGATCCTGCAAAACAGCGCCTCGAACGGGTCGGAGTCCCAACCCGTTAAGACCCTCCGACGCTCAAGTCAATAAACGAAATTAACACGCAATAATTCTCTTCCAAACGCACAATAATATGATAAAGAACTTAAAAAATAATGAGAGGCACTCGCCCCTTTATATAAAGATATGAGAGATCTCCCTCAATCTAGAGTTACCTTCTATAACCATAATTCTATTTACAATTACAACTCTATAACCGACTTTCAATTAGAACTCTCTTCGTATGTTAAGTTCCCATACATAACAAATCTTTTTAACTAAACAGGCCTGGGCCTTTTATACAGCCCACCAAAAGTCATATAACACAATCACCTTAAGCCCACAGGCTTAGCATTCATAAAACCCACAATCGAGCTCAAGTATACAGCTCAAAAAATAAGAGGTTGCGACCCTATATGAGAACTCATCCTCATACTACAGGTCGTTACTCTACACAAACCAACTCACTCACACCTCAAGGACAAAATACAGCTCGCCCATCTTACAAGAGGCACACCCTCTCCTAAAAATGAGGTCGCTTACCCCAAATAACCTCATTCGACAAATAATATCATGTATGAACATTTTGGTCCGCATCAGCTAGTTCCCCATGTTCTAACTGATTGAGGTATGAAATCAGACATGACATGTAAAATAAAATCAAACAAGCACAACCATTAAAGATAACAATGAAACGCATACACATAAACAACCATGCCTTACCACATCTTAAAATCATACGGCTCGACTAACCGAGCTATAACGCCAATCAATTTACTATCAAACTTACCCGCGACCTCCAGAATATTAACTCGCTGAATTCACCCATTTCTGCAAAATGATTATTCTACCAGAAACGACCTGCGAGTCCCCAGTCCCCAATTATTACAACATATAATTATTATTTTTCGACCTGAATTAACACTTAGATTTAATAATTCCGAAACGTCATCACTAAATAGCCCGAAAGTCAAAGCACACCTTTTTCTCTCCATCCCATCTCCTTTAAGCCTCATTAAATGTAATCTGCCACTATACTGAACACGTGTCACTCACTCATTTTCTCGAAGTATAATAAACACAGTGGGCCCAAAATAAATGGCTCAAAACATTCCTGATAGCCCTAATTATTTTCCTACTCCTACCTGTCCCATCAGCTCTCCGCCGCCCAACAAGAACCCTTTCATCTCCTCCATTTCACACTGTACACCATTACAATCAAAAATTTGCCATTTTTGCTCTGCAGAGAAGCTTATCAACTAGCGATTATTCAAGAATCTACCACCAGCCTATCGCTCATCAACGACCTACAGCCCACCGAAAATGTGTAAGTGCCCAGATCTTCTTCTCTTTAACAAATTAATCGCACCATTGGAATTGCATCTACTGAAATATGTTTGTTCTGTATTATCCCCCCCTGAATACGTCTAACTTGTAACAAAATTAGCTTCCTCATATACTGATTCGCAAAATTCAACCCTTTCTCCTGATTCCGACCCCATGGAAAACCCCTTTATTTTGGAAAAAAGACCCAAACAACCTTACTACCCTCCTCCGGCCTCCGCAACGAACCAGAGGGCGACACTAACTGGTCGGAGCTTCAAGCCCAAACCAGAGCCCATACCGAAGCCCAGGCTTTAACAGATAACATCCTCGAGAATTCTTCTTCTACCCCCATGACCCACGCGCTCATCCCAGAGGGTATCCCTCTAATAGAATCAAATAATCCTCCTCCTTGCGAACACTTTAAGGAAAATCCAGAGACCTTAGCTAGCTCACTAGCTACTGCCGACCTGCCCTCCTCATCTCTCTCAACCAAAGAATTAAAACACAATTACTGGATACTCCCTGACCTAAAAAACTAAAGAAATTTCAACGAATCCTTAACCTCCCAAAAACAGCTAGGATGGTTTTGCCCGAGAACAATCAGGTAGACCCCCTGAAACCTTCCCTTAATCACATCACCCTTTTTGACACACTACTCGTGGCGGGCTTTAGATTCCCAGTCCATCCATTTTATATTCAAATTCCTCATTTGTACAAAATATCCCCCCTGCAACTGACTCCGAACTCCATGAAGTTCCTAGCAGGATATCTTATATTATGTAAATATTATAACGCCCAACCTGACGCAGGATTCTTCCATTTTTGCTTTCAAATCAAATACCAACAGAACTCCTTTTACCTCTCTTCTCGCTCGGGGCTAGTTCGCTTTCTAATAAATCCTCCCAACTTCTTCTTTATCCATAACACGGAAGATTGGCCCTTTATAGCCCAACTGCAATGTCGCACCCCTAAACAATACAAACCACCTAACTCCAAAGAATGACCTCGCTTGTATAAAAAAATATTCTGAACAGCTCGCGGAATGGAGCAAACGCTCATTCGACGTGGTGCACCTCACCAGTCGATCTGATGTTTTCCGTTACGTGGGCATCGACTCTCGCCCAATTGAACCGGATCTTGCCATCACCGAGTTTTAGTTTGGTAGGTTTTTGTAGGTCTCATAATTACACCATATCCTATACTGTAAAAACTGAATACTAACACACTCCTTATCTACTGTAGTGGCCTTTATCAACAACTGTGTCGCAGCTCGCTTAGATGAAGCCAAGCAACAATCCACCTCACAGCCCGCAGTTCACCCCGTTCCCTCTCCTAACAACGTGGACGAAACGTTGCAACGAACCCTCGGGGCAACAACCGACGACGAGGAGGTCCAACTAGTGCGGCGGACTGCCAAAAATAAAGGCAAACGACCTCTTCAAGCCGTACCTGAGAGCCCAGTAACTAAGATCCCGAGCCCGCCGGAGTAAAAGCGTCGTCTCCTTCGTAAGGTCCCTGCGATGACCTCTGCTGGCGCATCCGACCTGGGAAAGGTACTGGCAAAATGTGACAAGGCCACAGATGTCCAAACCCTTCTCAATGAGCACGCTATCAAACAGGTAGATTAAAGGAACCCTGGCTCTCAATACATCTAACATGTATAAATACTCACAAAACATCATGATGCAGCTAAGCCCTCTGTTCTCCAAGCTCTTCGAAGAGTTAATAGCTCGTTCGGCAGAGAGCGATCTGCAAAAGACGTGCGATGAGCTGACCATACAAACTGAACAACAAACTCGGCAGCTGTCACTAACCCAAGGAGAACTGGATGATGCACTCAAACTGTTGAAAGCCCGTGAGGAGGAAATAACCATCATGAAGAGCCAGATAAACAGCTTGAAGGATGAGGCATCATGTACAAACAAGGAGCTGGAAAATTCCCAGAAGCAAGTCGAGGAGCTCAAAGGCACACAAGAAGAGCTCAAACTGCAAAATCAAGAACTCTGAGCGCAAGTGAAAACAGCCCGCACCGAAGGCATGGCTGAAGGTCACCGAACCTTTCTTACAAGTGATACGGGCAAGAAGTTCCTTGAAGCCTACAGGGAGGAGCTCGTGCAGGCGTATGAAAAATCTTCCATCTACTTCAGGTTGATGGCTGTCGGGGCTCAGGAGTGGCTGATCAAGACTGCTGATATGATCAAAGAGGAGGTTGCGGCTATGAACGTCCCCTACGCTCTCGATGTCAAAGCCTTTATCGACAAGATGACTCCTTTCAGCAGTTTCAAGGGCGACTGGCAACAGCCGATCGATGCAAAGTGGTGGCTATCTTGCCAGGGTCGAGCTGTTATATCCACCGACCTACATGCCGAGTTAGAGACACCGCTGGACAACCTGCTCCCCGAGCCTGCACCAATCGCCACAAATCCCCCAGCCGCGACCTCTATTGTCGAAAAAGTTATTTGAGACTATTATCTCTTCTCCTGCTCGGAATTTTTACAAACAATTTATTCCTTCTTCATTCTACGTTTATTATCTATTCAGCTCTATAAATTTCAATACACAACCATGCAATAAAAACTCTCAGAACACCCAATCACAAGTTAATCTTTCAAGCTAAGATAGATCGCACAAAAATGCGAGCAACCGATCCTTTCACTTGGATCACCGAATCCTAGCCAAAGTAAAACTAAAACTAATCACGTATTAGCTCATATAAACTTATCTTACAACCAGAAAAACCAAATGGAGACCTGAAACATCACAATTAATCAACCACAAAGAAGAAAATAACTCGCAAAGACATCACAATTACTCAATCATAAAGAACAAAATAGCTCGCAAAACTTTATTCAATATATTATTCAGTTTCTCAAATAACATGCGGGAGAAGTGCCCTCCGGTCCAGAGTTACCTTCTCTCGCCACAACACTTACAAACACAAACTCTCCACCAGCTCGCTAACACAAACTTTCAGCGGGAGAAGTGCCCTCCGATCCAGAGTTACCTTCTCCCGCCGCCAAAACACAACACTTGCACAAATCAATCCCTTCCACAAGCTCGCCTGGTCGGGAGAAGTTCCCTCCGGTCCAGAGTTACCTTCTCCCGTACAACAAAAACACAACGTACCACAAATACAATCCTTCCACAAGCTCGCCTGGTAGGGAGAAGTGCCCTCCGGTCCAGAGTTACCTTCTCCCGTACCACAAAAACACAACGTACCACAAACATAATCCGTCCACAAGCTCGCCTGGTCGGGAGAAGTGCCCTCCGGTCCAGAGTTATCTTCTCCCGTACCACAAAAACACAACGTACCACAAACATAATCCTTCCCACAAGCTCGCCTGGTCGAGAGAAGTGCCCTCCGGTCCAGAGTTACCTTCTCCCGTACCATAAAAACACAACGTACCACAAACATAATCCTTCCACAAGCTCTCCTGGTCGGGAGAAGTGCCCTCCGGTCCAGAGTTACCTTCTCCCGTACCACAAAAACACAACACACCACAAACACAATCTTTATGCATAATACTTTTTCAAATGACACACGTTCCAGCTTCTAGGCAAGACCTGTCCAGCTGCATTTTCAAGAATGTATCCTCCTCCTCGCAACACCTTCCTCACTTTGAACGGCCCGATCCAGTTTGGTTCTAACTTCTTAGTCATCCGCAAAGCATCAGGCCTCTTCCATACCAGATCACCGACCTGAAAACAACGATGCTTAACTCGCTTATTAAAAGCAGCTTGCACTCTCTGTTTATAATGTTCGACCCGAGCTGCAGCTTTCTCTCTTATTTCATCAATTGTCTCAATCGCTCCTCGATCCAGCCTTTCATTCTCTTCCACATTAGAAGTTGTCAACCGCTGCGAACCTCCAACTATTTCTGCTGGAATGACTGCGTCCATCCCATAAACTAAGCTGAACGGCGAATCCCCCGTGGTAGTTCGGGGAGTCGTTCGATAAGCCCACAGAACTGACGCGAACTCCTCTTCCCAGAGCCCGCCTATTTTTTCAAATCGCAGCTTAAGTCCCTGCACAATTATTCGATTAGTAACTTCTACCTTCCCATTTATTTGTGGGTGCGCCACAGAGGCAAGTCGCTACCTCATCCCCATCTCCCTGCACCACTTCTGAATTTTCCTGCCATTAAATTGGGTCCCATTATCCGACACTAACATTCGGGGTACTCTGTACCTGCAAAATATGTTATCAAAAATAAAATCCATTATATGTTGCTCGCTTATCCCCGTGACCACCTCGACCTCCACCCACTTCGTAAAGTAATCAATCGCCACCACTAAGTGCTCTTTGTTGCTTGGGGTTGTTGGGAAACGTCCTACAATATCAATTCACCACTGCGCAAATGGACACGGAGAACTCATAACCATCATATCCTCAGCCGGTATATAAATAACCGGAGCATGCATCTGACACTTCTTACACGTCCGCACTAGCTCATTAGCCATAGTTTTCATTCCGGGCCAAAAGAAACCAGCCCGCAACGTTATGCCCATCAATGCCTTTCCCTTCACGTGGTCACCACAATACCCCTCATGTATTTCTTTCAACACTTTCGCCCCATGTTCTACAGCTAGACATTTCAGAAAGGGCCCAAAGCGTGATCATTTATATAGTTCCTCGTGTATCACACAAAAGCGAGCTGCCATTCCTGCCTCCTTTGTTGTCATTCTCTCTGCACCTTCCTTTGCTTTAACCAAGACATCCCAGATAGGTGTACGCCAATCATCCTTCACTTCGACTTCCATAACTTCTTTACCTTTTTCTATGCTACTATGACTTAGCTGTTTAGAATAGGGTGACCAACAAGCCAACTTGTGGCTGTGATCTAACCATTCTCTTGTAATACAATCGGTTTTTATTCGTAATAATATCTTTTATACATATTGGCATTCCATATCTTTTATCCCTTGCTAGTTGCATAGATATGGTCCTGATGAAGTTACTTTATTACGGTGGATTGGTCTAGCAGAACCGTGAGATAATCTAGCACGTAATGTAACTCGTCGAACTTGTTCCTAGTCATAGGGTTACGCCATAATGAGGATACAGGCCTTTTCCGTTAAGACTAGTACTTAGTGTATGTGGACCGCGTCTCATCGGTCACGGTGTCTGGACATCGACATACATAAGTAGGTGCTCATAAGATGAGTTCACTGAACTCCCTCACCTAGAAATCTCTAAGTGGTTCTCACTCATCGAGTAGATGATTTCTATGGTATAGCGTACAACATTAATCCTTAAGACCCAGACCTCATCGTGACTTCACTAGAGGACAGGCTATGTTGTGACCTGTCTCTGTGTCTCCTTGGAGGCCGATCAAAAGGGGCAACGTTCGCATAGTCGGGA
>BMAC01000468.1:637926-678930 GCA_014905375.1 Phtheirospermum japonicum
CTAGCTTACACTTGAACCATTGAGGGTCACACCACGTGTTTCCTGATTATTGAAAACGATAGCTAGAAATTAATTGTTAATTTTAGCATAGTTGGATATCAATATGATTGAATCTAAGGTTCATAATTATGATTATGAATTGAGAAAAAATACGAGAAAATTATTCTGGACGCGAAAATATAATTGTTATATTTTTCGAAATTATCGTTTGTGAGAAATAATTTAATTCCAATGGGTTTTTAATTTAAAATAGGGTCGACCCAATAAACCGTTTAAATATTATTGGGCCGATGTATTTTATTAAATTAAAAGGTTTGTTTTCATTTTGTATTGGGCCAACCCAATTAGTATTAAGACTTGGTTTTGTCTTTTATTTTTATTATTGGCCCCAGTCCTTCCTTCAGCCCACTTTGTTTTGTAAAGGGCTTGATCTTTGATTAAAAAAAAATAAAAAAAAAATGAGAGGGGTTTTACAAGAGGTAGGCAGACGGGAAAACATTTTCAGAAAACCCTAGCCACCAAAAAGGCTCTCCCCGCCGTCCATCTTCCTCCGGCCGCCGACGCTTGCCGCCGGCCGCCACTACACCGAAACGTTCGGTTCTCTTGGTCGTTCTCAATCCCTCGACGGATCTAGTGCTCCGTCGTAAGGACGTCGGGAAATTCGGTGTGTGATACCAATTGTCAAGCGACTAACCGGAGACGCCACACACCCGACTGCCGCCGTGCTGCTCCGAACGTCGCCAGACCACCGCTGCGACCGGACGACTGCTCAGTTCGAACGCAGCGCCACTGCCGCAGCAGTCCGTCACTTCCATGTCGTCGTGAGTTAGCAAACCGTCGCTTCCGTGCCTTCGTGCCCACAACCGTCGCCATAGCCGACAGCGCGACCTGCTGCTGCCTCCGTACGCTGGCCGGAGTTACAGTTGCTTCGCCAGCCACTTACCTGCTATTTTCTCGTCGGAGACGCTGCCACCTTCCCCCTCCGTTCCGGAGCTGCTGTCCTACCGCTCCCGACAGCGTCGCCTCCGTGCCGACGTGCCGTTCCGAGTGCACGCAACCATCGCCGCTAGTGTCGCCACAAGTCCCCCCAGCGCTCCCGACAGCCCACTGCTCCTCTGCCGTGAGTAGCGCCGTCGCACTCGCACCCGTCGCTGTCGCTGGCCCCGCGCCGGAGCTCCAACCGCGCCGATCCGTCCGCAGTGCCGCGAGGTACAAGGAGCAGTGTATATATATGATATATTTGTGTGTGTTGTGTGTGACTTGTATGAGCATGCTGGGTGTATACATATATATATATATATATATATGTTATAATATATGTGTGTGCAGTGTATGTGAGTATAATATATGCTGTGACTTGTGTGTGTTTAAATGCATGCTGTGTGTATGTAATATGTGTTAATATGATTTATAAGTGTCCAATGCATGTTGTATGTTAATATGTACTGCATGATGTGTTATATATATTATGCTTGCATGGTTTATAATATAAGATATTATATAATATGCATTCTGTATATATATAAATATTATATATATGTATATATGATATGTATATATATAATATATAATTTTAAACATATGATTAATATATTAATATATATATAATTGTTATATATATAATGTTAATATATTAATATAAATATATATATATATATATAATTGTTATATACATATGTTTAATAGAAATTATCATGCTCGTTTGATTTTGTGAAAATCGAATTGTTTCTATTTATTAAAAGCAATTAAAATATTGTTTGAATTAATTGATTGTAAAATTGGACCGTCGTCAATTTGAATTCGATTCAAATTACTTTTATTTAAAAAAATTTTGTTTTCCGCTGCGCGATGGTACCACCGAATCCCAACATTAGCTCCATTAATGTAATTTTCCGAGTATCACAAGTTCCCAAGGCTCCTGCTATCCGAGCGAGCTGATCGGCATGGGTGTTCTCAGCTCGTGGTAAATGTTCCAGCTTGAGTTCCTCAAAACGTATTTCTTCTTCGCGCAATTTTTTCAAATACACCGCCATCCGCTCTTCTTTAGCCTCAAAGGATCCATCGAACTGACAAGCTATCAGCTGGGAGTCAGTATACGCCCATAACTTTCATGCTCCCAGGTCATTTGCTATCTTGAGACCTTGCAACATAGATTCGTATTCTGTCTCATTATTGGACGCTTTAAACCCTAGTTTGATCGCAAACTCCAGACTCTACCCATCCGGTCTGGTCAACACAATACCTAGCCCTGCTCTTGATGCCATAGTTGAACCATCTGTGTAAAGGGTCCATGCTTCTACCTCCTTTTCTTCTTCAGCTGGTTTCGTCATCTCTTGTAAAAAATCCGCTAACACCTGCGCCTTAATAGCCACCCTAGGCTCATAAATTACACCATACTCACTTAACTCCACAGCCCACTTTACCAATCTCCCAAATACATTGGGATTGCCCAAAACCTGTTTGAGGTCTAGGTTGGTACGCACCTTTACCCTGTGACTCAAGAAATAGGGTCTCAACTTCCTCGCTGTACAAACCAACGCAAAACCTCCTCTCTATAGCTCGGTATACTTCAACTCAGCCCCGTGCAGCATTCTACTAATGTAATAGATAGGCTTCTGCGTGCCCGCCTCTTCTCTAATCAGCACTGAACTGACGGCGACCTCCCCTACAGATATGTATAAGATCAAATCCTCTCCGGGCATAGGTTTAGTCAATAGTGGTGTCACCGCCAAGTATTTTTTTAACTCCTCAAATGCATTCGCAGCCTCCTCTGTCCACTCAAACTTGGATCCTTTTCGTAGTGTCCTAAAAAATGGTACACCACTTTCCGCCAACCTGGAAATAAGATGACTGAGACCTGCCATCCGGCCTGTAAGTAACTGAACATCACGTTCTGTACGAGGATGTGGCATCTCCAAAAAAGCTCACACCTTTTCTGGATTAACTTCAATTCCTCGCTCTGTCACCATATATCCCAAAAACTTCCCCGACCTTACACCAAACGCACATTTTTTCGAATTGAGTTTCATCCCGTACTGCCTTAATATAACGAATGTCTTCTTCAAATCCTCCACATGGGATTCAGCTCACTTGCTCTTAACCAGCATGTCATCAACATAAACCTCCATGGTAGACCCCAGCAGGTCTTTAAACATGCGGTCCACCAACCTCTGATAGGTCGCTCCTGCATTTTTCAAGCCAAAAGGCATGGATACAAAACAATATGTACCCGTAGAAGTGACAAAACTTACTTTGGGTTGATCTTCCTTTGCAAGAGGTATTTGGTGATACCCCTGCGATGCATCCATCATGCTGAACAGCTCGCACCCTGAGGTAGAATCCACCAGCTGATCAATTCGCGGTAAAGGATAATGATCTTTTGGGCAGGCTTTATTTAGATCACGAAAATCCACACACATCCTCCACTTCTGAACGGGTTTTGGCACCATCACCACATTGGACAAGTACTCAGGGAATTGAATCTTCCTTATATGGCCAGCTTTCAACAATTTCTGCACTTCCTCTTCAATTATTTTATCTAGTTCTGACGGCGCCAATTTGATAAGTGCAAAATGTTGGGCTACCAAATAAAGGGGGTACTAACCTCAAAAGAGATCAGCGACCTGAAGCAGATTCTAAATACGTCACAGCGACCTGTCAAGCCTTCAACGAACCTCCTAGCGACCTCACCGGTCCTGCAAAACAGCGCCTCAAACGGGTCGGAGTCCCAACCCATTAAGACCCTCCGACGCTCAAGTCAATAAATGAAATTAACACTCAATAATTCTCTCCCAAACGCACAGTAATGTGATAAAGCAATCTTAACTTAAAAAATAATGAGAGGCACTCGCCCCTTTATATAAAGATATGAGAGATCTCCCTCAATCTAGGGTTACCTTCTATAACCATAATTCTATTCACAATACAACTCTGTAACCGACTTTCAATTAGAACTCTCTCCGTATGTTAAGTTCCCATACATAACAAATCTCTTTAACTCAACAGGCCTGGGCCTTTTATACAGCCCACCAAAAGCCATATAACACAATCACCTTAAGCCCATAGGCTTAGCATTCATAAAACCCACAATCGAGCTCAATTATACAGCTCAAAACATAAGAGGTCGCGACCCTATATGAGAACTCATCCCCATACTACAGGTCGTTACTCTACACAAACCAGCTCACTCACACCTCAAGGACACAATACAGCTCGCCCATCACCCTCTCCTAGAAATGAGGTCGCTTACCCCAAATAACCTCATTCGACAAATAATATCACGTATGAACATTTTGGTCCGCATCAGTGAGGAAGCATTTAGAATCTGTAAAAATGTCGGAGGATGTGAGGATCAAGGAGAAGGGAAAGAGCAAAGTTGTCGAGGAAAATGATGATTAGAGTTATGAACAATGAAATCTTAACCTCAAGCATGAGAAGGTTTATTTGTCCAAGCTGCATGTCAGCTGACCGCTCGTCGTTAAAGCGTCAAAAATAATATTTATAAAAGTCCTCGACTTTCCTCTACTAACTAGTAGCAGCGGAAAGCAAGGGTCGATCCCACGAGTAGTTTGGATTAGTTTGTGATTATTCGTATTTAACTAAACTAAGAAAATGGGGTTAAAGAATATTAAATAATCTAAGAAAATTAAACAACTAAATATTAACGAAAACAATTAAAAACACATAAACGAAACAAATAAGAAAATGATAAATAATAATAAAATAACTTTCGAGTCCTAGTTCAGTTTCCACCCTCGTTTAATTCATTTAACCAATTGCAATATAAAATCCACTCATCATATGAAACTAARAACCCTAARTAACAATAAGCTCTRCTACTCGAATTTGCCCTTACCGTGTATTTAATTAAAATAAGCTCTTTAATTAACTCTAATTAATGAACAACCTAGAATAAGCTCTCTAGATTTAATCCACCAACAGCATTAAGAATCAGGCAAATAGGTTAATCGAAACTACGACAATTACACGGGAAGCAGTTCTCTTTCTAGCAATTGATAACCAAATCCCTAATCTAGGTGGCCAATCCAAATCAAGAATTAAGCAATCATGTCATGAATATAGCAATCATGATATGTAAACAGAATAACACAAGCAATCTCATATGAAGAACGAAATAAATATGCATAAATTAATTAAAACATAATCTCACGAGGGTTTCAACATCCCTAGGACTAGATAAAACAATCACTCACTAATGGAGTTCATGAAATAAAAGAAAAATAAAGAAATAAGACATAGTTCTAAGATAGAAAAGAGATAAGAAAGCTTAGATCTTGAATCTTGAGTCTTGAATCTTCAAGCTCTTGATGGATGGTTGAATTGGGCTCCTTTTGGTGCCTTGGAACCCTAGGATTAATGTTCCAGACGTTTTTGATGTTTGAGGGAGGTATTTATAGGTTTAGGAAGTCTTGGGCAATAAGAAACCCTTAAAAATGCGTTTTCTGGATAGTTGCGTCGATGTTGCGTCGATCGACGCATATCGGATCGACGTAACAGAGAGTTTGTGGGCAAGTGCATCGGCCAGGGCTTCTATAATGGTTCTGGCGTCGACCGACGTAGATTGGCTGACGCGGGCGGACTGGGCGAGCGACGCAGGCAGCATTTGGCAGCACTAGTCGGCAGTGCTTGGCAGGCTCGAAGGATACTATAACGGTTCTTAACTAGCAGTAATGTTAGCTGTTTCTTGCTTTCTATAATGGTTGATCCCAGCGATAACCCATCTAGATAGCCCAGGATCATTCTTTCTTTGCAAATTCGCTCGTTTTGTCTCTCGTTTCCTCGTGCAACTCTCATGCATTCTTCAAATCACAAATTTAGCACCTAATTACTGCAAAATAAATCAAAAACATACAATTGGTGCTCGACTACCCATAATAATAAATATGCGAGAAATAAATATATATAAGAATATTAAGTACATAAAAATATAGGAATTAAACCATTAAATATCGTGCAATTTCTCGCCTATCATCAGCTGATTGCAAGATTTATATTTTTGTGTTAATGAAATCAATAGAAAACCTTTTTTTTTAAGAATACATTTAAGGGGTAATAAAATATGATTTATCTGGATTATTATTTATTTTAAACCTTTTCTATTGTTCATGTCTAGAAAAAAAAATATACTAGAATAAAAACTGTCACTTGATGTAACAGAGTATGTACCCACAACTCACATTATCACTCAAGTATTTAAATGGCAATTACACTAAATCATATACTAAAACAGAGTGTGTCTATGTGTGTGTGCGCGCGCGTGTGTGTGTGTATATATATATATATATATGTGTGTGTGTGTGTGTGTGTGTGTGTGTGTGTGTGTGTGTAAGTAAATTTACCTTTAGTGTAGGTTTCTCCATGGATGAGGTCTCCAACCTCTAATTCTGTATCTAATACCATAAATTTCTTGCTCTACCAAACAGAACCCAAAACCAACAACAATACATATTATTTAATGGACATCTGAATTCATAAGAATGTGAAACTTAATTATAAATGTCAATTTCAAAAAAAAAGAATCATCAGAAGCCATTTTGAAAAATAAAAATAAAATATCAAATGCATAATTTAAAAAATATTGAAAATTAAAGTGCTTAATTGAAAAATAAAATCAACATCAGATTCATAAGTGCATCAACATCATTAACAAATATGGTGAATTTAGCAGCTTAAATTTAAAACAAAATCAAACCTCGATGGCAGTTTTAGTAATTTTCAAAAACATTTGGGGTCATTTGCAACTGACACAATCCTCCTTTTCTTTTTAATATCATTAGTAATAAAGTTTAGAAAAATTAGAGATAATTTCAAAACACGCCCCTGATACTTTAGCTAATTAGGAAAAAACCCAAAGGATAGTGAAAACTACAAAAAAAAATTAAAAAAACTTAAAGTGTTATCATTGTCCTTCTTAAGCATAAAGAAAACATTGAAATTTTTTTATAACTATTAATATTTTAAAAAATTAAAATAAAAAACTAACCTCAAGGTTGTTTTTTATTATTTATTAAATTTCAAAAACTTTAGGGGTTCTTTTTGTAATTAGCAAAAACCTCTGGGAAATTTTGTAATTATCCCAAAAGTTACTTTAGTAGTATAGGATAGTCAGCATTTTTCGCATTCTTCGAGCATAAGCACCTGTCAGAACCCATCAACGGCCTGCAACTCCTCGACATCATGATTATCCTCGAACACTACTTTAGGAATCACGAATTTAGATGGAAAAAATAATCGAAAAAATAGATTAAAAAATGAATAAGAACTTGATTTTAAAAAAAAATCTAAAAAAAAAAAAATTCGAATCACTTACCATGATAAAAGTAGGTGATCTAGATTCACCTTGAAGTTGATACTTGGTATGTTCACTGTTGTGACAGGCATTTATATCCAAATTGGTGAAGTGTTACTCCAATGTATTTCTTACCAAGATTTAGTTAGATTCAAAAAAGGTAATTGCTTAAATTGTCCAAAAAGCTACTCCAATCCTAAAAAATCAAAACAGAAACATGGAAAATTCCGTACGAATACTGATTAAACAAAAAGTTTTATTTACATATACTAAAAAAGGATTTTCACACATATTTTTGTGGGAATTTCGTACTCTAAAAAAAGTTACAATAATAAGCACCAACACAAATAAAATATCGAATGCATAAATTAAAAAAATGAAAATTAGAGTATTTAATTGAAAAAGAAAATCAACATCAGATTCATAGTGCGTCAACATCATTAACAAATAGGGAGGATGTATCCTCTTAAATTTAAAACAAAATCAAATCTTGGTGGTAGTTTTTGTAATTTTCAAAAACCTTTGGGGTCATTTGCAACTGATTCAAACCTCCTTTTCTCTTTAATATATTTAGTAATCTAAAGTTTCAAAATTTTAGAGATAATTACAAAACACGCCCTTGATGTTTTAGCTAATTAAGAAAACCCCCAAATGATAGTGAAAACTACAAAATAAAATAAAACCATAAAGTTTGATCATTGTCCTTAAGCAAACAAATATTGAAAAAAAATTAAAAGCATTAATCTAGAGACTTTGAAGAAATGATATACTTATAAAGACTCTTCACGGATCTGGAAAGAAATATATAATCAAACAAAATTAAATAAAAACATAAATCTTCGTTCGAGAAAAAAGATGAATAAAATGGAAAAAAGAAAGACAAATTTGTTCATTAGGGACATGAACCGAAACGTTAAAAATCAGATCGAGAATAACGAACAAATATATCGCAATAAATCTATAAATTATACTTTAAATGCCATTACATATCTGAAAATCCAAGCATGCATTGAAACATCCATAGAAATGCATTTGTGGGGGCATAATCATCTGACGGCTGATTGCATCTAATTATTAGCCCTGTATGTATAAAACAAATCTGCATCGGGAAACATAAAACATCGACGTCGAAATCTAACCTAATTTTTAAAAATGAAATTGAAGACGTACAAATATGATTTTGAATTGGATACAAATATGAATTGGAAAACAAATAATTTATCAGAGAACAACAAATATGAATTGGAACATAGATTTTATATCGGAATATATTTATCAAATAATACGAAGATCTGTACCAAAAACATAGTGTGTTTTTTTAAATGATGAAATTTGGAACAAAACACCTGCATTTGTCATAATTTCTGACTAGAATTTGTCCCTCTTAAGTAGAAAAATATTGAAAAAAAGAATTATAAGCATTAATTTATAGACTTTGAAGAAATGATATACTTATAACGACTCTTCACGGATCTGGAAAGAAATATAATCAAAAAAATTAAATAAAAACATAAATCTTCATTAAAAAAAAGATGAATAAAAAGGAAAACAGAAAAGCATATTTGTTCTAGGGACATGAACCGAAATGAAAAGAATCAGATCAAGAATAACAAATAAAAATATCGCAATAAATTTGTAAATTATACCTTCAAATGCCATTACAAATATGAAAATCCAAGCATGCATTGAAACATCCATAGACACGCATTTGTGGGGGCATAATCATCACCCTATGGATGATTGCATCTAATCATTAGCCCCTGTATGTATAAAACAAGTCTACATCAGTAAACATAAAACATCGACGTCGAAGTCTAACCTAGTTTTTAAAAATGAAATTGAAGACATATAGAAATGCTTTTGAATTGGATACAAATATAAATTGGAAAACCAATAATCTATCCGAGAGAAACAAATATGAATTAGAACATAGATTTGATACCAGAATATATTTATCAAATAACATGAAGATCTGTACCAAAAACATAGTGTGTTTTTTTAATGATGAGATTTGGAAAAAATACCTGCATTCGTCATAATTTCTTACTAAAACATGTTTGCATTCTCGATCGCATGTGAAACCGTCCCGTGAATCCACCAAATATGACCAGTGGTAGCGCAATGCTGCTTTTCGGCAAGATCAGAAAACATTCATTCAGATTAATAACATTAGAAATATCAAAAGATTTAACAATTACTAATTAATTTTGGGTTGAGATTTGAGGGATTTAATCCGAATGATGTAAACTGCCAGAAACAAAATCGAACAAAACATAAAAAAAGGAAAGGCCCTAATTTAATCCTCACTTAAGTTTAACAAAAAAAATGCCATAAATCTTCATACACAGATCAGAAAACAATTTATTTGATTATCTCAATGATTGAATTGATGTATTCGTAAGGTGGTATGAAATGGTTGAATTTGTTTATATAGAGAATAAATGAAGAAGAAATATTTTTGCAAAGAGTAGCGGCGAGAGGCGAGTTAGGACAAGACCTAGTTTTTAATACGACCTTTCTAGACGTGTACAAACAACAATAAAGAGAAATAAATCTAAAAATATCTCAATCGAACAAAGCACATCAATTCCTCAAACATAATCAATTAAATCAAAACTCGAACTCAAATTTTAATAAACTCTGACAAAAACTAAATAAAATTTAATGAAATCTGATTATTTAGTTTAAATAATTTCTATTGTTTAGAATTCCAATTTAGCCAACTTAGAGTTAAACCAAACCAAATAGATCTTTTCAGGGTTTGAAAACAAAAACGAACAATAATTCTTCTAATTCTTCAGGGTTTAATTGGACAACAAAACCAAAAATCATAGATCCATGTTACACGAACAACAAAACCAAAATACTTTCTTCAACCCTAAAAGTAGTTGATATCAAATATTCAGTTAAAATAAATAATTTAGAAATCATTACTTCTTAGAGCTCAGTCAGCATGCTCTCGACTGGCCGCCATTATTGATAAACTCGCCACGGACCTTGTTGGCGACGTCCTCGATGACATAAAAATAAACATTGCTGGTGGTAGGGCTTGAAATTCTCAAACGTTATTTCAGGATAATTCAAAATCCGAGTACAAAAACAGAGAGACCTCGAATCGATGCTCTGTGAAATCAATGAATAAGGTTGAGACTATGAGGGTTTTCTAGATCTGTTTGGTCTGCAACCGGGAAAAAAAATCTGAGGCGAGAGGGAGGAGTTCATTGAGATTTCTGAGTAAATATAATCAAAGTTAAATATTGAGAAAAGCTAATTAGAAAAAATGAATTAGTTTTATTGAAGTTTGTTGCCAAAAAAATCTAAAAAATGTGATGCGTAGGTGAGGGGGAGCGGGTGTTCAAAACCCTAGATTTCTAAGGAAGGGATGAAATGAAAAAAAGTTGTTATTTATACCTAAGCTAAAAATCCCAAAAAGGTAGCATTTTAATACAAACCATATGAAGCTGACAACTCAGCAACCGGATCTACCAAGTGACGACACATGTCAACCGAAGCAACGGCTAGCTGACACATAGGTTAGGGTGTCAACAACATTAACAAATAGAATTGATAGGGGTTCAGACCCTTATTTCACAAGATGAACAGCCTCTCTCAGGCCCTCTATATCTCTCTCTGTTTATCATGAATCATGGAGCATATATTATTATTTCATCTCTAATTATTATTTATATTATTATTTATGAATTATGAATTTATGGTGACCTCTCCTCTAGGAGACCTCCTTTAGGAGAGGCGGGTTCTTATGGTTCACCAACTCGGCGCTGAGTGGCTGCTCGGCGTTGGGTGTTGGACTTTATGGTTTCTGGATCTGAATGGGCTAATAATGGATGGTATTGTGGGTCCCGGCAAACTATGGTTTTAAGAGGGCTCAGGCCTCGGTCTTTCCTTTAAATTGATTTTGGGGTATTTTATGTATTTTGATCTCTCACACTCGCTAACTTAAGTATCGGAGGGCCTACGACGGGGCCGTCCACCGCCTTGGTGTTAGGTGTTGTTTTGCAAGATCGATTAGGTCGCCAGGAGGCTCTTGGAGATCAATCAGGTCGCTATGACGTTATCTATTACTATTCAGGTCGCTGATCTCAGATTTGAGGTTAGTACCCCTTATTCCTGGTAACCAATATTTTTTGTTTTATCAAGTGGCGCCGTTTGTGGGAAAGAGGGACATTGAGTCCTTGAGGAAAAGACGTGAGAATACACAATTTTTGTGGGTCTAAAATCTAACTGCATTATAAATTTGAAAAATCATTTTTTAACGTTTTGACCGTTGGATCGCGTTAAACTTATTTAAAAGACTTCAAAGACCTTTTGAATTATGTTTTTAATGGTGGAGATTGGATTTTGAGATGCGAGGAAATATATATAAACTTTTGAATAAAGCAGATTTTATTTTCGGAAAATTCTGTGCAGCGTTTTTCAAAATACGATTGTGCACAATAGAACCGTTGGATCAAGCCACATCTTTTATATATTGTTCCAAACATATACAAGTTCAATCTAAACGGTGGAGATTCGAATATGAGTTCGTAGAAATCCTATAACGAATTTTGAACAGAGCTGATCCTGTTTCCCAAAACTGTCTGTCTAGTTTCTTTTAAAAATTAAATTATGCACAATCTAACCTTTGGATGAAACTGAATTTTGGATATAATATTTATGAGATATAGTGGTTAAATCTGAATGGTGTTGGAGATCAAGTTTGAAGGTCTGTGGCGCGAGTAAGGGTTGCGGTGCTCGCATCTTACTTATCGATTATTTTTATGATCATATACTAACGGACTGAGTGCAAGTCTATTTGTTTTATTCGTGTTAATTTTTTCTTTTAAGGATTACTCTATGTGTTGCCTGAAATTTAACCCGAAAATGGTCATTTCAAACAAACGCGATGAGGTCACGTGTCCAAATATTCAAGGTTGATTTATTTTGTTACTTGAAATCTAAGGCGATAAGGTCGCGTATCAACCAAACGTAAAAAAATCACCAAAAATCAAGATAAGTATTTATTTTCTTTTAAAATCTAAAATATGCAAATTGGGGTCATGTACGTGAGTAATAGGTATAAATTATGATGGTTTGATGTGTTTAAATGGGAATGGTATGGTTCGGTTGATTGATTTGGTTGACATATGGCGGACTTGCTTATTGAATTGATTTATATGGGGATAAGCGTATGGTTCATTTGGTCAATTTGGTTTAATATTATTTCTTTAATTTAAATGATTTATTTTTTATTTATATGGAGATTATTGTTATGGTATATGGTTTTGTAATGTTGGTTTTGAAGGGTTAACTTATTTTGCTGCCCGAAGTCTAACTCGGGGATGGTCAACTCAACGAGACGAGAGTCGCCAGTATTTAAGACTATATATTAGGTCGCCTATCTAAATATTCCAGGAGAATTAGATCATGGAATTTCGCTACCTGAAAATAAAGTGGTCGCGCGTTTGGATATTAAAGGGGAGATTTTCCCTTTGGCATAAATACGTATCAGGTACGCTCTTTAAAAATATCATGAAAGGGACGGTTTCCTATTTTCAACGTTACTTATTTTTATACTAGAACATGGGGGAATAGCTGATTTATGCGATTTAATATGGTTTACTTGATTTGATAAAAACTTGTTTGAGTCGGTTTAAATGGTTATGGTGTATGATTTAATTTAAATGGTTAATGTCTGGTCGCAAGTTTGGTTTATATCGTATTAATTAATGGTTTATGAATTGATGGTTTTATGATCTAAGTTATGGAGAATATGTATAATTAACATGTTACGGTCTCCGCCACCCCATTACGGTCTCCACGACCTCGTTACGGTCCCTCGTGACCTCGTTACGGTCTTCCCGACCTCATTACGGTCTCCGCAACCTCATTACGGTCTCCATGACCTCGTTACAGTCCTCGCGATCTCGTTACGGTCTTCTCGACCTCATTATGGTCTCCGCGACCTCATTACGGTCTCTACGACCTCGTTATGGTCCTCGCGACCTCGTTACGGTCTCCACGAGCTCATTACGGTCTCTGCGACCTCATTACAGTCTCATACGACCTCATTATATAGAACAAAGTATGGCTTTGTGGTGATGAAAATGTTTAAGCCTCAACGGCCAGAGATTTAATGAAAATGTTTAAGCCTCAATGGCGGAAGATCTTATTAAAATGTTTAAGCCTCAATGGCTGGAGATTTTATAAAAAGGTTTAAGCCTCGACGTCTGGAGATTTTATGGTAATTGGCTAAGTCTCGATGCTTTCATTAGGTTGGCATCTGAATCGTATACCCTCAGGGGCGGATATTTATTTCTAATCCATGTACCCTCAAGGGCGGACACTTATCTGTGATTCATATACCCTCAGGGGCGGATACCTATTTCTGATTTATGTACCTTTAGGGGCGGATGGTTGCTTTATGTACCCTTAGGGGCGGATGGTTGTTTATTACCCTTTAGGGCGGATGGTTATTTTATTATCCTCGTGGCGGATGGTTGTTTTATTACCCTTCGGGGCGGATGGTTGTTTTATTAAACCTCGGGGCGGATAGTTGTTTATTTACCCTACGGAGCGGACGTCCAATTATTACCCTCACAGGCAAAATTTTACTATTATACCCTGCGGGGCGGAAATTTATTTACGATAAATAAAGGAATTGGGAACACTGTACAACTTTTATGGTTTTTCGAATGGTTAAGTAAGGAATATGTTCTTTGTGACTTTAATTATGTTTGATTTACATAATTGAGATCGCTTCCAGGAAGGATATGTTTGACTTACATAATGTTTCCAGTCATTATGGTTTGTGTAGATTTATATGCTTTACTCATCTATGTGTAGGAACATATTTGACTTATATGTTCTTACACACTCTTCGAACATGTTTGATTTACATGTTCTTGGACGACTCTGTGCTTGTTATTCTGTTTGATTGATCTTGCGACCTATGTGTAAAACAGGTTTACTTGGCATCTCCTTTAACATGTTGCTGATAGATAACCTGGTTGAACTACCTGGTTGATTCACCTTGTTTTCATTATATGGACATGGGGGACTGAGTGGTTTTCTCAATCCTATGATATAGCTATATGGTTTCACCTGGATTGTGTATGGTCTAAATGTTTTATTTGGTTCAAATTATTCAAACTCGGGGGACCGAATGATTTTTCTGGGTCATATGTGGTTTAATAAGGTTTTTGCTTGATTCAACATGTCAACTTGTGTCAGGTCGGCATTAATTTTGTGATACACATTACTAAGCTAAAGCTTACATAGATCAGCATATATTCTATGAGTGTGTTATGGGCTAACGCTTTTTTTTGGGATGGTGATGGTTTATATGGAATGGGCTGATGCTTTTATTAGATCGGCGATAATTTATGGATGCAATGATTTTTTTGGCCAACCTATTTTAGGTCGATGATGTCTTTATGGTTTATGGTATTATGGTTTATTGTACTTTCATGGTTAATAAAAGCTCATTGTTATCAATGGTTATGGATCGATGCTTAAGTAATAAGTTATGGGATATGGTCTTATAATTTTATGAAATGGGTAATGGTCTTTAGGTTTATGGAATTGATCTGACAAATATTAAGGTCATCGAATATGAGGGTTTTATATGGATTCAGTAAGCGACCTCTTCTTCTGGAAGGTGCAATCCTTCTGGGGGTGAGCAAGCTGGTTTTGATGGTAGCAACCTTTCATATAGGAGTGGCGAGCTCTTGTCAGATAACTGGTATTATAACAGCTCGGTATTGAGAGATAGGGTATTGTGGATTATGGTATGAGGTCTTGGCGAGCTAATGAAATGGTTTATGGTTATAGGCGATGCTTAAGTAATATTTCATGGTTATGGTTTATGGTATGGATTGACTTTTTGGCCGATCTATTTTGGGTCGAGTAAATGGTTTATGGCTTTTTATCTTTATTTCTTATATATTCTACCTGATTTCGTACCTCAATCAGCCAGAATATGGGGGACTAACTGATACGACACGAAATGTTGGTTTCAGTTATATGGTAAGAAAATAATAAAAGGATGGATTATTCAAGGTCCCGGTGTATATGGTAAAATATAATTATGGTTATTATGGAATTATGGGAACTAAGAATCCTAATATATGAGTATTTCCTTATTATGGATATTGAGTATAATTAAGAGATTTAATCCCACCTTGGGAAGGAATCCTATTGTTTGGTGGACAAGTCACAATAATCTTATAAATAGGGGATTCAGGCCCTTATTTCACAAGATGAACAACTCTCTCCCTCTCTCAGGCCCTCTATATCTCTCTCTTTTTATCATGAATCATGGAGCATATATTATTCTTTTACCTCTGATTATTATTTATGAATTATGGATTTATGGTGACCTTTCCTCTAGGAGATCTCCTTTAGGAGATGCGGGCTCTTATGGTTTACCAACTCGGCGTTGAGTGGCTGCTCGGCGTTGGGTGTTGGACTTTATGATTTTTGGACCCGAACGGGCAAATAATGGATGGTATTGTGGGGTTCCAGAAAACTATGGTTTTAAGAGGGCTCAGGCCTCGGTCTTTCCTTTATATTTATTTTAGGGTATTTTATGTATTTTGATCTTTCTCACTCGCTAACTTAAGCATTGGAGGGCCTACGCCGGGGCCGTCCACCGCCTTGGTGTTAGGTGTTGTTTTGCAGGATCGATTAGGTCACCAGGAGGCTCTTGGAGATTAATCAGGTCTCTGTGATATTGTCTATTACTATTCAGGTCGCTGATCTCAGATTTGAGGTTAGTACCCCCTATTCCTGGTAACCAGAATTTTTTGGTTTTATCACTACCGAATGATATGTATATAGTCGAACCCCATTTTTTCCCATAGCCACGTCAGGACCTCCGAATGCTTCTTATCATCGTCATCATCATCAGCAACAAGTGGGCAGGAGGATACTATCCGTTTCTTGGACAAAATGGACAGGTAACCCATATACCTCTCTAGAGCTACTCACCAATACAATATCAATGGACATTGTTAAATTTTCGAACAAAAAATCATCGTTCGCGTCTTCTACTAATTTAGAAAGGGCATTGGTGATCCACTCGTGGTCCTTTAGATATATGGCCTTGTAAGGAAAAGGGGAACTAATCCCCTTTGTATAAACATGATGGTAAAAGGCAACTAATGTTGCACCGGAAGTTGAAAGATAAACACAAGATATGTTCTTCGATGAGGCGAGCTTCGGGGCCCACGGCTGGAACAAATCGTATATAAGCAGGTCGGGTTCTCTTGGAAGAACTGTACTGATTAATTCTTCGTTTGATTCATTTGAAAGTTTGGGATAATAATTAGACTTGTGATTTTACAATGAATTAAGTAAAATTGTACTATCTTTTGTTATTCGCATCCATGTATAAAACTAACTGGAAATTGATGATGATAATTTAAATGGATGCTTGGTTAGGGAGTTCGGGGAGTAAGGTTTGGAGAATAAGGATGTGAGTCAAAGTGATGCTTTGTAACTACACCACTGTGGCTTCGATTGTTTTTTTTTCTAATGGAAACCAGACCATTTAACCCGGTATAATTGTGTAGTTTATATTTCTAAGCATTATTTGTTGTACTTGAAAATATTGAATCTGATTGTACAATATGTTAACCACGGTCAAATTAACTCATCTCACCATGGTTCAGATGATATTCATTGACCCAACTACAGCTTAGTTACAGTCCAAGAACAGACGCCTAGTATGCAGAAGATAAACCCTAGCAACAACAACTATAATGTCATGTGTAATTCAGCATAGGCACCAGTCGTAACCTAGATAGTACAATGTGATGTGTAAGTGTTATCCGTAGCTCTAAAAGCAACCTAAGCTTTCTTATACAGCAGCAAAACTTATAGGATTTGGATCTCCCCAACAAAACCAAGGATGAAAACCCAAAATTCAAAAACAATTACTGACAAATAGTCAGCAAAATCGGGGATTTACATAACCTCCCAAGAAAAAAGAAATCACCCAACCAAATCAACCACTCTATACAAGTCCAAGAATACATTCGCTATATACAGCCAACAACAAGCCATTAAAACAAAAGCTTAATTTAATTAATAATAATAATGCATCATCCAAGAGTACCGCCTTTAGGGGCTTGAAAATGAAGAAGCTTCATGTCTCGGTTCTCTCAAGTCCCTTCATTTTTTTCTTTTTCTTTTTTTGGCAGTAGGGCATATCCATTTTATCTACATGATAAAATTAAAAATTAAAAGACTAAGATTGAAAATTATCATTATTATCATTTTTATTATTGGCTAAAATATAAATGGGAATATAATGCTTACATTTGGAAGGTAAAGACTCTCCAAAAGTGTTGACCAACTGCATAAAGAATACAGAAAAAATAAGCAGATTTTTTTAAAAATTACTAACATGTCAAAAAATGAAAAAAAAAAAAAAAGAAAGAAAGCTAGTTACTAATATAATGAAATGAGATCTAAAATGTGCATTTTCAGACAATTGCCATAAAACCAAATTACTAAGATGAACTGCTTCCATATTAAACAACTATGTAAAACGAGGACTTGAGTTACAAGGAGAAGAGATCAAAACAAGGCACATAGTGAGTTAAAAAGGTTTACCATTAAAGCAAACATCAAAAAATTTAAATCATTTTTTATCAAGAACATTTGTAAGCTGCTTAATTGCACAGAAATTCTTCTAATATTCACCATGACGTTCTTTACCGTGGATCCGAGGAATGCTTCAACAATTTCACGCATCTTGATGAGGACCATCGAAGATATCTCCTCCGCCGAGATGTTTGTTCTCCCCTTTGTACGAGACTACGATCATGGGCTTGTTCCCGGGCCCTGCAATGACCTTGAATGGCCACGGCTTCATGTCACTCTGAACCGATTGGTCAGAGTACCTTCTGCCGATCAACCGCTTAGCATCTGCATCTCCATCACAAACGAAACATAGCAAACACCAGTTAGAAACAAAAATACAATAACACCGATTGGAGCAAAAGAATTCCAACTAATTTTACTGCCCGTGAAAAATAGAATTCAATCTTTATTCAAATAGCAGTGTATATTGAGGACATAATTCATCAAATTCTAAGAAATTTTCTAGAAAAATATGAAAATTCTTCTAAAATCCAAATTCAAATTGAAATCAATTAATTGGAAGGAATTTAGAAAATTAGGAGTTCATAAATATTTTCTGCACACCCAAACAATCATATCCAACTTAGCTATGATTTAAATAACAACAAATCATGCTACTAAATAACTGAGATTCAATAACTGACACATATGTTGGAAGAAAAAAACCACACGGATTATTAACTCTGCCATATCGCGAAGCTCACAAAACAATACCAGATATAATGACAAAAGCTACAAGGCAAAACAAAACATATAAGAAACACATTGAGTGTGATTTTAATTTTGGTAGATACCAAGAGTCTAGGTAGATAATTTGAGTACAATAGCTTTGGCATAAATCTAGATCTTCATGCAAGAACTAAACACATTGAGTGTGATTTTAATTTTGGCATGGAAAAGGTTGCTGTAAAAATAATTCAAGTTTGTTGTGTTCCTTCAATTGATTAGGTTGCAACTATTTTGACAAAACCATGAAGAAAATAATTCTTCTCTCGGCTTAGACATAAACTTGGAGTTACCTCTCTAACTCACTTGAATATAGAGGAAGTGTTAACCATGACCAAATTTACTTAGCTCACCATGGTTAAGATGATGTGCATGGGCCCAACTGCATCTTAGCTATATTCAAAGAATAGCCGCTAAGCATGAAGCAGACTAGCCCTAGCAACAACGACTATAATCTCACGTGATTCAACACATGATGCCAAGTATAACTTAGATAGTACAATGTGATGTGCAGATATTATTTGTAGCCGCTAACCTAACTGTAGGCTATATATGTAGGTCGCTTTCATCTAATTGAGTACATTGAATAAAAATGCATAATGTATTCAACTTTGTCACTCCACTTATTGTTATCAGTCTTGTGTTTTTCTTTGATCTCTTTGACAATATAACAAGAAATTTGTTATTAGATATGAAGTTATAGTATGATAGATGATCCGTAAGTATGACATGAGAAGAATATGGTTCATAACCAAATCCATTCTCATTCCCCACAAATTTACCTGACACTTGGGTCTATAATATTTTCATCCATATCACGAGTCACCTCTTATTTTACATATTTTCATATAATTGATGAATTTGGCAACATAAGATATTAACTACATCGTCGATTAGATCAGTTTAGACCTTACCTTGGGATTTGCTAGTGCCTTTAAAGTTTGTCCTAAATAACTACATGCTCTTTGAATATAAATACCTTTTTGAGATCGTCTCATAGTGAATATTGGGTTTTTTTTAATAAAGTTATTATTTATTTTTTATAGAAAAGTATGTAATACTACTTAAGTCAATGAAGTTCAAAATCTATTTTTAGGAGTAGGGGAATTCCACGGTTAGACACCTCTTGTACATACCTGGCCGTAGGTAATCCATTTGAGAATAATAGAGTGTTGTGTCATTTGAAAAATATTTAATTTTGTATTAATTAGTTAATTTGAGATGGTCTATTATGTCCTTAATGTCATAAGTTTTGATTTTAATTATTATGACTATTTAAATTCTAATCAAATATTAAAATGAAAATAAATAATTATACTTGAGTCAACTAATTTTTATAATTCATTTATTACTCCAATAGATATATTATTTAAATATTTGATCTAATTACCAAAATATCTACCACGCGGGCCCTTATTGCAGTTACCTATGTTAGACATTGGCATCTATCCCAAATGGTTGTGAAAAATGCCTTCTTGAATGCTAATCTTCAAGAAAAGGTTTACATGGTTCCTCCACCTAGTGTTGCATATAATCTAGGCAATGTTTTCATATTGAAGAAGGCTCTCTACAATCTGAAACAAGCTCCTTGAGATTGGTTTGAGAAGTTCTCCATTGTGATTAAGTCTCTTGGTTTCCTTTCCAGCCAACATGACATTGCCATGTTCATTAGGCTTACTACAAAGGGTGGCATATTAATTTCTTTCTACATTGATTGTATGATTATTAGTAGGGACGATATTCATGGGATTCCAGAGTTGAAACTACAATTGGCGCGATAGTTTGAGATGTAAGATTTAGGTACACTTCGTTATTTTTTAGGGATTGAGGTTGCCTACTCTTATAAGGGATACCTTTAATCTCAATCCAAGTACATTAATATTATTCTTCTTCAAACTCAGTTATTAGATAGTCGGTCAGATGATATACCTCTTGAACAGAATATGAAATATACTCCCTCTATTGGCATTCGTTTGTCTAATCTTACTTTGAATCGGACTATTATTGGTATTTTGGTGTATCTCACTATCACTAGGTCAGATATTGCTTATACTATATATATACACATTATAAGTCAGTTTGTTACTTCTCCTACTTTGGTTCATTGGGCAGTTGTTATTTGTATTCTTCGTTATCTCCGGGTACTCTATTCCAGAGTTTATTATTTCCTTCCTCTTAGTCCTTAGAATTACGTGTGTACTTAGATCTTGATTGGGCCGGTTGACCCTACTGATCGTAAGCCAACTACTGGGTTTTGTATTTTTTAGGAGATTCTCTTATATCTTGGAAAAGTAAGAAGCAACATGTTGTCTCCCGCTCATCTACAGAAGATGAATATTGTGTTATGGCTTCCACTACTACAGAAATCGTTTGGTTGCACTGGCTACTTGGTGATATGGGTGTCCTTCTATCTGCTCTCACTCCTATGTATTTTGATAATTTTAATGTCATTCGCATTGTACGTAACTTTTTCTTCCACGGGCACACCAGCCATATTGAGATTAATTATCATTTCACTTGCCATCACTTTCAGCTTGACACGATTACTTTGTCGTTTGTATCTTCGGCCATGCAGACTGCTGATTTATTTACCAAATAACATTCATTTTCACGTTTTCGGTTTTTTACTTGCAAATCCTCGATACTACTTCTTGATGCATCATAGTTTTGAGTGGGAGTATTAATTAATATTCAAATAAACCTAGTCTCTCTATTTCTCTTTTTCTATATTTTATATATTTTAACAAGAAACGCCCTTAAAAGTATTGTATTTGAATGAAAAGAAATTATACGTTCACTCTAGGCAGAGGCGGACCTACATGGGGGCCTGGGTAGCACAGCCCCCCCCCCCCCCCAAATTATTTTTATCTTTTATATATATATATATATATATATATATATATATATATATATATATATATATATATATATATATAGTTATTATTTATAAAAAGTAATATTATTATTTCTCATAGTTTAAATTAAAAAAAATTATATTAATTTCTACATTAGCTAATTTTGTTGTTTAAATTTTGAAGCCATAATATTTAAATTTTTAGAATAATTGATGTATAATGATTTTTTTTTTGGTGATATTTTAACGGAGATTTGAGCTTAAATGTTGTTGATCTTGTTTATCATTAAATTTTGTAAATTTTAGATTTATCATACCAATGGTATAAAATTATATAATAGCAAGATCAAATATATTGCATAATTATTTTAGTTACACATCTAGAGGAAAAGTTGTTTTTAATTATTAGCATGATACAATTGTAAGTCGATTTCAAAATATGATAACTCGGCGAGAACAATAGTATTATGTTTTTCTTAAACTTTTATTAGATTTTATAATTGTTATTTAATATGATAATTTTTTGAGTATAATTTTAATAAATAAAAATATAATTATGTCGGTGCCCCACAAAAAAGATTTATGTATCCACCTCTGACTCTAGGACACGGTCTCGCTAGAGACCTGTTTAAAATTTTTGCCAATTCCACTTATTAGTTGTACGAAAACGCTTTATTATTACCACATCAGTTTTTAAATACAATGCGAAGGATTGGAAGCAATATTTAAGTTAAAATATTGTGTTGTACAATGCCTAATCTGGTTGGCTATACACAAAAGTAGGCATTCATACAAGAACTATAACTTGATGACGTTAGAATCAGTAACGTTGCGTAGCACTAAACAAGCCATAATCAAACATTTCTTGTCATTTTAATTTGTTATGTGTTTTTTTGTTAAAATGTAGAAGGTAATCTATCTCTTCTTGGTAGTTATTGGCTTCTTATCATCAAATGTGCATGATATGAATATATAATTTGAGTGGGGCCATGTAGTTAGGTCATTGTTCAAAGATAAGCATACTCAATAATCATTATGAAGATTTTGTAAATGCTTCTGTTTGAAGTTAATCACATTTATTTAGGAAAATAAAAGGAAAAAAGGTGGGAAGATTGACCAAAATACAAAAGGATAGGTTTTTTTTCTCACTGGATTAAAATTAATATTTTTATTTTTCCTACAAACATATATTTTTATTAATAGGACAAAAAATTAGTGCAAAAAAAAAAAGAGAAAATGGGACTTTCTAGAACGCTTGACCATCCATTTTAGAAATTACATTTACCTGTCGTAAAAATTACTACTATGTGTCTATAACTCGTTAAATCATTTTAAAAAGTGAGTTACTAGACCAGATTATGTAAACCCAGTTTAGATAATGTGAGTTATAGAATGAGTTTTCAAAACTTTTGTAGAAATTATGATATCTAAAACATATTTTTAAACCCGTTCTAAATATTCTGATTACTAGAACGGGTTTACGAAAACCCATTCTATAAAGTAAGTAGAAAAAAGTTAAAAAAAATAAATACATGTGGGGAAATTACAAGAACTGCCCTGAGTACTAGCCTTATTACAAAAAGTAAATGTAATAAAATCCAACCAAAGTGTTAAAAAAACCGAGTTATACAAAATGAAGGAGTATTGGCAGAGTTGCAAACAACGTCGTTTTTGCTATTTTCACTACAAGAAATCTGATGTTTAGTGATGATTTATTTTTCCACGCATAAAAACTCGTCATAATATATGTTAATTAATAGTGACGTTTTTGTAATTTCGTCATAGAATAACACCCTTCTATGACAGTATTTATTGTTGTCACAGTTGTTCACCGATTTCGTCATGAATACTTATATTTGATGACGTTTAAATGTAGTTTGTCACAATATTGGGAAGATAAAAAAAAAAAAGGTTCGGAAAACCCTTTTTATGACAAACATATAATAAAGTGTGACAAGATTTGGGTGTCACGATAAGTTTCTAGCTGTGACAGAATCACTTTTTTCACTAATGTCCCCTTGAAGAATGGTGACGATATTTTACGTCATAACAAGTTTCTTTTCATGAAATGCTATAACTTGTCATCAGTTCTAAAAAAATGGCGACAACATTATTTTGACACGAAAGAGTTCTTTGGTGACATCAAATATGAATTTGTCATAATAATTTTATTTTTGTAACAAATTCACACCAGATTTTGGAGACTCTTCCGATAACAATTTGATAATAATTTGAGATAATTTTTTGGTAATAAATAAGTTTCCAAATTAAAAAAAAAAAAAAACTATGAAACAAGAAGTCCATTCAACTTCAAAGAATATACTTAATTGAGAAGGTGTTCATATAAAGCAATCTTGGAATTATTCTAAAGAGGAATGGAATTATAAGAATGTAGTAGGGAGTTAAATGCGATTCTAGACTATGTTCACTGCAATAATTCAGTTACTGAACCACAACTACGCAATAAGAAACTCAAACAACCCCAACAACAACTAAAATAATGAATAAAAAAACACCTGCAGTTGGGGTATTAAGTATATGAAAACAACGAAAATATCACTCGTCAAAATTTGGCGCTACAAAATTAATAATCAAGCCCAAAAGGTTGGATATGAATACAAGAGAAAACAATTGTGCTTCGGAATTTGTTTAGTCAAATTTTTGTGATTGCCAATAATCGCATATTCAGACAAAAATAAGGTCGTCACTTGGAGGGAGTTTTTTGAAGGTAGAATATGCACAAAGGAGAAATGTAAATTGTGACAATAACTTGCAAATGACTCTATATCGGAAGAAAATAATCTCGATGTCATGAAGCAAAATTGTTACCATTCAAATCAGTGTGTTTATTCGGCTTTCAGTTAGATCAGTTTTGTCAATCTCGTATATATATTTAGATTATATGGGATATATTTTGTTTATCTAGGAATAAAAAGAATTGTAGGATTATACGATAATTGGTGCTTATGTCAGATTAGTTATTGGGGATTTTTTTCATTTTCTTTTTAATTTGATGTATTTTTCATGTAAAATGGAGAATAATTGAATAAGTTATGAACATTTACGTATTGTAGATGTTATTTAAAATTTGAATAAAAAGGAAAAAATGAAAGAGAGAGAGAGTGAGGAAATGAAAGTGAATAGAGGAGGTAAGAGAGAATAGAAAAAAGATACTTTCTCCGTCCCAAAATGATAGTCGTGCGGTTAATTTCACACAAATTAAGAAATGAGTAGTTTATATATAGTTAGAGCATTAATTTAGTTAGTGTTTTTCAATTATACCCTTTTTTAATTTATTATTGTCAATTAATACTTATACAAATCAGTGTTGAAATTATTATATTTGTTATTGGAATAGTAAGATTTTGCATTATAATCATCAATTTTCAATTTATCATGTAGAATACTAGTATTTCAAGAATATTAATTAAGGGTATGCGTGGAAATGAAAATTTAATGATATGTTAAATATAGTAACTGGACTATGTTTGTGGGACGGACGAAAATGAAATATTGGACTATATTTATGGGACGGAGGGAGTAAAAGACAAAGAAAGGGAATTAGTAGGGTTGGATTATTCACGACATATATTTTTATTTTATTTTTAACAAAATCACTTCTCGATACTAATTTGCAATTTTAGGTTATGCTACTTTATGTTTCTACAAGATAATAAATTAAGTTTTGGCCCACGTACTAATTTATAATTTCTCAGTATGTTTCTATATGTAGCAGCAAAATAATAAACCATGTTAGGGCCCACATATTGACACAAAAAGTTAAGCAACTTTATTAGTATTCAATTCAATGGGATATTATATGATATATATTTCGAATTGAGTAGGTTTATAGGTTATAGTGCGTAAAACATTATCCTATGTTTGAGATTAGGTTTTTGGCAAAACTTATTTTTCAATAGTAAAAGCCATAGACCAGTTTCTGAAACTCTAGTCCACATATAGTCTTAAGTTCCTGAAAGTTTTCAAAATAACTCAAAATTCAAAAATTCATAATAAATTCAATATATACCGGAATTGAGTGATTCTGCATAAAATGTAAGTTAATTTTATAAGGATTATAACCATATAAGAATCATAACATGAACGAAGACACATAATATATATGAAGTGTTCATAGTTTCTCGAAAATTGTAAAGACCAATCAATTACTCATTTATATTACGTCCAATACAAAAATAAAAAATAGATAAGATGTACAACATATGAAGATTAAACTCAATAAGTTTCATGCCAAAATATGATGGTTGGAAAAATTCGATATGCCTTCAGCTTTCTAAAAAACTGATTGGATTTTATTTGTCATCTTAACAATCCTCCCCTTCAACAAATGACCATTATAAACCCATGACGTTTCTCAACTTTGTTTCCTTTCCTAACAATCACATCACTTGTTTGGTTAGGACCCACCAACTTTGTTCGTCACCTGGGCTTCTGATTTGGGCATGACTTTGATACCATCTGTTAGTATGATATTGTCAACTTTGGACCTAGGCCCTCATGATTTGTTCCAGGGTTTTCACCCTAAATGCCTCATGTCAATAGAGATATTATCCACACTATAAACTTATAACCTTTCTTATATTTAACCGATGTCAGACTTTGTTTGCAATCCTAACAAGTTTGTTTCCCATATATTCTTACGTATTTTACACTCTGTAGTACAAGACAAGGAGGAGATATATAGAGATTATGAAGAGTAGGTATGTTACTTATGTTAGTTAATTAATCTTCTCTCTAACATATCCTTGCTTCATATGTTCTCTTAATAATATGAACAAAGAAAACTAATACTAATTAATAGTTCCTTCGTCCCAAATATATAATTCATTCTTCTTTTTTAGAATATTCCAGACATATAGTTCACTTTCTATATTTAATACTATTTTATTTCTATTTACTATTATAACCCTATTTAATTTGAATTTTGTAACTATAATCTTTCTTTAAATAAGGACAAATTAATAACTATTTGTTATTTTTAATATATTTTTTTTACTTTGTGAAAGTCAATACTGGATTATATATTGGGATAGAAGTAATATAATTGATATTTATTAATAACATCAGAACACGTTATTCTACTTTTACTCAACGTGCCCATTTATAAAAACTTTGGTCGTTCCAAACCTCAAATTTTTAATTTACAACCAATAATTTATTACATCTAATCTCACACTTATCTTTTTTATCATATCATCATTAAATATAAAAATTTAAATATCACTAAATATAATATAATAATAAAACTCAATCCACTTTTTATATATGATTTTACATCAAATTAAAGAAATCGCCCCTATATATTAATGCAAAATCCTCCTAACCTAGGTGTCTGCTTTGTATGCTTCGTTTGACATAAAAATTTTTGGTGTTTCGTTTGCTAATGTGTCATCCGAGCCTAATATTGACCTTATTTAATACTTTTCCTTTTATTGTATCTTACCTAATTTAATTTTTTTTATTATATATTTACTTATTCAATATTTTCCTTTAATTCTCTTAATATAAAATTATAAATAAGTCATATATAATTAATGGATAAGATTTAAATTAGTTATTTTAATTAAAAATAAACTACATATGAAATAATTTTAATTAAAAAATTTTTTATTTACTTAGGATTTGTATGCAGGCACAAGAGTTCTCTGCTAACTCAACCTCTTCTACCAAAATAATTAAATAAGTTTTATTGAAAATAGAATTTAAAATAATCTTATTTTTGAAGTTTCAAATATTGTATATAGGTAAAGAGTTATTTACAATAATATAAGTATGTAACTAAATATTAGTAATGTATTCAATTTAAATATAAAAATATTAAATTATATAATAATAATTAATAAACATTGATTAGACACCAGTACAATGCGACACGGGTTGAGAGTATGACATCTTTTGAATATCTCAAAGTATGTAACTAATAATTATTAACGAATTTATTCTAAACATTAATATAAAAAATGACTTAATAATAATAACTAATAAAATAGATATTAGATACGAGTTTAAAATGTGACGCCTTTTGAATTTTTGTAAGTATGTAATTAAGATTATTAATGAATTTAATTTAAAAATCAAATACAAAATTATTTAATATTTATAATAATTAATAAATAGATTAGACATGTACAAGGCACGGGTTGAGAATACATTATTTTAATTTTTTATTTTAAATCTAAAATTCAGTAATTATCACAAATATTTTTTATATTTATCTTTTGATAAGTCCTGTGTAATACACGGGTGTTAAAGGTATATATTAATGCAAAATCCTCCTAATTTATGTGTCTGCTTCGTATGCTTCGCTTGGATAATAAAGTTTTTTTTTGTTGATTCGTTTGTTTATGTGTCATCCGAGCCTATTATATACCTAACTTATTATATTTAGCCTAACTTTAATAGTTTTCTTTTATTATATTTGTCTAATTCAATAATCTTCTTTTATACTCCAAATATAAAAATATAAATAAAACATATATAATTACTAGAAAAGAAATCTAAATTAATTGTTTTAATTAAAAGACAAATTCCATATGAAATAATTTTAATTACAAAAAAAAATTTATTTATGAAAATAACTAAATAAATTATATTTATAATAAAAGTTGAAATAATTTATTTTTAAAAGTTTAAATATTCTGTATAGGTATATTATGATATATTTGCAATAATTGGAGTATGTAACTAAATATTCGTATTGAATTCAATCTAAATATTAAAAAAATAAAATTATATAATAATAATTAATTAATATTTATTATAAAATGGCACAATGCGAGAAGGTTTGACAGTATGCCACCTTTTGCGTTTTTCAAAGTATGTAACTATACTTATTGACAAAATTAATCTAAACGTAAAAATATAAAATGAGATAATAATAATTAATTAATATAGATTAGAGGCGGGTTGAAAATATGACATCTTTTGAATCTTTATAAGTATGTAAATATAATTATTAAGAATTTACTCTAAACATTAAAATTTAATGTTAATTAATAATTAAAATAATTAATAAATTGAACAGGGGACGGTTGAGGCATTCTTTCAAACTTTTATTTTAAATTTAAAATTTTTTAATTTTCACAAATATTTTTTATATTTAATTTTATTATAAATTCCGTGTAATACACGGGTGTTAGACTAGTATATATATATCACCCATATATATTAATGCAAACTCCTCCTAACCTATGTGTCTGTTTCGTATGCTTCGTTTGACAAATAAAAAATTATGGTGCTTCGTTTGCTTATGTGTTATCCGAGCCTAATATTTACTTAATTTAATACTTTTCTTTTATTGTATCTTACCTAATTTAATTCTTTTATTATATTTTTCCTTATTCAATACTTTCCTTTGATTCTCCTACTATAAAAATATAAATAATTCATATATAATTAGTAGATAAGATCAAAATTAGTTATTTTAATTAAAAGACAAACTACATATGAAATAATTTTAATTACAAGAAAAACTTTATTATGAAAATAATTAAACAAGTTTTATTGATAACATAATTTAAAATAGTTTTATTTTTGGAGTTTCAAACATTCTATATAGGTAAAATATGATTACAATAATATAAGTATGTAACTAAATATTAGCAATGTATTCAATCTAAACATAGAAAATAAAAAATTATATACAATAATTAATAAATATTGATTAAACACCAGTACAATGCGATACGTGTTGAGAATATAACATCTTTTGAATATCTCAAAGTATGTAACTAATAATTATTAACGAATTTATTCTAAACATTAATATATAAAATGATTTGATAATAAAAATTAATAAAATAGATATTAGACATGGGTTTAGAATGTGACGCCTTTTGAATTTTTGTAAGTATATAACTAAGATTATTAATGAATTTAATTTAAATATCAAATAAAAAATTATTTAATATTTTTAATAATTAATAAATAGATTAGACATGTACAAGGCACGGGTTGAGAATACATTATTTTAATTTTTTATTTTATATTTAAAATTCAGTAATTATCACAAATATATTTTATATTTATCTTTTGATAAGTCCCGTGTAATACACGGATGTTAAACAAGTATATATTAATGCAAAATCCTTCTAATATGTGTCTGTTTCGTATGATTCGCTTGGATAATAAAAACTTTTGGTGCTTTGGTTGCTTATGTGTCATTCGAGCCTAATATATATATGTAATTTTAATATTTTTCTTTTATTGTATCTTGTCTAATTTAATATTTTTTTATATTATATTTACCATATTTAGCCTAATTTAATAGTTTTCTTCTATTATATTTTGTCTAATTCAACAATTTTTTTATACTACTAATATAAAAATATAAACAAGTCCTATATAATTAGTAGAAAAAAGTCTTGATTATTATAATTAAAAGACAAATTACATATGAAATAATTTAATTCCAAAAAAAACTTATTTATGAAAATAATTAAATAAATTGTATGTATAATAAAGTTGAAATAATTCATTTTTTAAATTTTAAATATTATGTATAGCTAAACTATGATATATTTTCAATAATTGGAGTATGTAACTAAATATTAATTATGATAAATCTAAATATAAAATAAAATAAAATTATATAATAATAATTAATTAATATTTATTAGACAATGGCACAATGCGAGAAGGATTGAGAGTATGACACCTTTTAAAATTTTTAAACTATATAACTACAATTATTAACAAAATTAATCTAAATATAAAAATATAAAATGAGTTAATAATAATTAATATAGATTAGAGACGGGTTGAAAATGTGACATCTTTTAAATTTCTATAAGTATGTAAGTATAGTTATGAATGAATTTAATATAAATACTAAAATATAATATTAGTTAATAATTATAATAATTAATAAAGTGAATAGGGCACGGGTTAAAAACATATCCTTTCAATTTTTTATTTTAATTTAAAATTTTGTAATTTTCACAAATATTTTTTAAATTTTTTTTTAAGTTCCGTGTAAACCTAGTATATATATATATATATATATATATATATATATATATATATATATATATATATACTAGTATTACATCTGTGCGTTGCACGGGGGAATAATTATAATGTTTAATTTGTCAAGTATTTAATGTTATTTTTATGTAAATAGTATAATAAATAAGTGGTTATACTAATTTAAACAAAAGAAGAATAAGATAAAGAGTAAAATAATAAATGTAAAAAATTGAAGAATTAAATATTATACAGAACATGCTTCGCAAAACTATTATTAATCAAATTTTTATAATTTACAAATAATGAAATACTTACTTGTACACAACATTCGTAGTTTTTTTCCTACGTTTATTTCATTATCGCAAATCAAGATTTTTAAACCTTTTCGGTTGGTGACCCTTGATATAGCAACATACAGTTGACCATGACTAAAAATAGGCTTTTTCAAGAAAAGTCCAACGTGGGATAGAGATTGTCCTTTACTTTTATTGATTGTCATTGCATACGACAGAATAACCGGAAATTTTCTTCGTTGAAACTCAAACGGCAACTTGGGATCCGATAGTATCACAGTCATTCATGGGATGAGTACTAATTCACCCGCGTTACTTCCTTGGAGAATCGTTGCCTCCTAAACATGATCACCCAATTTCGTTACTACCAATCTAGTTCCATTGCACAAACAAAGTGAATGATCAATATTTCTCAACAACATGATTGGAGTACCAACCTTCAATCGTAGCTCATGATTCGGCAACCCAGAACACTTGATTGTGTTCAAAAACTCAGTTGAGTGGACGTATTGCAAAATGTCAATATTTGCATCGGATTTGTACGCACTATCTGAGCTCAAATATACCTTACACTCCTCTACATTCAATGAAGTCATATACTCATTGATTAAACTGACCACATCAAGTGTTGGTGCAAGAATAACTCGTCCCTCCAAATAAATAGAACATTCAGCATTCGTTCCAAATTGCGGATAAGTGCTGGCCATAATTGATGCAATAGGTTTACCATCATCTAACAATAATAAATCCCCTGGGATGTCGATTTCAACAATGCCATCATTTGATCCTCCAACTGTCCCATCTCAAATGTTATTTATCCATTGAGAAAACTCTTTCAATTCATTCGAATCAGGCTCTAAGTTGAGACTCTGAAGCCTCATATTCTTTGTCAATCTCAGAACCTTACAGTGTTTCCATAAGTGAGAAGAATTTATGGTTGTATGTACTATGTCTGGCCTAGTACCTTTAGGAATCACAGGAAGAGTTTATCGAAAATCTCCACCAAGTACAACAGTTTTACCTCCGAAGGGAATATCTCTGGCATTTGGATTCTTCAATCCCATAATATCTTTTAATGTTTTGTCTAATGCTTCAAAACAATGCCTGTGCATCATGGGATCTTCATCCCAAATTATCAGTTATGCACGCACCATTAATTCCGTAAGGGGGGTCCCCTGGAAAATCCCACACGATGATTCTTCATGGAGATTGAATGGGACTTTAAACCTAGAATGACCTGTTTTTCCCTTCGAAAGAAGAAGAGAAGCTATCCCGCTAGATGCCACATTTAATATAATTCCACCATTAGATCTCACTGTTGCAGAAAGAGTCCTCCAAACAAAAGTTTTTCCAGTTCCTCCATAACCATAAACAAAGAATAAGCCACCCTTTATTGAAGAAACCGATTTCATGACCTCGTCATACACGTGTTTTTTATCTTTGTTTAGATTTTTAAATAAACTCGTGGGTTCTTCGATGAGGACATCACGGTCATAGTCCAACTCCTCAGCAATAAATCTATTAAAAGAAGTATTAGTGTCGACCTCGGTTGTAATTGGCATTGGAGGAAAGTCCTTTAAGCTCTTCCCTATGCCTTGCAACAACTTGTCCACTTCCAATAAAGAAAGGTTTTGAATTTCAACATCGCTCATCTGCAAATCTGTACAAAAAAAAAAAATAAAAATAATTGTACTTTTACTAATTTATGTGAAAAAATACTTAAGAGAACACGATAAAAAAATGGATATAATTGAATTTTATTAATTAATACCTTTGTTATTTCTCAACTTTTGTTGTTTGTATGAAATATCATCTGATAAATATTTCCAACATTTTTCTTACACTTTTTCCGGTCGAGATATAGATTTGGAAGCAAGCAATGTCATGAATAAGGACCTAACAGAATATGCAGATCCCCAATAACTTGCTTGTTCGATGCCATCGATATATTCCCTATCATCATCAAGTAGCCCAAGTGAGTAGCACGCATCACGATATGTATCGTGTTGCTTTCCGTTCACTTTTTTAAGTTATCGTGACATTGTGCTCCTCGAACGATATTGAGGAGGCACCTAGCATAATAGTTATCACCGAAACCTGGGGGAACATAATACAGCCGAGCAATTTGCAATCTTTGTTTCCTAGGGGTCCACTCTTTTTCTTTTGTGTGTGTTCCAAACAAAATGTTGAGGAAACTCACTATACAACAAATTTCGAGTTTCAGGATATTTCTTGTTAGCCTCAAACCAACCCAAGAACATTGTATGAAGTGCTGACTGACGTTTCATCACATCATCCAATGAGTCATTATCATTATACAAAACTCTTTACTCCTCTGGGAGATGAAAACTGAAGCGTAGGACGGAATGATTCTTATACTGAATTTCATACCCAAATATTCTCCAAGCCGCTTCACATGGAGAAATGTAACGAAAATCGTGATACATGTCGATCTCATCAATTTCTGGCTTCTGCCCATCATTGTTACCACTCTGGTAAAATGTTTTCGTGACCTTATCATTTCCCTTGTTCACGTATTTGAACAAATATTTGATTGATCTAGACTGATTACACCATTCGACGTTCATGTTACTTTAGAAACAAATAAAGATTGTGTGGCACAACTCACTTATTATCCAGAGGAATACCATTTTTTGTTGCCGACCGACCAGTATTTCTACGTCTGTACACCGGGTAACCATCATAGTCAACAGTAGTAGATTCAACGAACCTCTTTGGATAATGTTTTGAGCATTTCTCATCCACCATGCAAGGAGAAGATTTTTTCAAATGCCCACATGGACCATGAATCATCAACTCCGAAACTGCTGCACAATACGTTGGATCTTCCTCTTCATCCGAAATCTCGGCTGAAGTGATTCAATCGATACTGCTTGCATTGGGGTATTTATCATCTTTTGATAGAAAAAGAAGAATGTGGGCATGAGGAAGTCCTCGTTTCTGGAACTCAACGGTGTAAATAACTACATAAGATGAAAAGTGAACAAATAAAAAACACACAAAGAAATAATAAATCGATGATGTATAGAGGTTATTTTCAATAAAAATAATTTTACTAAACTTATATAATTTGATATGCTCACCGAAAACTATATTTACAAATACTTGATTGTCACGTAAATCTCTGATTAAGCCGTCCAACTTCATCTTGAATATTCTCGAAACTACATCAGGAAGATCTTCCGGTTTAAGATTTCTTCTCTCGACAAACCGTACAATCTCTGGCCATTTTGGATTGCACGTGAATGTTATGAACAAATCCGGATATCCAGCCCATCGACAAATTGCCATAGCATCTTGGTAATTCTGAATCATATAGCGTGCACCACCAGTAAATGTCGCTGGCAGAACAACTCTGTTACCCACGCTGCAACCGTTGGTTTCACCACGTACTACTGCATCATCAATTCCATTATACATCTCACTCCGCAAGTCTTCTTTATGTGTTCTAACATATTATAATCTGGCAGATTCAATCATGTTATATCCATCAACTATGAACTGTTGTGTAAGCCTTTTGCAAGAGAGGATAGTATGTGACTCAGTCAGACTTTCATGCAATCGGTGCGAGAAGAACTCACTCTGGCTCACATAATTTCTTCCATTTCCTATCGGTTTCCGATGATCAGCAAAAGGTATATCTTGCCTATAATTATCTTCACCGTAAGAAAATAATAATGGATACTGCAGAGTAAGGTAAGACGGATATAACTCATTGATACGTTTCAATTTGCCAGAATTTTTTTCTAAAATAATACCCCTTTCACCCATATGCTTTTCAAAATCACCAACAACTAAGATGGCAAGTTCATCAACTTCGGGTAGGTTGTGCGTTCTTGCATCGGTGCCTCTTCTACCAATAAGGCGTAATTTCATTTCTACCACACCATCTTCGGGATTGTCCTTGAAGTTTCTAAATGATTTAACCAAGTTATTTGACCTATCTAACATGGATTTGAGTTCAACAACAATTTTAGTATGTAGAGAATTGTTTTCATTGCCTTTTCTGCATAAATGTAAATTATGAAACACGAAAACTGTAAATAAATAATTTATTAACTTGAATAACCAATGATAATTTTTGAAATAAAAAATCATACCAAACCGAATTGATTCGGTTTCGAACTTGGTTTGCAGTATCGTATATATAAAGTTGTGCAAACTACGGTGTAGATCCTTCCTCTGGCAGCAAACTCCCAATTAGATGATAGTTTTGACCGTGCATACGAAATATCGGTGGTGAATTTCCCATGTTCATACTGGACTCAATTTTTCCACCCATCGAAGTAAAAGAGAACATGTTGTTGTATGATCGAATATTCTCTAAAAAATGTCTACTTTTATCACTAAAACCGAATATTAGATCATACAAAACTTGTGGTGGCTTCTTCAAAGGAGGCAACACGATCTTATCCTTGTCACAACAGGTAGAGTACTCCGGTTTCGTAGTTTCGACACCTGGCTTCAATCTCTCTCCATACCAAAAATATGCTGAACAATGTCCACATATGAAAGTAGGATCACCAATGTCCCAATAAACTGTTGGATAATAAATTTAGAGAAACTAAGGTGTCATTGGATTAATAAAATTTGTAATTATATGTGTGTGTGTGTGTAGCTAAAATCTATATTTGAATTAAATAAAGTATCTTATTGTATTGTCAGAAATAAAAGAATTTGAAGGAATTACCATCATCAGGAATCTTAGGTTTCTTGGTGTACCGTTTACGTGGAGGCTTACTAAGTGATGCAGTCGCTTCCTTCTGAACTTTATCACTTATTATTCCACTGCTAATTAGAGTGGATGATGTGGATCCTTTTTAATATCACAAATATATTTACAAAAAAAAAAAAGAAATATTAGTTAAATCAATTAATCATCCATTCAAAATATAATATTTTAGCAAAATATGAATCTTTCGAGATTACCCGTTTCAAAAACAGACTTCAAAGATGGCCTTCCCACTTTTTGTTTGGGAGTATTTTCTATTACAATATTCAAAATATTATTACGTAGAAATAATATTATCTATTATTGTATAAGTAATATCTAATGCAAAGAATATGTTAAATAAAAATTGAATAATAAATATTAATAATCATCTATCAATATTTACCTTTATTGTATTACACTTTTATTTCATAAGACAAGGTTTACCTTAAGAATATTGGTAAATTTCTTTTTGAAGCACAATTACATTAAATAAATAAAAATATATATATATGTATCACTATTCGAAATTTGTGTAATATGTCAATGGATATTACTTTTATATATTATATTTATCAATTATTACCAATAAAATTGTCATTTAAAATAAGAAATCAACTACAAAAGATGCACTTATGTCCATTTGTATCTGTAGAATTAACTGTATTCATTGTGAAACTTATGAAGTAAACTTATATTTTTTTTATAAAATACTATTACAGCTAATTAGTGGTTTTGGTGGTATATAAAAGTTCTAATTTCTATATTGAGTTGTGTGTATTTGACTATTGAATTTATCAAAAACTGAGAAACACTGCTCTCTACAATTGGATACAGACAATACAATAGGTATATTTAATTTATTAAATATGTTTACTATTATATGATGAAACAACTATATAACTTAAATAAAAATTGAACTCAATATTAATGCTGTAAATAGTAATACCGTTGTTAGTAACAGTTGGATTTTTAGGAGGTCTTCCCCTTTTTCGTTTGGCATTTGCCTGATTTTGCTCCAGATTTTGTACCATAGCTGAAAAAAGAAGAAAATTGCACCTTAAATAAAAAAAAATAAAGAACGGTTTATTATATTATCAAATATCATTTAATTTTTTGGAGAATCATGAAATTTATATAGAGATCATGAAACTATACAAACCAAGTCATGAAAGTATAAAAAAATATGACTGTTACCGTCATGACTTATGTTTGGCAATTGTCTTTTGCTACCAATAATTGTAGACTTTGTGATCTTCATCATTTCTTTAGGTTGAATAAAAATAAATTAATACAATCATTAAGAATTAAAGATATTTTAATTAAACCTCTAATAATAATATACTATATCAATAAATCATTCAAATAATGAGATTATTTGTCAATTTGATTGTATGAATAATGTATCTTGTTTGTAAAATACGTAAATTAAATAGTAATTTATTTATTAGAACTTATTTGAATGTTGTAAGACTTAAGGTATATTTTGATGAATAATTGAACACTATATAATTATACTTGTCAATTGATAACTATATTGTGGCAACAAAAAACAACATCATCATTATCAACAACAACTACAACAAAAAAAATAATAACAATAATAATAATGGTGATAATAATAATCCTACCAATAATATAGTTTAAAGATAATAGTACGAACCGAAAGCTAGATTAAGATTGAGTGTGTCATTTCATAAAACTTTTAAAATTAGTTATAATTGCACAAAAATTATAATAAGATATCAAAATTCAATTATAATAACAAAATAATAAATTACCATTAGAAATATCAGCAATTGGAATTCTCTGAAAAGGATATGAAACTTGAGGCACTACCGATGCTTGTAAATCATTTGTATCATTGTCCCGATTTTTGTAACGGTCTACGGAAATCGCTTCAGATAAACTGGTATTTTCTGCAAAATAAAAGTTTGGAATGTTTCGAAAATTGACGAACTTTATAAATCCGATATAAAGTAAATATTGTTAGATAAGATCACCTGTTTAATAACTAAACAATTAATACACATGTTAATATTAATTTCCAAGAAATAAACAATTAAATAATAGTGAATTCATCAAAAGAAACTAACTTGAATATGTAGATAAACTAAAAATTGTTTATTTTATTATCAAAGATAATTTTTCCAAAAAAACCTTGAATTTATAACGTGATAGAAAATATCATTATTTAATATTAAAATTCCAGATTATAACTCTTGCTATATTTATTATTTATTTAATAAATTTTGGTATTAATATTTCCTACATTTAGCAAGATTAATTGATATAATTAAATTGGAATATTATAACTTATGAAAATATAAATTGAAGTAATATTATAATTGCTTTTAGAACCTATTAAGTTGTACGCACAATTTGTTTTACAATTTATTTAAATAAATAAAAATCGAAATAATTATGCATTTTAGAGAAACTTCATCAAAGAAAAAATGAATTGCATATTAAGTTAAAAAAATTATATTTTTTTTCTATTATCAAATATAATTTAATATAAAAAAAATTGATATTCAAATAGAGATCATTGAACTATACAAACAAAATCATGAAAGTATAAAAAATATGAGTACTACCGTCATGACTTATGATAGATAATTGTCTTTTGCCGCAAATAATTGTTGACTTGGTAATCTTCTTCATTGCTTTACGATGAAGGAAAATAAGAACGAAAAGTGTTTTAGTGTATAAGATTAATTTGAATAGTTTGAGTGTATACTTATCCTTTTTCTTTCTTTTTTTAATTTTACTCATTGTCCACGAATCTATATAGAGAGAGAAAAAGAGAGTAATTACAATGGCAGAATATACTCATAGCATTGATATTTAGAAAATTAATCTCGTGTTCATAAATATTAAAAAATATATTTAGAAAATTAAATTTGATAATATTCAAGATAAAACGGACAATTAATTTTCTTTTCTTGAATGGAACGATTTGCTTGAATTTAGAAATCAATTTGGATAGGGATTATCGGGATAGCCGATTTGATATAACAAYTAATTATTTTGTTATAGTAGGATATATAAAATTTGAGATGAGTATTTATAATCATTTATATTAAAAGAAATAAATAGTAATTCTCCATTTTGTTAATGTTGTTAATTATTAAAGATGATTTGTCGGCGTGAGAGCGTTTTAAGGCTGAGGTGTACCAATCAAAATCTCCCTAAAATGACATGTCATTGTGTGGTTAATAGGGGGTCTATTTTGGGATGAGGCCAAATTTTTGACCCCCTATAAATAAGAACTTTTTTTTTTTTTGGTTAAGGCTGCAGCCCACCATTTTTTACGGTATTGCTTTCTCACGAGAATCCCTCTTCTTGATTTTTTTCTTCTTCTTTTTTCTTCTACTTTTTTTTCTCTCGAAAACGCAAGCTTCTTCTTCAAAGAAAACACCATTTTTTTCTTCTTATAAATCCTTTGAGATCCCAGAAAACACCATTTTTTTTCTTCTTATAAATCCGGCTTATAAATCGCTTTGTCCAAAGTAAATCGCGTTGAAATTGTTTTGTATTGATATATAATCGATTTTTCTTATAATCGATGGTAAAGATTATAAGAAAATTCTGGATCTCAAAAACTTCCTATTCGGCATGTAAAAATTTCCTTATTTCCCCAATCTTTTTGTAGATGCAAACCTAATAATTACCTGATTTTTAGTGGAGTAGCAGCAAACGAAGCAAGGAGCGGTGTCGATGTAGAGGCTGCGAGATTTTTTATTTTAATTTTTTTTTTGTTCTAACAAATTATCTGTTTTTGGTGAATTGAATTCACCTTGGGCTTGCGTTTTCTTGCAAACAGTTCAACCACATAGTTTACCCATCTGAGACGCCCTTTGTCGGCACCCCTCCATCTCATCTGAGTTGTTGACTATATTTCGATTTTCATTCGAATACTCCGGGCCTAGAACATAAGGTGAAGCCTTTTTTCTTTTCTTTTTTTTTCTCCAGATTCACATATTTTTTTATATTAACCTTTTATATTCGCATTAGAAGATCTAACAGGCCTGAGTTAATAACAGGTAAATCAGATTTTGTTTGATGATGTTCAYCGACACTTSAAAAGAAATGGATGTCTATTCATATAATTGGGGTTACAATTGAACATGTTAGAAACCCAATAATATGTYTTGGAAATGGKGGAAAAGGTAGTTCATACTCTTTGGYTGTAATAGAAYATTCTCTCTGAATTAATACAGAGTTGCATAATTATTTATGACCACAATCCATCAATCTAATTTCCAATTGGATTACTACAAATAGTGGGTGAAGGGTGTGATTTATAACATATATTCTTGAAAGGTAAAAAACCCATTGAAAGTGTATTTATATTGTCATAAATTTACATTTTGGAGCAAAATATTTTGAAAATTCATTGGGCACTTTAACAAAGCACTTGCCCGTTTACTCTAAAGTAATTTCAACTGGTATTTGTTTTGATCATCTTGGTTTTGTTCTTTATTTTTCACGTAGGGCAGAGACCAATATAAGGCCCTGGAGAAATGTGTTGAGGGGCATAAAAGAAGGGAATGAGAGGACAAAATGGGAAGATAGAGCGCCATATGCCTACTGGAAGGGCAACCCAAATGTCTGCCCTTGGAGGGCTGGCCTTATGAAGTGTAATGCCACTGCTCATAATGACTGGAACGCTCGACTATACGTTCAAGTAAGTTGATAAATAAGCAATATTTGGATATTATTATTCTTTCGTTTTCTTATCTATTCATATGGAAGAGAGACACTTCCTTTTCTTAGTTGATGGGACAATTCACCTAACTGAGAATGCAGACAATATATTTTCCTATTTATTTCGCTYTRGATGTATTATTTTGAATTAATATAAACYAAGACTTGACAATATCCTGGCTKGTTTGTAATTCAGGATTGGGTTGCAGAGTCCAAAAAAGGATACAAGGGATCTAGCCTTGGAGACCAGTGCACCCACAGGTTAGAAATCAGCCATAAAAATGAAACAATAAAAAGTAATATATATTCACTCTGAAATTGCTTTAACCTATTTTCTTTGTAGGAGCAAATATAAGACTTATTACATTTGAGTAAATTAAATATATTTGTACAAGACCCTTGAGAAGTTACTTGTGTATTTGGTTTATATGCARTTTTAGGTACAAAATTTACATAGAAGGGTTGGCATGGTCAGTGAGCGAAAAGTATATTTTAGCATGTAACTCTCTAATGACACTGCGTTGGTACGATTTCTTCATAAGAGGCATGATCCCTGAACGCCATTATTGAACCATGTTCCTTTTTTCTTATTAATTTAGATAGGATCTGCGGTTGGCGGTATGGCAGGTGCATTTTATGGATTCAACCATGGTATGTTTTGCTTGCTAATATGTGTTTTTGTGTCATTTGTGATGATTTTATTTTTCCAGGATTGACTTTCGCTTAAGTAGTAGATTAGGAAGTA
>BMAC01000468.1:705396-742164 GCA_014905375.1 Phtheirospermum japonicum
AATAAAACGTACAAAAATACGAAAACCTAGAAATAACAAAAAACGGGCCAACTCGACTCCTAAAACACCTAAAAGCAAGCAAAAACACACGCAACGTGATACAAAAACGGTAAGAAAAAATATGTACAAAAAAACGTGCAAATCAGCATACTTTTGGACAACTTCACAGAGCACATAAAAATATAAAGTTAATGTGAAAAGATTAAAACTAAGTTGTTAAATAATGACAGGTAGCCCCATTTTTCTCAAAAAAAAAAAAAAAAAACTACTATACCAACTATTTTACAGCACTCTGATATATTTGTTTCAAGAATCATAAAAATAAATAAACTCACAGTCCATCCATCCCTAAGGAGTGAAGCAGCTAATGCTGTTCCCGAAACGCCAACTGGAATCCTCGGTATAATTGCTCTATCATCCTTGATTTGTACTTTTTTGTACACCTTTTTGTTACCTTTTTGTGTCGCATTCGCGTGTGTTTTGCTTGCATTTATGAGTTTTAGGAGTCGTTTTGGCCTACTTCGTTAGTTTTAGGTTTTTATAACTTTTGTGCGGTTTTTAGTAGTTTTTCGTACATTTTTACCCTTTTTCGTATTTTTGGCCGTAGGATGACCCAGCGGTCCCGTGCACGCTCGGAGCATCTCACTCGACTCGGATTGGAATGGGCAAAGCAAGAAAACACAGCGTGAACGAGGAGCGACAACCGACGGACGATAGGAGCGGAAACGAGAAAACGAGCCGGAGTTGTCTGTCAGTCGATCGACTGCACTCCAGTCGTCGACTGAGTTGTAGTCGATCGACTGGTCGGTCGATTGAGGGGTTGAAATCGACTGGCGGGTAGAATGTTCAGAGAATTTTTGAAAGCAGTCGATCGACTGAGACACAGTCCAGCTCGGGATTTTATCACTTTTTGACATTTTTACCCCTGCGTTTTTGTATAAATAAGCCCAACCTTCTCCAACCTTATCACAACCCTTCCTTGTTGGAATTTGGGATTGCTCCATTTCCTCCAAGCCTTTACCATGCTTTTCAAAACTCTAGCTTATAAACCCTAGTTTAGTGTAGTTCTAGTTAGCTTAGTGGTTAATCTAGTTTAGCTTAGCTAGTTAGTTGTTAGTTAGTTTTTAGTTAGTTGCTCTTAAGCAATTGTTGGAGTGAGTGACACCTCATTCAGTTGTGGAGTTTGTTGTTTGAAGATTTGGAGCTTGGATTTGGTAGTAATCTTTCTCTTTTATGTTGTGTTATGTTTGTGTTGTTGATTTTGCTTTGGTGTTGGTTGTTTAGTTTTCTAGCTTTTTGTTCTTCTTGTTCTTGCAAAACTCCATTAATGCTCTTTTCAAGCTTTTTACTCCTTTTAGTTAGACATGTTATTAGTCTTTAAAAGATGTATGAAGCTTTCCTCTTTGGTGATTTGACTTTCCTCTAATTTAATGCTTTTGTCCACTTTCAATTTCAAAGCTTTTGAATTCCCTCCAATTTCCCCTTCAATGTGCAAGCCTTCATGTCATTAATTAATTACTCTCAAGCAAGCTTTAATTTGTATTGATGCAATTAGTTTAGTAATTACGGGTTTAGGGTTTAGGTTCGTTTAGAACCATTAATCGGTGTTTGTCGAGAATTGGGATTGACGACCTCAATACTTGATCGACATTTGGGATTGACAACCCCGAATCGTGGATTAAGTGCTCGGCGAAAACCGATTAATCGTGGAGACGAACCGAACACCCTAAACCCTCATGTTCATCATTTTAATTAAAGTGTTCTTTTAAATTCAAGCTTTAGCATAAAACTCAAACCAAACCAATGACTATTGCTTTCTTAGGAGTAGATTAGTGTAATTTTAGCTTAACAAGAGAATAAGTAAAAAACACCGAACGCCGATAAGATTTCTTAGATAGCTCTACAATCGACTCCTTACTATTGCGGAGAAGATTTCTTAGAGTGCTAAGAATTCTTCGATCAATCCTCAACCATCTCATCAGCACCAACAGACTTAGCCCATCTAAATTCAAGATAGCAAGAACACATCAAAAATAGCACATAAGCATCTAGAAAAAAGGTTTATGTCCATTGAAACACAATCAAAGTCAAATGCCATAACAATTAAAATACAACTCAACTCTCCTCAAACCTATAATGCCCCAAAAAAAACTTTATATAGGTCATACTCAAGCATCTGATTGTTGTAACACTTAAAAGCACTAACAGATGAGGTGAACGGGATAACCCTAATGGTTACCTTATAGAATATAGCTTCAAAGGATTTAAAAATTAGCAAACATGGATTTTTATGAAATAATGGCAGAGGCAAGGAAATATACAACTAACCTAGCGGTCATCAGGTTTCGAGCAGCATCTAGTGAGTCAGAATAAGAATCGCCAAGGCTTCTCAACTCTGCAAGAACACATCTGTAACCAAAAATATAATATTTTATTTGCCCAATTAACTTGAAAGTAAAAACTTATTACCTCTACTAGAATATGAATGAAAAAAAAGGGACGAATAATTTTTATGTTTGTGTGTGTGTGTGCGTGTCACCTGGTAGTGAAAATTTTGACAGGGGCGCCCATAATATTTGCCAATGCAGTATCGACGGGGGTGATCCGATTGGCTAGAAGATGGTGCACAAAAGTGCCGTCGCATAGGATCTTGAACGGCTCCCAGAATCCAAAGCAAGCCGTGTAAAAGCGAACGACTCTCCATGCTGCTTCTGCTTTTTCACCCTCATTGATAATCTAATAGCGAACAATAAATTGAATGTAAACAAAAAAGAAATAATAGAAAAAGCAAGCCCTGGGGTGTGGTGTATTTACAAAAGAAAAGAAAAACTTGAATAATAATTACAAGACCAAGGGCAGACGTTGGTCTACTTAGAAAAGGGAAAACAAAATACAAAACTTATTTCTTCATTTTATACAAGCTGCACATGAATGTGTATGACTGTGCGCGTCAAATACATACAATATTTATGCATGAATTCATTTTAAAAAGCTTGAAAGACTGGAAAAAGGAAACCTCTGTTCGAAATTATTTTAAGAAAAAAAAAGGAATAATTATGAAGGACATGCAGCAAACGAAAACAAAAAATAAACAAGAGGGAAAAGAGAAAAAAATTACTTGTTTCTTATTGTAGTCTTGTAATGCAAATTCTGCCACTTCAGCAGCAGCTTCTTCGGACAATATCTTGGGCTCAATGGCCTCTCTGCATAAAATATAGGATTTAGTTATAAACACATAATTGATAACCCATTGGGATGGGCATTGACACGCCTGGCTTCAAAGTTGAAATGCTCCCAAAAACTGGGCAGCTCAAGAAAGTCACTTGTGAAACCGAAGCCGAAGAAGTGCATCTCCTTCCCAGGCAAAAGTCCCACATACTCCAACTTAGCTCCCTAGAAATTCAAAAGATGTATAAAACATTATTTTACATTAATAATAATATACGAAAACGGAAACCTAATACATGCTGCATAGAAAAACATAAATGCCCAAATTAAGCAACAAAACCCAACAATTAAACCTAAAAACCCTGTGCAAAATCGAAAAAAAGAAGGGGGAAAGAACGTTAACCGTCATCCCCATCCAAATCAATTTCTCTTCTTCGTCGCTAGTGTGAATCGCTTCCATTTTGATATAATCCACCACCGAATTCCTATGCAGCTTCGCTCCGCGGCGGCGGCGGTCGTTTCAACCATCGTAACCCTCATCGTCATCATCATCAAAGTTCAGTTTGCTTCTCTTGCGCTTCGTCTTCCTGCCACCTTCGTTGTTGGAGTCATCTTCATCAAAGGCGTCGTACAACTCTTTTTCTCGTTTTCTCAAGCTCTGTATATCATGTTTTCTGTTCAATTGGACGGTCGGGTGGATGGATTATCTATTAATTTGGGAAAAGTAATTTTTAGAGACGGAATATATATATACGTCTCTAATTAGAGATGGATATATATATTCCATCTCTAAAATTAGAGACGAATCATATTTCCGTCTCTAACATTAGAGACGGATCATACTTCCATTGCTAATTAGAAACGGATATTAATTCCATTGCTAAATTAATTAAAAATAATAATTTTAAAAATTATTGAAAAAATCAGTTGCTATTCCGTTGCTAATCTGTCTCTATTAGCAACGGAAAAATATGTCTCTATTTTCCAGTTTTTCTTGTAGTGATTTATTTAAACAACAAATGAAAATAAGCAAAAAGCTAACAATAACGATAATGTTTAAGAATAATATCTAATTCTTTTCTTTCTTTATCACTTTCTTCAATTTCTTCAAAGATGCGTTAGTGGAAAAAGCTTCTTCAAGACTGCGTTTGGTCGGGTTCAAATCATCAACATCAATGGAGGAATATGAATCATCCTTCACATTAGTCTTTTCAGGAGAACATGCTTCATCATCATCCAACGTCACTTAGTCCTAAGAATAATTAATTGAACTTGGTATATTAATTATAAAAAATGTTGATTAGTCAATAATGTAACTAAGAAGATGCTTCATCATCATCCAAACTCATATAGTACTAAAAATAATCTAACTATGTATATTAATAATAATAAAGAAAAATGTTTATTGAACTTGTTTGAGTAGTAAAATATATATTACCTTATCGCAAACTGATTCACTTAGATTCGTCTTCGAAATCTGATAAGAGTTCTGTAAATTTTTTTATTTATTATATATGATTACCAATTTATAAATGAGTTAAAGAGCATTTGATCAAAAATTCAAACATGCCTGACTGTCACTGTCAATGAAACTTTTCTCGAATCTCGCAATCAACTCTAAATCGAGAGAAAGTTTGGTTACGATAAAAGTAGGTTTCCATGCTTTACTTCCATTCATCTTGCACTGAACTTTGAATAGAACTTTTTTATCAACTAAATCACCAATGTTGTGAGGGATAACATCAGGATTGGCATCCTGCAAAATTGAGTAATTATTCATAAAAATATAAATAAGTTTAAAATTAATTAGAAAATTAACTAATGTCAATTGATGAAAGTGCATACCTTTTCTTTCTTAATATCATTTGCCTTCTTACCAATCAAATCACAACTATCTTTATCCCAACAAAGAAAGTTAGTGTTTCCAGTATTGTCCATCACCAGAAAATCCAACTTATATCTAAAAAAAAATAGTAAAATTAAAAAAAAATATAATATGGTTCAATGTTACATTTGTTGTTAGGATGTACGAATGATACCTATATGTTCCATCACCTTCTGGATTATTTTTGCAATTGTAACATTTGATTTTTTCATCCTCTTTCTTCAGGGAATGAAAACATTTGGAACATGCGTAGTACCAACAGTTAGCCTCATTCTCAACTTCAACAATAAAACAGCTTGTCCAATAAAATCCATCCTATTAAACCAAGAAATATGGGAGTGTTGATACAATTTGTTTAGTTATAATAAATCTTAAATTTCTAAATATTTTTATATTTCACGTGTTTATAACCTCATTAGTGTCCAATAGCTGTTGAATTATTTTTGGAACCACGGATCCAGTCATGAGATCATTTGTAATCGAGCATTTTGATCTTTCTGATATTGTACTAATAGTGCTCTATTCAACATTTTTCTTGGATAAACTACAAAAATATTCAAAAAATTATTACTCAATAAAGTCTTTTTTGAAATATAAACATTAATATAGAAATATATTGCTATCTTTCAGTACCTATCTACATATTTTCTTATTTGAGGATCGTCTCCATTGACAATCACTCGAGTTAGATTGTAAATATTTTGGCATTGCTTATCCCCTATTATTTGATAAAAAAGAATTTAATCATTGCATTAAGAAATTATATACCTGTTATATTTTAATTATTTCAAACCTTTATATTCCTTCACTCGAGTAAACTGTATAACAACAATAATTGGAGAAGTAGAGTCAACTGGAATTTGTGGAGAAACTTCATTGGCATATTCTGCCCGAAACGTACATGAAAGTCGTAATCCCCTAATGAAAAAGGAAATAATGTTTGACATACAATCAATATATGTAATTTTATTAAGATTGCTTGTAAATAATTGTGTTCTATAGTATTTCTCAACAGATATTGAATAATAATAAATCATTCATAATTAAATTTTAATTAAAATATATTTTGTTATAAATACTTAACTCTAAATCTTCAAGTGTAATATTCATGATGCGTTTTCCATCCGTAAGAGTGCGAATTGGTTGGACAGCAACAACTTTACCAATAACATCTGAAAAATAAAAGATAATTGCAATGGATTTAAGCAAATAAATTTTGTAATTAATATCTATGTTATAATTTGCAACAATTTATCTAAGCATATTCAAAGAGTAATGAAAAAAAAAAATACTTTTATATTCAATTTTGTGTTGATGCATTGATCAAACGAATATCATCAATAAATTGAGAAAAAATATGTAATTTTTAAAAATACCAAAAGAGCTACCTATAAGCATTTTTTCATCGGAGATGGACATCTCAAAAGCCTCATGAAAAGGCCTGAAATATACAAATCCGAAGAAATGCGTCGTCGTTGCAATTGTTAACTATAGTACGGTTAAAGAAATTGAAGCCATATTTTCGTGGTCTGACTCTGAACATGGTTTTAATTTCTGACACCATAATATTTGACACAATATATAGACCACCTAAAACAAACAAGGGCTTAAACTTCGCGACATGATTCTTAGGTACGGTTGCATGAATAGCATCACCCTGAAAATTAAAATGTGTTAATATATGATTAAATATAAATTAGAATTTATAAAAAAACATAGAAGAAGAAAATGTACAATTATTGTACAGTGTAATCTTTGAAAACGCAGTTAAAAGTGAATAGTTCATTATTCTTGCCATATGCATTCATATCATAAGCCCTCACAAGACGTAGTTTGAGTGTCCACTGTGTTTTGGTAGGATAAAGACCCCTAACCAATGAAAAGACAGGTGCCATTGGGTAAAAAAAAATGAAAGTTTTTTTAGTTGAGTGTATGACCGATTTTTTTAGCTTTTGTGAGTGGTGTGGAAATCTATATAACTATATATAGAGAGATAAAGACATTAATTTCATAGAAAATAAAGTTATTATAATAAACTATCTAAGAAAGGAAAAGAATAAATAAATAATTTTAATTGATTATTAATAAAAATAATCCGACCTAAAAAACAGATTAGTTAAAAATAATTTTAATTGAAATGGAACGACTTCCTTAATTTTAGGAATAAATTATGGTGGGAATTTAGGAAATCCGATTTGTTATAATTAGGAAAATGATTCTAACTAATCTAATTGTATAATAATTACGGGAGATTCCAAAAATTAATCTAATAATTGTATATATTTAAAGATAACCATTAATCTTGCGTTGATTGATTTTATGAATCAATCAATTAATATTAGAAAACATATAAAAGAATTATTTGACATCCCTAAGTTGTTATTCAATTAAAATAATAATTTAACTAAACCTATTAATTCCTTAATTGTAGGAATCAATTAAGAGATAATCAGTATGATAATTTATACTACAAAAAAATTCTAATCCCTTAAAATAAATATTACGTAATATTCTAATCACTGTAGGAATTATATCTAAGAAAGGAAAAGAATAAATAATTAATTTGAACTGATAATCAATAAATATAATCTGACCTAAAAAATGGATTAGTTAAAAATAATTTTAATTGAAATGAAATGAATTCCTTAATTTTAGGAATCAGTTATGATGGGAATTTAGGAAATTCGATTTGTTATAATTAGGAAAATGATTCTAACTAATCTAATTGTATAATAATTGAGGGAGATTCCAAAAATTAATCTAAATAATTGTATATATTTAAAGATAACCATTAATATTGTGTTAATTAATTTTATGAATCAATCAAATAATATTAGAAAACATATCATCCGAATTATTTGACATCCCTAAGTTGTTATTCAATTAAAATGACAATTTAACTAATCCGATTAATTCCTTAATTGTAGGGATCAATTAAGAGATAATCACTGTGATAATCTATACTACAAAAAAAAAATATAATTCCTTAAAATAAATATTACGTAATATTCTAATCACTGTAGGAATTATATGACAATTAACGATTATCATATCCTTGAGATAATCGTTGATGAGAATTTTACTAATCCGATTAATTCCTTAATTGGTGGTAATATTACGTATATAACATGTAATAATTTATATTAGGAAAAATATTTTAGGGAGTAAAAATAGAAACAATACATGGGCAGGAAAACCCACTATTTTTCATGAATTATTTCTCTCTCCTATACAACTCCCCTTATATATATATATATATATATATATATATATATATACTAGTTTAATACCCGTGTATTACACGGAGTGTATCGAGCATTAAATATAAAAGATATTTGTGATAATTACAAATTCTTATGTAAAATGAAAAGTTCAAATGATGTATTATCAACCTTGCCTTTTACATGTCTAATTTATTTATTAATTATTATAATTTTTTTTATTTTCATGTTTGGATTCAATTCGTTAATAATTTTATTTACATACTATAATAATTCAAAAGAAGTATTCTAAACCTGTGCCTAATCTCTATTTATTAATTATTATTATATTATTTTATATTTTAATGTTTAGATTAAATTTGTTAATAATATTAGTTACATACTTTGAAAAATCAAACGGATCATATAATCTCAACTCGTGTCGTATTGTACCGATGTCTAATCAATATTTAATAATAATAATAATAATAATAGTAATAGTAATAGTAATAATATTATTATTAATATTACTATTACTATTATTATTATTATTATTATTATTATTATTAGATTTTATGTTTCTATGTTAGATGAATTCATTACTAATATTTAGTTACATACTTAAATTTCTTTCAAATAAATCTTTATTTACATGTATAGAATATTTAAAATTACAAATTTAAAATTATATTAACCTTTTTATAAACACTACTTATTTGATAATATTCATACTTTTTAATTAAAATTATATCTTATGTAATTTATCGTTTAATTAAAATAACTAACTTAGATCTTTTCTACTAATTATATATGACTTATTTGTATTTTTATATTATTATAATAACAGAAAATTATTGAATTAGATAAAATATAATTAAAAAAATATTAAATTAGGCAAAATATAATAAAAAGATTAAATTAGGTGAGATAAAATAAAAGAAAATATTAAATTACGTAGATATTAGGTTCGGATGAAACCTAAGCAACCGAAATATCATAACTTTTTATTTGCCAAATGAAGCATTCAAAGCACACACACACATATTATGCAATATTTGAAAATGAGTAATATTCATCAAAAATACCAAAAGAATAATATTGAAAATGATACATACAAATCGTAACATTATTTGTTATGTTTTAACAATAAATAATTCTTACACACAAATCAGAACTTTACACTTGTTCTAGTTACAGTAAGATTGGTTTCACGATTAAGAATTTTTCAAGTTTTTTTTACTGTGAGTCACGAAATTAGTTGTGATATATTAAGAACATTATTTGTTCTAATCACAGTAAGACTGGTTTTCACAATAGAGGATTTTCAAGTTTTTTTTACCGTAAGTCACGAAATTAGTTGTAAAGTATATCAAAATTTCCTAAATTTGGCGGGGAAACCTGTATAAAATGGAGTTTGAAAAAATATAAAATATACAACATCTGTGTGTACATGTGAATATGTGATATAAAAAATTAAAATTTATAAGACATTAATAATTATATTGAAAAAAAGCGTGCATCTAACTTGTAGTATATGTAATATTATTTTATTTTCTTTATTTTCTTCTGCGTAAGATACTAATTTGTTTGTATAGATATATAATATGTGTATTAATGTATTATATTTGAATTAAATAAAGAGATTTAGAATATATTTAATACTTATTTTCCTAGGTATAATAATTTATTATTATTAGTAGTAGTAGTATTAGTCTCTGTTCTAAAAATCGGTCTAGGCGCCCGCCTAGGCGCTAGGCGCCACCAATCCGCCTACGATTTTCAAAAGTCGGCCAAAGAAATCGTCAGGCTCCCTAGGCGCCTAGGCGGCAGGCTAGTTTTTTTTTTAAAAAAAAATTATGTCCTGAAACAACGTCATTTTTGGGCTTGTTTTTTGATTATTTTGATTTTATAATAGATGTTATGGTATTTTTATTTAACTAATGAACTTATGAATCTATGTTGTTTTGAACTTTGAATCGAATAATAGCTTTAAACTTGTGAATTGTAACTTGTGATTATTACTTTTAGTTTTGAATTGTTATAAATTTTATTGTGTAGTAGGTAGTATGTGAACTATTAAATGGTTGGATGTAAAGTTATAAATCAGGGTATTTATTCTCAAATTCTAGGCCTCGCATAGGCCCCGCCTAGGAGTCCTAGGCGCTGGCCTGACGCCTAGGCCCCCCCCCGCCTAGCGATTTTTAGAACACTGGTATTAGTATTATATTAAATTTTTTTGTTTCACTTTGTTTTTGTTTTTTATTTGGTGTAACAATAGTTTTTCATATATATTTTTAATAATATTTTTATTTAATTATATTAGGATTAGATTAAAAAAAATTTAGTTTATATTTTTTATATTTATTTCTATTTTGTAATAATTTTATATAACTCATATTTTTCTTAAATAAATATTTATTATTATAATTATTGTAAACAAAAATTAATTTAACTTATATAAATTTTTTCTAATTGGATATAATTTATTTGTAATTTTATATTAGAAAAGATATTGAATTGGACAAAATATGTTAAATCAGGTAACATGTAATAAAAGAAAAATATTGAATTAGACATAATATAATATTAGAAAAGTATTAAATTAGCTAAAATAAAAGGAAAAATATAAAATTAGGTGAATATTAGGCTCGGATGTCACCGAAACACCAAAATATTTTCCAAAACTAACTAAGTATGGAAAACAGACACATAGGATAGGAGAATTTTGCATTTATATATATATATAAATATATATATATATATATATATATATATATATATATATAGGATTGGGTTCAAATGAGAACTCGTCATTATATGTGAACTTAGGGACTCATTTTGACCATTAGATTGAATAATCTTGATGGTTGAGATCATGACATGTCAGCATGGTAATAATGTAAAAAAAATGTATTAATTAATTAAAAATGGTATTTTGGACATATATCAAYGTTTACAAAGAGCACTACATTTCTTTAGAAAGCACAATAGATTAAGAAAAAAAAACACTACGATTGTATACAAAAAGTATCGCAAATTTCGTTTATAAACTGCAAATTCAAAAATTTGAAATGAAACTCAAATTTTCAACAAACCATAACTTTTTCAAATTTTATTCGTTTTGAATGAAATATATATATATATAATTAAATTAAAAAAACTGGATTGATTTTAGCACTATAGTACTGTGTAAAGAGCACAATGAATCTGGACATATAATTGCATTGTGAAATATTAGATATAAGGCCAGGATTAGTCCCAAGATTCACATATACTGACGGGGTTCTCATTTGAACCCAATCCTTATATATATATATATATATTCCGGACATGATTTAATGTTTATAATAAATAAAACAGCCCGTGATTCCTTGATCGTATGCGTTCTTGGAAATGGGTCCCACATTAACGGCTTTCCAGACCAGACCGACGTTAGCAACCGGCTTTTCTTCGCGCGGCCTACGGCCGGCCTGCCACTTTACTTTCCCCATTCAAAACTGCTAAAACTAAATCATAAATTTACTGGTACCATATTTTGTTTTTATATTGGTTTCTTCGATTCAATTGAAAGGTTAGTACTAATTGGAAACAAAATAGCATGCCCATACTGCACTTTCATTTCATATATATACATATACATCTTTTCTATTGGTTTCTTTGATTGAATTGAAAGGTCTGTACTAATCGTAAACAAAATAGCATTCCCATATTGCATTCTCATTTCATATACACATACGAACAACAATAATATGCTGTTGGGCTTGATTTCGAGAGATTTAAAATGGGTTTGAGGTTTTTATGATGGTTTAGGTTGGGATGCATGTTGATATTCTAGTTCTTGATTTGTAAAGATAGAATTCCTTTTTTGTCTCTCGGGGCTATCAATTGTCATATAATTTAACAGCAATCAAAATCTCTATATATGTCTCAATCTCTCCATACACACACGCACACATTTTTAGAGTAAGAATTGAGGTGTTATCGTTGCTTGCTTTGGCTCCGATATATATATATATATATATTCCTTTTAAACTGGAGTAGTAATGAATTGAGTTTTTATTTTATTTTCTAATATGCTGTTATGGTGGTGCGTATATTTTTCTTGATATGAACTGGATATTGATTATATGAAAAATCAAATTTGATTTGGGGCTGAATGGAATTTTCTTCATTTTAGCCTCTTTTATCTTTTATAGCTGGATTGTGAATGGGAATTTATTATGGGAAATTCTTCAGATAAGTTAGATGACTTTAAGGCAGAAATTTATATCATATCTCTGTTTTGTTAGGGCTTCTAGATTATGCGCTGGTAAGCATTTTGGGGGCAGTTAGAAAAATTGATCTTAAGAACACTTTAAATTTTCCTCTTTGGCTTATGATTCCACTCTTTGTTTGAATTGGTAACCTTCTGATTTTTAAAGTTCTATTGGGTATTGTTTACTTCAATTTGTTAGTGTTGTACTTTCACTAGTTAAGTGGATAAAAGGTTATCTGTCAGGACTACAATCTTTAATCATCTATTTAAGGTGGTTTGTGAGGTCTTTGGGAGCATGGTTTCCACATTTGAATTTTGGTGTTTTAAGTGAATTGTTATTATTTGTTGTTTGCACTAGTTGCAATTTCTACTGCATTTTGATTTAAGATTTAATATTGTGTGTGTGTGTAGATATATATATATATATATATATATATATATATATATATATATATATATATATATATATTTCAATGATCTGGATAATTACTCTTTGTTATAAATACAGGTCTTTGGTCTCTGGAAAAGTGCTTCTTTAGTTGCTATGTAAGAAGATGACAACGTATCAGCTCGATCCCGATTTCGTAAGGTGGGGCCTACACCTTATAGATGTCTGTTCTCTTTCAAACGACGGTTCTCCGCAAACTCTTACCTGTTACGAAAATGATATTTCTCGGACCGAATCTGTGACAGAAGGTTTTTATAACCCTACATGCTCGTTTGTGGAAAGTGATGAAATTATCGCTCTTGCTCTTCAGGAAGAATTATCAAAGCTTGCAGCTTCAGATGCATCGGGATTCACAAATCACTCAAGTCCTGGTATGGGCTAGCCCTTTATTTATCTTATTTATTTATTTTTTGCTCTATTGATTTATTTATCATGTGTGCAGGGTTTCAGTGTAATCAAGAAAAGAAGGAAAAAGAAGACTTCTCATTTGAGAACGAGTGTCAAGGAATTTTGCCCCACATAGAAGATGAGTCATATACTGATGGTGAATTGGGCAAAAGGTTGAATCAGATGGTGTCGGTTCCGGCAAGTTCTCATTATTAGTTTTTTTTTTTTTTTAATTATGTATTTAGATTTTGTTTTGTTACTATAGTGGGTCATTATTTTCCATTCTTTTTTTCAGATCCAACTTATACCCAACATGTACCACAGACAATTGCCTATAATATTGTTATTATTTTTGCAGCATGTTCCAAAAGTTAATGGAGTTATACCATCTGCTGATGAAGCAACGTCAGATCATCAAAGGCTTCTGAACAGGTTTTTGGCAACACTGTTTATGTTAATTTTTGTTATGCAGTTTGTTACATTGGTGCTTTGTGATGGCTGTTTCCCGGTGGATGCGTAGTTATAGACTGGTAGCAAGCGAATACTTTTTAAGATTAAATTTTAGAATCTCGACTATCAAATGACTTGGTTTTATTGTTGCAGTCAAATGAATGGTTCTACTCTGTTTCACTTGCTTTGGATATGCTATCTAGCCTTTATTTATTTTTTTTACTTTTTTTATCACTGTGCGAATCAGATTGCAGTTGTATGAGCTAACGGAACTCAAAATATTGGGAGATGGTAACTGTCAGGTTGGTTCCATGATATCTTTGTACTGTTTAATTTTGCACACGTTACAGTTTTAAATTTACTTTTTCATTGTATGTCTTTGCTGTCAGATTTATGAAATGATAATGAGAAAATTGAGCCGATTCTCAATCATGTCTTTCGAGGACTATCAAATCATTAATGCCATCTCGTACGCATGTGGATATTTGTTCTTCAATGGAAAAAAATCTTTTATATATATATATATTCTGAACAGTGCGTTGTGCCATTTCCAAAATTATATGTCGAACAAAGTTTTCATTAGGTTTAGGATTTTGTCATTCTAATTATTATGGAATTGGTTTGTACCAATATATATATTTTCCTCCTTGGATTAGTTGTAGTTGGAACTTAATTTATCTCAGCTGATTATTATGGAAATTGTTTATAGTCAATCCATTCCATAACCGTGGATTATTTTGTCTTCCGGTTGTTTATGCAGTTTCGAGCATTGTCAGATCAAATATATCGGACTCCAGACCATCACAATTTTATAAGAGAACAAGTAGTCAGCCAGGTTTGCTTGTAATATGACTTGAGATGATATTCTGTCACTCATAATTAAATAATTTCATTTTTGCCATTATAATGTGCCCATCGATATTCTGATGCTGCCTTTTTTTCCTTCTTACTTTTCAACTATCAGCTGAAGTCAGAACCTGAACTGTATGACAATTATGTATCCATTGCTTATGGCGACTACTTGAAGAAAATAAGCAAGTATAGTGCTACTGAAATCCAAAGTCACTTTCTTAAGATATATTCGGGATAATTACAAAAACCATCCTTGAGGTTTGACCTGACCTAATTGCCAAAAAAAAAAAAAATTCAAAATTACAAACAACCTTGTGAGGTTTGAATGTTCCCCCGTGTTGAGGGTGCAATTTGTAAAATAAAAATAGGTATCAATGGAGTATTTGTAACCTTTTTTTTTAACTCTCTATAATGTTTTACAAATGTCTACATTTATTACGTGTCTAATCAGCTTTGCATGATTACAGAAGTGGGGAATGGGGCGATCATGTCACATTGCAGGCTGCTGCAGATTGCGTATGATTTCTTTCTACCCTTCATCTCTATCTCTCTCTGTGCGCGCGCGCGTGTGTGTGTTATATTTGTAAATTTTGATATGATTGCACCACGAATACATTGTAAAAAATAATAGTATTTTTCACACAAAGCAAGTGATGTTTCTTCTTAAAAAGAGGTCTGGTATTACTTTTTCTACTTCTCCCTGTGTAGATGCCATCTATCTATCTCACTAGTGTTCATAATTATCTATTTAAGATAAAATGTAAAACACTTAACTTTTTTGTACGAAAAAATATACAGTGGGCTGGGTCTTGTAAGGAGGCACAAGTATGAGTAAAAAGGCACTAAAGGGAATTATTTTCTATAGGTATATAATATTGTGCAAATTTGCACAAATTATATATCACCATGGCAGGCCTAAGAAAAAAGTGAATTTAACAATTTAACTGTGTCTCATCACCGTTGAGTAATTTTATCCTTATTTTCAAAGAGGATCAAAGACCCATATAATATTTTTCAGGAACTGAGGAAGGGAGTAAACAAATACTGAATCTTAATCTTTTTTTTAATAAATCTATTAATGGGCTTCGTAGTACATTTTCAAGAAAGTGGTACTACTACATAGTCTTTATAATTCTTAAATGCACAAGTTATCAATAGCTGTTAAGTTGTTCTAGTTTGCATGTCTAGGTAGTCTTTGACTTGTTCCCTTATTTTGTGGAATTCTTGCATGATGATTTTAATGTTAGTCGTATTTAAATCAATGAGTGTTGATAGTTCCGTTTTGATTATTATGACAGTATGGTATCAAGATCTTTGTGATTACGTCATTTAAGGACACATGCTATATTGAGATTCTTCCACAAACTGAGAAGTCAAACAGAAGTATGTTTTGTTTCTGTAGTCAATATATTAATTATTCCTTTTGTTTTTTGTTTGTTTTGATTTTCTCACAGTTTTTTTTTTCCTTTGGAGGGGTCGATTAAATAGGTTTGAAATAGGACATTATATAGATTTGTTTTCCCACTGTTAAAATGCTGACCTAATTATTTGTCTGGTTTGCAATGGACAGTTATATTCTTGAGCTTTTGGGCTGAAGTGCACTATAATTCAATCTATCCTTTAGGAGGTAAAGGTTTATTTGTTGCTTGTTCAGTCAACTGAATCGATCCTATGGTAGCAAGACTGTATCTTTCACTTGAAGCAACTTTTGTGCCCAAACTATATCTCTGACAAACATCGCTGTTCTTATGATTTGCCGTTTATTTCTGTTTGCAGAATTGCCTGTGGTAGAAGGCAAGAAAAAGAAACGCCGGTGGTGGACATGAGTTTAATCGACATCTCGGTCCAAGGATGGATTAGCTTAACAATTGAGTCGTGCTTCTCAGTTATTTAGTTCTTGTATTAGACAATAGCAATGGTGAGAGGCCTTATCTACTTCATATACCTATAGTTGACTCCTATGTACAATCAATTTTGATGGCAATTCCTTTCCTTCTTACCTTTTCTTTGTTATGCACTTATGCTTGTATATAAAGTGGTTGATTGCTATGAGCTTGTGTGTGTGTGTAAGTTAGGTAATGTCTCAGATTCTAATCTCCAAATGCCCTCGACGAAAGTAGGCCCCCCTTCAATTAAAGGGTATTTGGAAATGGATACCTTAACAATTTCCATAATATATATTCACAGCTTCCTTCTGGAGCTGCCACCTTCCGCTCACTAAGGGTGCAAACGAGTCGCAAATTCAGCTCGTTTACTTTCCTCATGGGCTCGAGTTCGCCTGAGCTTCGATACGAGCTTTTATAAGTTGGTTAATAGTTCGAGTTCGACTCATTGAAAGATTGTTTAATATATTTGACGAGCTTAACTCAAGTTTAGATCCTAAAAAAGCTTGTTTAAGACAACAGACACAACCACCATAAATCTCGTAAAGCAACTCCATTTAAAATCGAAGAATCTCTTTATAGTATTCTAATCAACTTCTAATTCGAAATGCATTCAAAACAGGAAAGAAATTGCGCAATTGCGCAACGACACCTACTCAATATATCTAGTCCTACACGAAGTAATACAAAAAATATCAGCTCAAGCTCTCGATGATTTTGGAGAGAGCAGAATAGGTTCCAAGCGCAGATGCTATAACGCCCACTACAATGACCAATACACAGGCTGAGGTCTGCGAAACAAAACAAACAACCAAAAAAAAACAAAAAAGAATGAAATGAGAAAAACAAAGTCATTATAGTCCAACTGAACGAAAATGCAGATAATCGATTATTTGCTATGATTTGCTTTGATTAGTATATACTTTTTTTGATGATGTGACAAGACAATTTTATGTTACCTGGAATAAGTTGGTTTTTTCTCTTAGGATGCTCAAGTAGCAAACACAGGGGAGAATCAATGTCTGCCAAAAAGGAAGTTCAGATGTATGTATCAGTCCTAACGTGCATAACAACGAGCACTATGTTATATGTGAAATGTTATATTAAAGCACTTACGACTAGCATTGTGAGTAAAGAACCTATCAATGCACTCACCAGACCTGCAAGACGTACAGATAATGTGTAATAATGAGCTACGTAATAAAACATAAACGAGATCAACTATGATATCCCACATAGCTTTTTTCTTTTAAAATTTATTTCCATAAAGCCAACTTTAGTAAATTAGTAGAAAGCATACAAGGAACATACCGAAGAAGGGGATGCTAAGGGCCACTAGCAAAGTAGATACTACCAAAGCTGTCCTTATGAGGATCGAATACATTTGGAATTTGGGATGTCTTGATGGAATTAATTCCTCCAGACTCATCGCCACCGGAGACATGGTTAACGCATATGTATTCGTAATTAAGGAAGAAGCAATTTTTGTTTTCCTGGCTATGAAACTTTTGCATTAGAAAAGACAGTCTGTCTACTTCAATTCTCTTCGCCGTAATTAATTCTAAAACAGATACACTCTTTGAGTATATATATATTACTTTCAATGTTATAAAAAAAACTTTGCTACCGAACTCGAAATATTATACATATTGAATTCTATGAAAGGATATTTTGTAAATGGATTGACAACCTGCACAGAAACAAGAAAACACAAGTTATTTTCATGAGGTGGAAAAATACTAACATGTCCTTTTATAATTAATTAGAGGGAAAAAAATTTTTTTGCCTCACAAACTATGATCGTTTTCACAGTTTACCATACAAACTATTTTTTTGAAACAAACCGTCATACGAACTATGCGCGATTTGGTATTTGCTCCCTAAACAAGAGTTTTTGTGGTTTTGTTCCCAAAATCGGATGACATGGTACAACCCGATTTTGCCACGTCATCCGGTTTTGGGAACCACAACAATTTTGGTTCGGGGGCAAATTGCAAATCGTATGACCGTTTCTCACAAATAATAGTTTGTATGGTAAACGGTGAAAAACGCAACAGTTTAGGGGACAAAAAATAATTACCCCTTATTAGATTAGCACAATTCCGTTAAATCTTCTTTCATATAGATCCAATGTTGTCTGTCTTCTTCTTTTTTTAAAACCATGCAGACATACTAGAACCTTTTTAGTAATTCCACTAGAATTTCCCAAATTGTTATCACTGTATATGAATTTTCCTTTTGGTTCGTAAAACATAACTAAATCGAACTTACCGTAGTCCACAAGGCAATTTTAGAGGCAACTAAATCTTTGGGCATATTAAGTGTGAACTGAGATTGCGTTGTTTCTCCAAACATAATGTACCCCATTGTAGCAGCTCCAGCATACATCACAGTGCAAATACCAAAACTGCTCAAAATAGTGAATACGTAGTCACAAACAGAAAAATTATAATACAACCACACTCATATTTGTTTTGTCGGGTCTCACTCAACGAAATGCAAAGCTTTGTATATTATAGAAAAGCGTTGGGAAACAAGCTAAATCTAGTGGTAAAACAAAATGTATGAACATATTTAATGCACCAATTTAAGTCTTATGATGCATTTCTAGAATAAAGCCATTTATAATTACATCATTGGGATATTATATTATACGAATAAGCTTTACCTGGTTAGGAGGACAATAGGGAACTGGCTCGGGTTTTCCATGGACGAATATATGTTGGGAATAACAGCGTGGCCCGAATAGCAAAAACCGTAGAGACCAATAGCAACTGGAAGAGTCGAAAGGTTGAGAGTGGACCCTTTAGCATGAATATTGACTTTATCCACTAATCCAACCCAGAACAAACAAGCAACCACCAGGGTTGATGCAATGACCCCTCCAACTGAAAAATATATATATATATATATATATATCGAAAAAAGTTAACACGGTCGATCAATGCCACTCACGTCGGTCAATTTGGAATTATCTATTTCATATTCTTTTTTACAATATAGTTCCAGATATATATCAACTGTACAATTATCAGGTCACACTGTTCAATTATTCTTAGTTGGAGAGAAGAATATAATCAATGATGATTTGCAAGAATGTAATTGGCTAACAGATGGTTAATCATGAAAAGTACTATCGATGTTAATTTGACTTGATTAACAAAAAGAAAAAAAGGAAAAAAGCCAACTCTCAAATGAGGTTTTAATTTATCTTATATTTTCCCCCTTCATGAGCAAAAAAGCATTTCAAACTCCCCCTCACATTTATAAAAATATTACAGTTAACCTCTTAATTTCAACTGAGCCTCAACGGTACTTTTTGTGATTATACCTTAATAGAATAAGAAATTCTCACCAGATATGTAGCTAAGAATGCTTAAGTCCCGTAACCAAACAGTAGGAAGAACAGCGATGGTGGTTATCAATGCAAAAAGATGGGGAGAGTTCAAATCGAATGCTCCTAAGTTTAAATGTGCATTTGGAAACAAAGACGACAAGTTGTCACTCTCCAAAATAATATACTCAACGCAACAAGCCTGCAATAAACAAATGATTCAGCTGCATGGAAATATATCTAATGTGCTGTGTGCAAAAAGTTGTTAATGCAGAATGTTGCGAGAGTGTTAAAAGAATCGCAATACAGTAAGTTTTTATGGTCTCAATCTTCAGATTTTGCCAAATTAAATAGTAAAAGTCTCAAAGTTGCGAAATGTACTTACATATAGCTCTATGTATAAGATAATCTGCACCCATGAGTACAAGAAAACAGAAAATAATGTTAGATATCAACACAAATGCACTTTTTCTTTCTTGGAAATAAGTATATGTAATGGAATGAAATACTGTTCACAAAAGATAATCATGGAGACGTAATCATTGATAATTTATTTTCTTTGTTTCATAACACGAACAAGCCGTTAGTAACTCAAGGTTAAATTGACGAAAGGATTAGACGTGAACATGCTAAAAGAATAACGCTAGTAACTTTAATGCCGGCTAACATACTCATGAATTATCCGTCGCTAAATTAATAGACCTTTAACATTAAGGAAAACGACAATAATGAAAGATTAACGACGGATAATAACGACATATTTTTTCTCGTATAGTGTACTTGGCAACAAAATAAACTTTTGCGATATCTTGCAATGCTGTTTATAACACCAAAGAAGCAAAAACAATTAGAGGAATAACAACAAAATACATACAGATATGAATATACGTCCCGTAGTGCCGAAGGCAGCCTGGCCAATGTCCGGGTATGTTTCGAGCCCGGGTTGACTGTCCAGACAAGACCGCAAAAGAATTCCGGTGTAGTAAGAAAGCACAGCAAAAATCAATAAAACAAAAATCCCAAACCAGCCTCCTTCTCTCATAGCATATGGCGTCGATAGGAGTCCAACTCCACATATCACATTAATGCCTGTACAAAATTTGTCATAAGATGCAATAAAAGAACACGGATCCTCCAGTCCCGTCCTGTTGTGCTTATTTAATGAAAAAAGTAAGATAATTCTCATTGTTGCAGAAATTAAAGCAAAAGAGCACTGGAAGAGGAACTGGCCCTGCCCGTTGAAACTATTTAAGGAAAAAGACAACAAACCATTTATCACGGCCTGTCCGAATGTGCTCCGGCCAGAAATCGGGATTTCATATTCAATCGATGCTCGTTTATCGAGGAGCACTCTCCGTAAACTAGATTTCCTAGACAATGTGGGGGACAGCAGACTATGTGAACTGCTTCTTTGTTTGTCGGCCTGATCTGATGGCTTAATTATAGACGGTAATATCTCGGGAGTGCGTCTCCTCCTGAAGGACGACGTAAGGAACGAGCTGCCTAATTGGGAAAGTGATGGTGGGCCCAGAAAGTTGAGACTTGGCGATGGGACGCTACCATACAGGTTGATAGATTGCCTGTGAAGAAATGTAATTCAACATATAAGTTGTAAAATAAAAACAATCAGTTCTAAGGTCCTAAGTTTAAATTTAACACAATCCATATGTCTCTGTCACAAAATTCAAATTTCTCAATATGTCATAATTTCATAATGTTCGTAGGCCCTCAAATTAACTTTCATTACAGATACATTAGTAAGTAAACAGTCTGTAGCTAGCCAGCTGACTTGAAAATTCTGTTTATCTTTAACCTTTTTAGGTGAAAAAAAGTGATCTTTTATACGTTTATCTAACTAGTTAAAGTAGATTGATATAATTAAGATCCTGTTTAAGGATGGAAGTGATACTAAATAAATACAAGAATTATGCCGTCCGTACTTCAAATCTCAGCATCCAAATTCACTAATTCAAAACACACACACACAAAAAAAAAGAAAAAAAGAAAGAAAGAAAGAAAAAACAGTAACAATGATAATTTGCACCTGTAACTCTGAGGCCAAGAGGGGTCTAAGGAACCAGCTTTGCTATGCTGACGATTTTCATCACCGTTAGAATAACAGGAGGAATCGGAATCATTCCCATCTTCGCCTTTTTCTGAACCCCTCTCCTCGTCATCTTCATCACTTTCCAAATAAAAACTCTGATCGGATACGGAGTTTTTCATTTTCTTTTTTCTTTCCTTTACCCCCTTCAAAATGCTTCAAAACCCAACAAATATAGAACCTCTTTCATTCATTTACACAATACAAATTAATCACTTCAAATTGAAAATTCAAGAAATTAAGCTGAGCAATGGGGTTAAAATAAATATAAAAAATCCCATAAAAACATGTATAGCAGATTTATGCATGTAAATCCATGCATGTGATTTTCTAAGAACGGGTCGAGATCAAATTGTCATTAATCTATTTGAAATTGAAATCCAATCCAATGAACAAAAATAGAAAGGAAAAAAAAAGAGGCGATTTTCTGAAAACGCGGCTGCAATGGTGGTCAAGCATATATTTACATCTTTCAACTTTTCAACAAACCAGGTTATTTCTAAATTAGACCCGAATTTCCAGATCAAACGAAACATGCACTCCTACAAAGTGTGTGCGCGTGCGCGCGCGCGTTTTGTGTGTGAGAGAGAAATAAATAAAGATCGTACCTTTTCTCAAAGATGTGTCACCTTTTCTTCTGGGATTCTTGGACCAAGAATGATTTCAACCTTTTTGTTCGCAAAATGTATTTTGCTAAGAGCATCGGAAAGAAAGACAGGCCAGAAATGCTCACTTTCTCTCTCACACACAAGCGCGCACTGGTTTCATTTTTACTTGCAAATTAAAATTGAGGCACGCACATATATAAGATCCTAGCTGTCGATGTCAAACGATTTTATATGGGTTCTTTTTGTTATTTAGCAATGTTTGTTGTCTTCGGATTTTATATGGGTTCTTTTTGTTATATAAGATCCTAGCTGTCGATGTGCAGAGACAGACAATTTTTAAATTTTAATGAGAACATAGTTGTCTTCGGATTCTCATTTAATTTTATTCTTGAGACACATATTTTTTTTCCTATTCTATTTATATTCTTTCCTTTTTTTTTCTCTATGAAATAAAGGAAATTAATTTGTTTGAAATATGACCTGTAATAAGTTTAAGGTTGTGATTTATGACTGGCCATGAACTGTGCATTAATACACTCCTATCCGGTGCCTACTCACAATTGATTGGCACTTTCCGCCTGTCTTTCAGAAAATATTCATGAAACCCCAAAATTTTTGTAATTCTCACTCGCTCCCAATTAGAATACTGATATTCAAAGTTTCAATAAGACCACAAAAGTGTTTTATGATAAAAAAGTTTACTCACTCTGATACGACATCAAATATTTAGATCGGTATGCATGTCAATTCGGGTTAAAGAGGTGACCTTTTTATGGGATTGTCGAACTCTTATAGATTAAAATGGTATTTATGTCTATAAATAGGTCGACAATGAGAGCTGGATTTTATGACTATGATAGGACCCTGACGGGTTGGTATGGATGGTATGGTATGGACCCCGACGGGCTGAAGGTATGGGATAGGTATTGGCCCATCATTATTATGATAACTTAACAAAATACGAGAGTTCTAACAATTATGAACTTAGCATACACGAAAATTATAATTTTAACTCGGCGGGTTAATTATGGAATCATGGTGAGAATAGGAGACGTAAACTCTAAATTTGGAACACGTCTCTTTCCTATATAAAGAGGACACATGCCTCACTTCTATTCCAAGTTGATTTAATCCTACTTTTGAGCGCTCATTCATCATCACATAAATATACCGACTTAAGTATCGGAGGGCCTAGGCTGGGGCTGTCCGACTTAGGTTTTGTATTGTAGGCCGCTCAGGTAGGAAGAAGCAGTTCGGAGTTCAGCGACCTATCTTCTTGGTGAGCCAAACTTTTTGGTCACATCAAGTGGCGAAGCCTGTGAAAATACGAGGGATAGCGAGTTCTTGAGCGAAAGGCGTGAGTACTAACCAAAAACAATCATGAAAGCAAGGAACATAACACCACAAATTCTGAAATTTAGCTCGGAGGTGATCCAAAACAAGAAAAAAGACAGAAGGCGCAAACTGAAGGAGATAAAACACCACAAGAGAATATAAAAGAGCAACCGACCATGGAAACGCCACCACGAAAGGAGGGAGAGGACATTTTGAGAAGGGGGACAAGAGTAATCCCCCTGAGATAATAAGTTAAAATAAGATCAATATAGGGACTAAGGAGTGTGAAGAGTTACCGAGAGAAGGGACTTGTCACATTAATAAGGGCTTGCTCCAAAATCTTGCTTAACATAGTGCCCATTAACAGGCTAGAGAAAGTCATGATGTGGGGGTGGGGGGTGGGGGTGGGGAGATAACAACAACGAGGGGCAGAGCTGGACACTGGAGAGGAGGAGAAAGAATATAGGTCGGAGCCACTTACTCCTGCTCAAAAGAAAAGTAGAGAAGAAAAATATCATGGATGTCAGATCCTGAGTTGGTACGAGAATCAAAGAGGAAGCGACCTCAGAGGAGGTACCTGTCATCAAAAGAGGGGGAAGATGAAGATGATGTCCAATTTCTAGGTGGAAAAACACAACGGAGGTGTCAATGAAATAATATAGGACTAGAGGTAGAAAAAGAGGAGGAGGAGGTACTACCTACGTCTCGCGCGATGAGAGACATGCAGTAGGCAGTACGGGCACTTCAAAGGCAGGTTGCAGGAGAGGATCGACGGGAGTCAAAGGGCCATCTGTTCTCTGAAGGGATTTTGAGGGCAGCTCTACCTAGGGGGTACAAAGGATCGGACTTTTATTATGAGGGATTATTTTATCCAACCCTGCATGTGAAAAGTTTTGAGAACGAGGTGTTCTTACGACAGTACACGGACGCTGTGGGATGTAGAGCATTTCTATCTACTTTACAAGGGTTAGAAAAAGTTTGGTGTCATCAGCTGGTCCCTGGAAGAATTATAAACTTACAGGTTTTGAAATTGGACTTTTTAAACACTTTGCTAGCGCGAAGATACACACAAAAATACAAAAATGGTGCAGATGCTCTTTGCAATGGTGCAGCGACCGGGGAAAAATTTGAAGGATTATGTAGCCAGGTTTACCAGAGCTACTTTGGAAGTGCCTTTATCCACAGATGATATGAAATCAGGAGCACTGAACTAGGGGTTAAGGATAGTGGGTTTAAGGACCTCATTGGTTAAGTGACCTGCACACACTTTTGAAGAGCTTCTGGATTGGTGTATGAAATACATCCATGTAGAAGAGGGGAAAGAGGAAGATATGATACGTTTTGGGAGAGAGGTCGGGGATTTAGAGACTATAAATGAAAATGTTAGAACCTAGGAAGGAGATATGGCGACACGTGCGAGTGAGCCGAACTTTCGTGTTCCTTTCAAAATTAAGTTCCGGTCAACCAATACGCGTCTACATTTGAAAAGGAGTTTAAGTTCGCCCGCAAGAGAACGGGGTCACTTGTAGACTGGCAAGTTAACTCGGGTCGATCTCTCGAGGAATGAAAATCGAGATTCATGACGTTTATTATACTAATATCACAAATTCTATTTCTAAAACACACGATCAATTGGGGTTTCGGAAATGACTTAATTTAACAAAATTAAATACGAACTCTTCATGTCTCGAGGATGTTAATCTCTTGACAAGTTATAAGAAAAGTAATCGACCAAATTCTATTACGAACTACCACATATCATGCTAAAGATTGTAAACACACTTGTTACTAATCATGCCAAAACAATAACAAACTAATAATCGAATGCCTATAATTACCAAAGAACACCAACGATTATATCACTACGTCACTCACGAAATCATTACCAAATACTAATCATGCTCAATATTCATTCACAAATTTAAAATAATTCAAATACTAAAACGCTGTGAGAAATATAACTAAACCATTCACAACTTCATTCCCAATTCAATAACAATTGTTCATCCACATCAACAACCCGAAAAACACAGTAGTACGAATTCCAATCATCAATACTTTAGCGAACTAATAAAATACTATCCAATATGTTCACCAACTGATTCATAACAAATCCCAAATTAAACTAATCACGAAAACTACAATAGAACGAGTTTAGAGATTGCTAATCATCGAACTACTTTCAACGAGCGACGATGATGAACTAGCTCACTCCGAGAGTTGCGTTAGAACCCCAAGCTTGTCATCAATCGAACCGTGTTATGGGTGTCGTAAGGGCTTTATGCTAGAGATATGAGAGATGTGTCAAATCTCTCTACCTTTGAGGTGTTTGGTGGGTTCTCTAGATTCTCCCAAGTCTCCTTTACCGAATGATGCTGAACCCTAGCCTCCTCCTCAGTTTTTAAACGCTCCAAGCCGTTTCGTAACTGAAGATTTCCAAAAATTCTGCATGCGTAACATACATGTCCGATCGGACGTAGGTATTGTCCGATCGGACAAAGGCTTCTGTCCAAGGCTTCGATCGGTGCGCCAGTTTGTACAGTCGGTATGTGCTTCATGAGTGAGTCCGATCGGAGATACACATTGTCCGATCGGATGAGTGTCCTTTGGGCCACTTTTGAGCGTTGATTCTTCTATCTTTGTCTCTCGGATTGACTGGATGCTCTAGCTGTATGAGAAAATCAAGAATTACTCTTATTTGGGCTGATTATTGAGCAACAAGTCGGAAAGTTAAGCAAGACGGTAAATAATGCAAAACAATGCAATTTAACCTAATCTTAACCCGAAAAAGAGAATAAAAAGACTCAAACAAGACTCGATTATGTACAGATTCGTAACAAATATGTACGAATCAACCACCCCATGCTTAATTGGTTTGTGTGTCCTCGAACAACCGAAAGAATCAAAATCAAGAGAAGTGAAAATAGTAGAGCTAAGAGTCATGTTGTGCATATAATTTTAGTTTTGCAATTATAAACACTTTCGCCGAAAACCATAAGGCTAACTCGTATTACTGTTTCACCTTGAAATCGAAAGAATGCATCCTCATAAAAGGGAAATATATCATGGTGCACTCATTTGCTCGTGTTTCTCAAAAGGTAAGTGTATACGATCGGATCATCATAATCATGCATTCAACGACTCGTGAAAATCAAAGACTCGTACATCGCATAAGTGTGCACATTTAATCAAGAATCGGATCAGGACTTTCTAGGGTTGTATTGTAGGCTCTTTGGTAAGGCATGTCATATATAAAGACGTGTGGCCAACTTGCGAACAATGCAACCAATAAATCACTCAATCTAAAATTTTAAGCATAGAGCATAATTTGCTCCTCATTTTTCCCAAACAACCATATACCATAATTCTTAGCCTTTTATAGCTAAGGCTATTTCTAACCCCTAACCCCGAATATTTGCCTTCATAAATAGGCTTTATTTTTAACATCTAGATGCTCTTGTGAACTTAAACACCCTTAATTTCCTTTTTTTTAAACTTTTCCTTCTTTATCCTCTTTTTTTTTTTTTTCTTTTTGTATCCACTAATTCCCACCTTGTAATCGTCATATCTCAATAACCAATGATAAATAAAACTCTCATCTCACAAACTTAAATAAAATAAGAGCTACAATAATTCTCGTGGCTAACAAAGATACGAAATAAAGGCTCAAAGGGGCTCATTAGAAATTTATAGTGTTTTTTTTTATGAATAAGGCCAAAAACAGGTTTTTATGCGCCTATCGTCATTTTCAAGACCCAATGTACACATGCGATTTAGAGACTTCTCAAAACACTTATCGAATCACAACATGAAATGTTGATTAACACACAAGGTTTCTTACAAGGGTTTTATTCTAACTTTTGAAAACAAGGTGACCGAGTTTTTAAAGCTTCGCGAAATTGCAAATGACTAAATGTTGTTTTAAATAAATATATATTCAACAAAAGTTGACATAATTACTTGGTTGACTAGCACTTTGTTACAAAAACGTGACTACGTTACCCAAAATGGTTTGAATTAGACATGCATGGGACTCTAAACCCCGGAGACCGGATAATTGTGCACTGTCCGATCGGTCACTGATTTCCTCTGATCGGACTGCAGTATAGTAGGGTCCTTCCGATCGGTCAACCTGTATCTCCGATCGGACGACACAGTCCCTCCCCCTTTAGAAAGAATAAGCAAACTCCTGGTTGCTATAATGCTAACATGAATATGGGGAATTCAAATAAGTGCACAGATCCATAGCATTCAAATGAAACCAATAGTTAACAATAGTTATCCCAACATGAACAGAATATTAATACATCCATTATTCTAGAAAGCGAATAAAAGGTGTATAAAGTGGTGATACAGTTGGGGCATAGGCCCGCCTACTGGTCCATGTTGTCCGGAGGTGGAGGTGGGTTGCGTTGCTCAAGGCGGGAAAGGCGCTCGTCAATCGTGATAAGGAATCCGTGATTTGCCTCGACGTTGGTGGTCAACCGGGCAAGATTCTGATTCATTTCGGCCAAGTTGGTGCCCAACATCGTTAATGTGCTCCGGAAATACCTCGCTTCCTCCCGAGCCTCCTCTCGTGCTACCAAGGCATCGTGTCGAGCGTTTCGCACGTGCTCTTCTTGACTAAGCCCCAACAACCTCATTTGGCCCATCGACCGAGTAGTACATACCCTCCCCATAATCGTCATGCTCGTAAGTACGGAAACCGGTGTTCCCATATCCTCCATCGTCATTTTTTGCGTTCTCCTCCTCGTTGACTTCCGCATTCTTGTCATTATTCTCCCCCTCATCATCCATGTCGTCATCATCAGCACCGTCGTCGTCGGTGTCCTCGATTTCTTCAGCTATCTTCCTCTCCGAAGTCAACATGAACGTCGGAATAGCTACGTTTTGGCCACTAACCGTCCGACTCTCAACCACCATTGCCACACTCGAGTACATAATGTCGTCCTCATAAGGGTCACACCCGTGGTGTCATGCAAGCTCGGTGATAAAGGCTCCCAAGGTGAGATTTGCCGTTTTCTTCTCCCTCACTTGTTGAACGTTTTCGATTGCAGCGATCAAAAGTGGATAGATGTTTGTGTTGCCTCGGTGGTACGCGATCCACAGTGCCTTCAACTCGGAGGAAGATATTCTTGTGGCGTCTTCTTTACCCAAGTATACTTGCATGAATAACTTGTAAGTAAGATAGACGGCGTTTGACTTCAAGGACGTCGAATTAAAACGGCACCTGGGCTCCGGTGGGGATCCAGAAAGTTTGGTCCACCACGTCTTTTTGTCATAGTCGTCGAGTTAGAAGGTTTCATTTGCCTCCCTTTCGCTATTGATCCCAAAGATGACACCGAGGTCATCCCTGTCGGTGTGGAGCACTCGGTTGCAGAGACGACACTCGAAGGACCCATCGGCGAGTGCTTTGAATGTCGTGAAGAACTCGAGCATAAGATTCCGATACCCGGGCTGATTCACGTCGGCCCACTTCATTAGGTCGAGGGTCGTGATACCTCCTAGAAGTGGATGTCGATGAATCGGGGATGATAGACGTCCCACTTAATTAGGGACTTGTAGAGCGTAACCTCGTGATCGTTCGTGAGGTCAAAAGGAGCTAACCCACCCCGGGTGTTGCTCGGTCCCCTGCTCGATTTGTTCCCATGCTTTGTACGGGAGACGGATGCCATAACGAATGTAGAAGTTTCACGAAAAAGCTACAAAAATTCTCAAAGGAATTTTGTCGAACACCTTCTGTGCGTCTCAAAACCTCAACCAACTTAAGCTCAATTCTTACAACCAACCACCAATTATAAAAAAACCTGCAAATCAATGCCCAAATAGTTCAACTGCAATTCAATGGCCAAACAGTTCAAGAATCTGGAGTTTTAGCAATTATACCTTGGGAATTGACGTGTTGTAGTTAGTTGTGAAGCTTGGTGAAATTTGAATGAATTGTGCTTAATTCCCCGAATTTGTCAAAAGGATGAAGTTGCTTGTATTTTGTCTCCGATTGGACGCGTTGATAAGTGTATTCTGTAGTTGGGGAAGGTTTAGAGAAGTGATTTTCGTAATTTTGCACCTGCAGGAGAAAACTTGAGCTGTTTAGGGTAAACAAATCACGAATGGGGGGGTTTGCCCTTTTATAAACATGCGCATCGTCCGATCGGACTGTGGCATTTATCCGATCGGACTGACGTCCAGTAAGTATCATCTGATCATTGTGAGTGCTTGTTCGATCAGACTGGGGTCCAGTAGGTATTGAGCGATCAGAAAATGTGCTTGTCCGATCGGTTTGTACTGTTCTCGCCCTTTTTATATGTTTTTTTAACTATATTATTATTATTATTATTATTATTATTATAACTATTATTATTATTATTATTATTATTATTATTATTATTATTATTATTATTATTATTATTATTATATGGCAACCTACAAAAATTCGCAAACGATCATTAAGCACGAACGAGTTGTTCCACACCCAAAAGTTATTTATTTTAATTATTGAGCAATAATGCTCATTATCAACATAATACGCAATGCATCATAATAACATCCCACATAGAGCAACATCATTATTCAATCTCAATCGGTGGCCTAGTGAACTACTTAAGAGATGGTATGTGTCCAAATGCCAGTTCATAAAGGTCTTCCACCTACTCCTCGAGCTTGACAATCTTACCTTTCAGCCGCACGATCTCGACATCCGCATCGTTCAGAATGTCGTGAAGGCGCTCAATAGTTTTTGTTAGAGCGACCTCCTCGATGAGAAAGTCATGGAGATCGGTTTGCAGTTGGTGGATCTTTTGACGATACTCCTCCAATTCACCTTCCAATTTCTCAACGGTGTCCTCGTACTTCTTCTGGGTCACCCATCCATAACCGATGTTGTTATGATGGTTCATGGTTCTCGTTGGATGCTGGTAAGTCTCGAGAATATGAGAGATTAGAAGAGGAATTGGTGTGGGAGTTTAAGCCTTGAGTGTGGGTTTATATAGGGGTTGAGAGTGGAGGAAAAGAGATTTTAAGAATCGAAATAAATCGAGATGAGGGAAAGAAAATATACACTTACTTTTCAYGAAATYGATTCCCCCAAATAAGGATMCCCTTACCTCAGCGAAAATCTTCGGAAATCCTTACCCAATCACCTATTTCTGCATGGCAATATCCTTTCCGAAATAACTCTCCCGCACCTACCATCTGATCGGTCACGTTGACTCTTCCAATCGGACAGTTTATCTGATTAGTCCGACCGGTTACATGTAGGTTTCCGATCGGTCAGTCCTGGGAAACTCGTTCCTTGTTGCTGCACTCGTAATTGCACTTGCCAAACGTGCTAAACAGAAGGATATATATATAAACACAAATATCAGAGGTTGAAGAAAAAGGAAAAGAGAAGAGAAAAACTTGTGTTACCTCCCAAGAAGTGCTACGTTTAACGTCTTATGCTTAATGGTACCTCATTTGAGCTTCAAGTTCCTCGAGGGGGATCGTCGAGTATCACTACTTCATGGTATTTCTGAGAAATCGTGCCCCCGTGATACAACTTCACTCGGTGGCCATTGACTTGGAAAGTAGAATTACTCTTATCATCAAGTAAGGTTACGGCCCCAAACTCGTTGATATCGGTGATAAAAAAGGGCTCGCTCCACTTCGATCTCAACTTCCCTGGAAAGAGTTTGAAACGAGAATTAAAGAGCAGGGCTAACTTACCTATCTCCAAGTTTTTATGGATGAGCTTTTTGTCATGTGTTTCTTTCATTCTACGTTTGCTCTCCCACGCCATCTCGTATGAATCATTTCTAATCTCCTCTACCTCACTCAATTCCAGCATCCTATACCCCCTGCTTCATTCAAATCAAGATTCAATGTACGAATTGCCCATTCTGCTCAATGCTCTAACTCGACGGGAAGGTGACAAGATTTTCCATAAACCAACCGAAATGGGCTCATGCCCAACACTATTTTGTAGGATGTACGATATGCCCACAATGAGTCAATCAGTTTTGCCACCCAGTCTTTACAGTTTAGTTTCACTGTCTTCTCTAGAATGGCCTTGATTTTCCGGTTGCTCGTCTCCACTTGCCTCGAAGTTTGTGGGTGGTAAGGAGTGGCCACCTTGTGACGCACCCCATACTTACTCATCAGTCGATTAAAAGCTCGGTTGCAAAATTAGCTACCCTCATCGCTGATGATTTCTCTCGGTACTCCGAACCGGCTAAAAATGTTATCTTGAATTAACTTGAGAACAATTTCGGAATTAGCCTTCCGTGTGGGGATTGCCTCCACCCATTTTGAAACATAATCGACTCCTACGAGTATGTACTCGTACTCTCCGCTCTTCAGGAAAGGGCCCATGAAATCGATGCCCCATACATCGAATATCTCGATTACTTGGTTGGGTACCAAGGGCATCTCGTCCTTCTTCCATATCGTTCCCGACCGTTGGCATCTATCGCATGTTTTACAGTATTGGTGTGCATCGGCGAATAGTGAGGGCCAATAGAATCCTGCTTGGAGGACCTTGAAGGCTGTCTTCTGGCTCTCGAAATGTCCTCCCTCATCGTGGAAAAACTTTAACACACCAATTTTCTCCCTGTCTGGTATGCATCTTTGAAAGATTCCATCCTTTCATTGCTTGTATAAGTAAGGATCGTGCCAAAAGAAACCCCTGCATTTAAACAAAAATCTCTTTTTTCTTGCGAAGAAAGGTGATTAGGAATAATCTTGCAAACAAGGTAATTTACAAAATCGGCATACCAAGGCTCATTGACTCTGTCAATGGCATTCGCACTCTCATATGGAAAATCATCGTCTACAAAATCAATTTTGTTAGACTTTCCCTCTATTAACATACATGATAGATGATCAGTAACCACATTTTCACATCCTTTTCGATCCTTGATTTCAACATCAAATTCTTGCAAAAGAAGAATCCAAAGAATCCATCTTGGTTTACTTTGGATTTTAGCAAATAAATGCTGAAGGGCTGCATGATCAGTGTGCACAATCACCTTAGAACCAACGATATAAGAACTGAACTTATCTAATGAAAATACAACTACAAATAGTTCACGTTCTGTAGTGGTATAATTACGTTGGGCACTATTCAACATATCGCTTGCATAGTAAATGACCCTAAGCATTTTATCCACTCGCTGTCCTAAGACCGCTCATACGGCTTCGTTTGATGCGTCACACATTATTTCAAAAGGAAGAGACCAATCAGGTGCAACGACAACTGGTGCCTGTGTCAATTTTCCTTTCAAAACATTAAAGGCGCTAAGACACTCACCATCAAACTCAAAAGGCACGTCTTTTCCAAGCAATTTACACAACGGGCGACAAATTTCTGAAAAGTCTTTTATGAAACGTATGTAAAATCCCGCGTGTCCCAAAAAACTTCTAACTCCTTTGACATCTTTAGGGGGTGGAAGAGTTTCAATAACATATATTTTAGCCTTATCGACTTCTAACCCTTTACTTGACACCACATGACCCAACACAATTCCACTTTTCACCATAAAATTAGACTTTTCCCAACTCAAGGCCAAATAAGACTCAACACATCGCTCAAGTACTTTTGTTAGATTATTCAAACAATGAGAAAAGGAAGAGCCAAATACCGAGAAGTCGTCCACTAAGACTTCAAGAAAATCGTCGATGAACTCGGTGAAAATGGAGATCATACATCTCTGGAAGGTTGTTGGGGCGTTGCACAGACCAAAGGGCATTCTCCGGTAAGCAAACGTGCCAAAGGGGCACATGAATGTGGTTTTCTTTTGATCCTCTAGAGCTATCGCAATTAGGTAATACCCGGAGAGGCCATCCAGAAAGCAATAATACTCATGCCCTACCAGTTTTTCGACCAATTGGTCCATGAATGGGAGTGGAAAGTGATCTTTTCTCGTCGCCGCATTGAGCTTCCGGTAGTCAATGCACATGCGCCACCTGGTGGTTAAGCATATTGGGACTATTTCTCATTTTTCATTTCCAAGATCATGATGCCTCCCTTCTTTGGAACAACGTGTACTGGGATAACCCACTCGCTGTCGGAAACGGTATATATTATTCCTTCGTCGATTAACTTGAAAATCTCCTTCTTGACTACCTCCTTCAGCGTAGGGTTCAAACGTCTCTGCCCTTCTCGTACCGGCTTTAATCCTTCTTCTAGATCGATCCGATGCATGCACGTGACCGGACATATCCCCCTAATATCACCGATACTCCATCATATTGCTTGCTTGTATTTCTTAAGAACCTTGATTAGTTCTCTCTCTTCATGCTCAGCCAACTCCGCAAAGATGATTATGGATTTTCTCTCATTGGACTCGAGAAACACATATTTGAGATGGATTGGAAGTGCTTTCAGCTCCATCTTGGGCTCCAATGTTGGTCCAATAGGTGGTTCGATCATGGGCTCCTCCTTAATTTCGAAAAGGGTGACAACCCCCTCCATGTTTGAATCAAACTCGTCGTCCTCGATGTCATAGTTCTCTATTGGTACAACACCAAATAATTCACTCATGCACTGATCCACTGAGTCGAGGTATGAATAATCAGGACCAATCATGGGTGATGGAATTTTCTGAATATCTTTGAGCGAGAATGTTACTGATTCACCAAATACGGAGAGTGTCATTTTTCCCCGTCCAACATCGATTAAAGTATGTGATGTTTCCATGAAAGGTCGACCCAAGAGGATGGTATGCTCTTTGATGGACTCATCCACTTCCCCAACATCCAATATGACAAAGTCCACAGGGGCTACTAATGATCCGACCTCACAACAAAAAAACAGCAGTTTTTCGAGGGAAAAACCGAGGGAAATTCTTCCCTCGGTTTTTTCCGAGGGAAAAAACGACGGACAGTAATTTCCCTCTGTATTTTCCGAGGGAAATATATTCCTTTGATTTTTTTATCGAAAATATGGCGCCAATTTTTGCTGCCAAACATACCGAAGGCAATACCGAGGATTTTCCGAGGGAAGAAAACCCTCGGTTTTCCGAGGGTACATATGACTCCCTCGGTTTTTTGTTATTATTATTTTTAAAAAAAATTAATAAAACCGAGGGTTTCTATCAACCCTCGATTTTATTTTTATTTTTATTTATTTTTTAAAATTAAAAAAACCGAGGGTGTCATATGTACCCTCGGAAAACCTAGGGTTTTATTCGACCCTCGGTTTGTTTTTATTTTTATTATTTTTTTAAATTAAATAAACCGAGGGAGACATAAATACCATCGGAAACTTGAGGGTTTCTATCGACCCTCGTTTTTTTTATTTTTATTTATTTTTTTAAAATTTAAAAAACCGAGGGTGTCATATGTACCCTCGGAAAACCGAGGGTTTTTTTGCGACCCTCAATTTTGTTTTTATTTTTATTTATTTTTTTAAAATTACAAAAACTGAGGGTATCATATGTACCCTCGGAAAACTGAGGTTTTTTTGCGACCCTCATTTTTTTTAATTTTTATTATTTTTAAATTAAATAAACCGAGGGAGAAGATATTCCCTCGGTTTGAAAACCGAGGGACAAGATATTCCCTAGGTTTGAAACCGAGGGAAATGGTATTCCCTTGATTTTTTTAAATTTAAAAAAAATCGAAAAAAAGAGAAAAAAATTGAAAATCCGTAAAAATAAAACAAATCTTATCATCTTAGTACGCGTTTTCTATTTCTTTTTTGATTTTAAATAAAAAATGGAAAAAGACTCGAAAAAATAGTAAAAAATATAAACAAAACCCAAGAAATTACGACCGGGGCTGGGAGGGGTGCGTATCGGCGTCGTGGAACCACGAGGGTTGGGCGTCGATCGTTTAGTAGGCGTTTTCTATTTTTTTCTTGATTTTAAATAAAAAATGGAAAAAAACTCGGAAAAATAGAAAAAATAGTAAAAAATATAAACAAAACCTAAGAAATTACGACCGGGGCGGGGAGGGGTGCGTCTCGGCGCCCCGGAAATAAATCCTATTTTATTACTATTTTTTTAAAAAAAATTCAACAAAAACCGAGGGAATGGAATTCCCTCGGTTTAAAACCAAGGGAATAACCTTCCCCTCGGTTTTAAACTGAGGGATTTCCATTCCCTCAGAAATTTCAGTTTAAACAAAAAATAGAAATAAATAGAAAAATCGTAAAAATGAAACAAATCCTATCATCTTAGGCACGTGGGGTGGTTTTGACCCCAATTTCGATCAAAAAATACCAACGAGCACGTGCGTATCCAACACGTGTCGTGGGATTCGACCAACAACAAGATACGATCGATCGATGAACTCCTTCGGTTGGAAGCGCGAAGCGACGAATCATCGTGATTTTTGCCGAGAGGGCGATGGGTGCGTCTCGGCGTCGTGGAACCACGAGGGTCGGGCGTTGATCATTTAGTAGGCGTTTTCTTTTTTTTTTTCGATTTAAAAGAAAAATGAAAAAAAAAACTCGGAAAAATAGAAAAAAAATATGAACGAAAACCTAAGGAAATTACGATCGGGGAGGGGAGGGGTGCGCCTCGGCGTCGTGTAATCACGAGGGTCAGCCGTCGATCGTTTAGTAGGCGTTTTCTATTTTTTCTTCGATTTTAAATGAAAAATGAAAAAAAAACTCGGAAAAATAGAAAAATAGTAAAAAATATAAACGAAACCCAAGAAATTACAACTGGGGTGGGGGGGGGGTGCGTCTCGGCGCCCCGGAAACAAATCCTATTTTTTTTCCTATTTTTTTTATTTTTTCAAAAATTCAACAAAAACCGAGGGAATGGAATTCCTCGGTTTAAATCTTAGGGAATCACCTTCTCCTCGGTTTTAAACCGAGGGGTTCCATTTCCCTCAAAAATTTTAGTTTTTTAAAAAAATAAAAAAATTGTAAAAA
>BMAC01000468.1:742189-758628 GCA_014905375.1 Phtheirospermum japonicum
GATTTTAAATGAAAAATGAAAAAAAAAACTCGGAAAAATAGAAAAAAAATATGAACGAAACCTAAGAAATTACGATCGGGGAGGGGAGGGGTGCGCCTCGGCGTCGTGTAATCACGAGGGTCAGCCGTCGATCGTTTAGTAGGCGTTTTCTATTTTTTCTTCGATTTTAAATGAAAAATGAAAAAAAAACTCGGAAAAATAGAAAAATAGTAAAAAATATAAACGAAACCCAAGAAATTACAACTGGGGTGGGGAGGGGTGCGTCTCGGCGCCCCGGAAACAAATCCTATTTTTTTTCCTATTTTTTTTATTTTTTCAAAAATTCAACAAAAACCGAGGGAATGGAATTCCCTCGGTTTAAATCTTAGGGAATCACCTTCTCCTCGGTTTTAAACCGAGGGGTTTCCATTCCCTCAAAAATTTTAGTTTTTTAAAAAAATAAAAAAATTGTAAAAATGAAACAAACCCTATCATCTTAGGCACGTGGGGGTTGTTTTGACCCAGTTTCGATCAAAAAATACCAACGAGCACGTGCATATCCACATGTGTCGTGGGATTCGACCAAAAACAAGATACGATTGATCGATKAACTCCTTCGGTTGGAAACGCAAAATGACGAATCATCGTGATTTTGCTGAGAGGGCGATAGGTGCGTCTCGGCGTCGTGGAACCATAAGGGTCGGGCGTCGATCGTTTAGTACGCGTTTTCTATTTCTTTTTTGATTTTAAATAAAAAATGGAAAAAGACTCGAAAAAATAGTAAAAAATATAAACGAAACCCAAGAAATTATGACCGGGGCGGGGAGGTCTGCGCCTCGGCGTCGTGGAACCATGAGGGTTGGGCGTCGATCATTTAGTAGGCGTTTTCTATTTTTTTCGATTTTAAATAAAAAATAGAAGAAAAACTCGGAAAAATAGAAAAAATAGTAAAAAATATAAACGAAACCCAAGAAGTTACGACCGTAGCGGGGAGGGGTGCGTCTCGGCGCCCCGGAAACAAATCTTATTTTTTTCCTATTTTTCTTTTAAAAATTCAACAAAAACCGAGGGGAAGGTGATTCCCTCGGTTTTAAACCAAGGGAATCACCTTCCCCTCGGTTTTAAACCGAGGGATTTTCATTCCCTCGGAAATTTCAGTTTTTAAAAAAAAGAAGAAAATAGAAAAATCGTAAAAATGAAACAAATCCTATCATCTTAGGCACGTGGGGTGGTTTTGACCCAATTTCGATCGAAAAATACCAACGAGCATGTGCGTATCCACACGTGTCATGGGATTCGACCAACAACTAGATACGATCGATCGATGAACTCCTTCGGTTGGAAACGCGAAGCGACGAATCATCGTTATTTTGTCGAGAGGGCGATGGGTGCGTTTCGGCGTCGTGGAACCACGGGGGTCGGGTGTCGATCGTTTAGTAGACATTTTCTATTTTTTTTGATTTTAAATGAAAAATGGAAAAAAACTCAGAAAAATAGAAAAAACACACTATTGTTCAATTGCGAATGGTTTGATCCAACAACTGCAGGCACAATAGTCCATCCAAATTATAAGATTGTCGATATCAATCATAAGCGTAGGTTCAATCGATATGAACCTTTCATACTTGCTTCCCAAGCTGCACAAGTATACTATTGTGCATACCCAAGTTTGAGACGAGACAAATTGGACTGGTGGGCAACATGTAAAATCAAGGCGAGATCAAATGTTGAGTTTATCGAGCCTCTACCAGAAGAATCATTTCAAGAGGAAGATATAGATACACGCAGTCCGATTCAACTCGACAATGTCGATTTTCAGTTGCACGACCTCAATGATAATTACGTGGAGGAACTTGGTAACAAGAAAAATGAGGAGTTACTTACCGATCAAGATACAAATCAAGATACGGATGAATATGAGTTTGGTGATACCATTAATAGTAGTGAAAGTGATTAGTTTGGTTGAAATATATGTAATTTATTCTTATTGTAAAACACACTTTTTTTTATAACTTTTTTTTTTAAATTTGGATTTATTAACATGTTTGGTATATAATATATACTGGTAATTTTTAAATGCTATTATTATCTAATAATCTTATCAGATGCCAAGAGGTCGAGGTTCCAGTAGCATGGGTCGATCAGATATGGGGTCGGCTAATCGTTTAGCTAATTTCGACACCGACTACATGGGTCTCGGTACTGATCATCCTGCGCAGACACCTTATCAGACACCGACGCAGACCCCGATACAGACGTCGCATACACCATCAAAGACCCCGTCCGATGGGGGTACATCACGACGACAGTTGGTCCCACCGCCGAGGGGTGGAGTTCAAGTTTATATTACAGGGAAGAAGTAAGTAAATCAATGATTTTAAATTTGTAATTATCATTATGATTAAATTTTATTCGTAACAAAAAAAAAACACACAATTGAATACAGGCTGCACAGAAGATGGGGCAAGGTGGCCAGTTTACTCCGGACGATTTTTGAGAAGGATCTCCATCCTGCCGGGTGGTGCTATAAGGCAGTCCCTAAGGAGACTAAGGAGTTATGGTGGGAGATGTTTAAGGTAATTATTATTTTATATCCAAATTTGTTAATATTTACCGTAAATACACAATCATATATATATATGTATCAATTAAATTGTAATTATTTTTTTATTTTTGCAGGAGGTTTGTTATTGGGACCCGGAGGAGTATAGTGATGGACAGATACATGCTGCATTTTTTTCGATGATCGGGGAGATTTACGGGAGGCAGCTTAACGAGTATAAGCAGTATATTGCCGCACATGGTGGTGCGAGGCCACCATGCCTCCTCGAGGAGGTCTATAGGTAAACGATTATATTATATATTTTCTTATTAAATTAGAATTTTTTATCTATAACATATAATTTATACCATCTTATATATCATGAATATCAACTAGGGTTTGGAAGGTCGAGTGGGATAAGCCCGAGAACAAGGCAAAATCCGAGCAGTGCAGCTGGGACAGGAGGAGCGAGCCTGCTGGGCCGGGTACTGTGATGTCAAAGTACACGGGGGGGCTAGATCTAGTATCGATTATGCTTTGGATATCGTAAGTCATTTTAGAATGTAATAATATATTATTTATTTGTTTAATTTTAATGTTAATTATTTGAAAATTCTATTTGGATACAGGAGCGGGAGACGGGTGAGCCGGCTAAGGTGTACGATCTTTTTGTACGTACGCACCAAAAGAAAGACGACGCGTGGATCGATACGAGATCTAGTATTATTAATGTGAGTCTCTTTCTTATTTTTAACTTATTCTTTGACTTTAATGTAAAATTTTAATAACGAATTGTATTTCAGGAGGAGTACGAGCGACAGCTGACCTAGGAAAAGGAATGTGCATCGTCTTCTTAGGATGCGAGTAGCGAGGTTGACCCTGACCAGGTTTTCTTAGGCGTCATCGGTTCGAGCAAGGGACGGCATTACGGCACCGGCGCGTATAGGAAGGTGGTGGCTGTTGCGAAGGGTTTTTTCACAGGCCGCTCTTCTTCCACCTCCTCTTAGGCTGATAGGACTCGAGAGCTCGAGGCGCAGCTCCAGTCTCAGAGGGTGGAGCTCGAGGCGATGCAGCAGCAATACGCCGAGTCTGAGCGACGACGTGCGGAGGAGCGTGAGGAGCAGCGCCTGCAGCGGGAGGCAGAGCGTGAGGAGCAGCGCCGGCAGCAGAAGGCATTTCAGGCGCAGATGGATGCCCAGATGGCTGACCTGTATGCTCGTTTCCTGTAGTACCCCCCTTCCCATCCATAGGACAGTTTGATTTTTATATAAACTTTGTTACTGTGTTGAACGCATGTAATAATTCTTAAATTTTAAAATATTTTTATAATAATTGGTTTATTTATTTGTCTTTTCATTAATGATTTTTTTCAAATTTTTGGGGAATCTTAATAATTCAACAGGAATAAAAATTAAAATTGAAAATAAAAAAATAAAATAAAAACTGAGGGGAAAATCTCTCGGAAACCCCTCGGAAGAATAAAAAAAAATTATTAAAAAAATAAAAACTGAGGGTAAAATCCCTCAGAAATCCCCCGGAAATATAAAAAACCGAGGGAATAATCTTCCCTCGGTATTCCGAGGGAAAATACAGCCCTCGGTTTCCCAAGGGAACTTAACCCCTCGGTTTTTCGAGGGAATAAGAGGCCGTCGGTTTTTCGAGGAAATATATGGCCCTCGGTTTTCCGAGGGAAATTAACCCCTCAATTTTCCGTGGAAAGTTTCCCTCAGTTTTCCCTCGGTTTTTCCGAGGGTTGAGACCCTCAGTTTCCCCTCGATTTAGTTTTCTGAGGGAAATTACCCCTCTGTTTGTTGTGCCTCTACTTGAACGTCCTCGACCACTCCCAAAGGATATCTTAATGAACGATCTGCCAATTGAAGTCGTAAACTCATTGGCTTCATTCTTCTAAGGTTGAATTGTTTGTACAGGGCGTAGGGCATCAAATTGATCCCTGCTCCTAGGTCTAGCATTCCACGTGCTTTTTGCTCATCCCCAAGGGTTATCGTAATGCAGAAGCTCCCTGGGTATTTTGCCTTTGGTGTCAACGTTTGATGGCATATTGTGCTCACTTCCTTGGACAATATCACTCGTTCATTTCCTTCCATCTTTCTTTCCTTTTCCGTAAGTTCTTTGAAAAACTTGACGTAGGACGACATTGCTTTAATCACGTCCAATAGTGGGAGGTTCACGTTCACATCTTTCAGCATGTTGTAGAGCTCCATGAGCTTCTTGCTATCCCTTGCTGGCTTGAGGTGATTGGGGAATGGTACGGCATCCCATATGACTTATTGTGGTCTTTTTTTTTTCAACAGCCCTCTCCTCCGATCGGTCAGTCTTACTCGATCGATCGGAAGAAACCTTCAGTCCTCCACTCCGATCGGACTCTGGATTGTTCCGATCGGAAGAGGCCTCCTGTTCTCTGCTGCGATCGCACCTTGGATCATTCCGATCAGAAGGACCCTCCTGTACTCCAGTCATCTGCTTAGTCCGATTGGATAGATCGCCGACTGTGTTCTTTTTATTTTCTTCAGCATGTTTCGGATGAAAAGCTCCAGTTAACAAACCTGGAACATATGGGTTACGTGATTTGTAGATGTTCCCCGCTGCTCCTTTCTCACCATTCGAGCTAGACTCTCCTTTGTCTTTTCTAACCACACTTGGCTCGTTTTTGGAATCTTCCCCCTCAATTTCTCGTATTCCATTATCAACGTTCTTTCCTCCACGCAACACATGCACCGCCATTGATTGTTCGGGTTGGCTAGGTAGCTTCCCCGGATCACTTACTGTCTTTGCCATAGAAGCCGAGAGTTGACCTATCATCATCTCTATCTTTTCTAGTTGTTTCCTCGCCCGCTTTCCTTCTTCAATTGTACAAAGTGTTTCTTCTCAATTCCGTAAAGTTTCGTTCTCTAGTTGCTGACGCCATAGTCTTAGCTCTTCGTCGGGGTTGTTTGGGAGTGGCAGTTGTTGTGGCTGCGGTGCTTGCTGGTATTGTTGCGGTGGCACTTGCTGGTATTGTTGTGGTGGCACTTGCTGGTACTGTTGCTGTGGTGTGTGTTGATATTGTTGCGGTGGGTGTTGTGAGTAGTTGTTTTGCCTCTTGTTTTGATAAGAGTTGTAGCCACTCGTTTCTCCTTGATTTATATTCGGGGGCGGTCATGGATCCGATTGCTTGGAACTTGGCACATAATTCGAGCTATTGGGAACGTAGCTTGAATTTGAGTTGTACTGTCTGGCGAATTTCTTCCCATACTAGTTATTGGGTTGATAGTTTTGGATGGCATTCACTTCTTCATCCTCTTCGTCGGCGAATACCACTTTACACGTGTCAACTTCATGCCCTACCGCTCCGCATTTTTCGTACATCAATGGTGGAGGTGTCCATGGTTCCTCCTCCCTTTTCATTTTGCTTGTTACAACGTGACTTGTTTTGTTAGCTCCTCAATTCGGCTTGCTTCGTTGCGAGGTATAGAGGTTCCTTGGACCTTGTACTTCCTTGGTCGGAAACTCGTTTGTTGTGATTTTTCGCTCATAAGTTCAAATAGTTCCCAAGATTCCGTAGCGGTTAGCTCCCCAAAATCTCCAGCCTTTACCTCCATTTGTTGTTTGTAAACGGGAAATAGTCCCTCATGGAAGTAATTGTTTACCATCTTTGCGCTGTTGTTGTGGTGTGGACATTTCTGCAAGAGTCCTTTGTATCGTTCCCATGCTTCATAGAACGATTCTCCTTCCATTTGCTCAAAGTTCGTGATCTCTCTCCGCAGTTTGTCCGTCGTTTGAGCTGAATAGAACCTACTCACAAATTTTTTGTACGCCATCTCCCAATTAGTCAAGGAATTGAGTTGCAACGATAAAAGCCAATGCTTGGCCTTATCCTTCAAGGTGGTAGGGAAGCACTTCATTCTTAGTTGATCTTCATGGAGTCCAAGAGCTGGAATTCTGCCCACCACAAGGTAAAGTTCTCGAATGAAATTCAAAGGATCTTCATTCGACAAGCCGTGGAAAGTAAGCAGGTTGTTCATGCTGCCAGCTTTCAAGTTATAGTCTAAGACTATTGCACTGCTATATGGGCCAATCGTTGGGTAGAAGAGGTCTCCTTGACGATGTTCATTAGGGTACCAGTGCCCTCGTCTTCCTCCAAAGTTAAGTCACACGCCGAAATTTCTTTCCTCTCCATACTCTTCGTAGTACCCGTAATTACACTCCTCCTCAAAATTCCCACGGTCTTCATATCCATCAATTCAGGAATTCTCCCTTTGCCAAGCGTTGTACGGTTGTCCCTCCCTCCTATTATGATTGTGGTTCCACTCTTGCTCGAAGTTTCCGAGTCCTTGGTGGTTTCGTTGGTTATTTTGGGAATGGGGCCCGCCATGAACACCGTCATTATGTTCGAACTCTTGATTTGCTCGAGCGTTGTAAGCTCAAGCTTCTTCGCGATTTCGGAATCATTGAGGAGGTTGTTGGTAAGTAGGGTTCTCTTGCATCATGATTTGATGATCATCCATAGGTGGGTGCTCCCCGTTGTTTACGTTGCCTGGCTCTCTTGACTCTTCATCGTGGATTAGAGGTGGATTGCGTGGTTCTTCATCCTAGTTGTTATTCATTTTCTCTTGCACATGCATGTCATCAATTGGTGGCACGTCGTATGGATAATCACGAGGAGAAGTTTGGTTGTTTTGACCTCTCCCTCTCCCACCATTCATTCATCCTCTTCCTCCATTTTCACGACCTCCAAGAGGTAGATTATCCTCCATGATGGTTGAATATTCTTCCAATGGATTCCCTTCGGTGGAAGGAAATAGTTGTCTCGGTCTTGTCACTCGCTTGATGCTATTGATGAAAGGGGTTAATTCTCCTCTAAGGCTTCCTAGACCTTGCATCAACAACAAACAAATCACCAAATCGAGAGGAAAACTAAAGACATTATACAACTAACAATACGAAAGTATTAACACAAATAAACATCATTAACACCTTTGCCATTCCCCGGCAACGGCGTAAAATTTTGAGCCGAACTTTCGTGTTCCTTTCAAAATTAAATTCCGGTCAACCAATACGCGTCAACATTCGAAAAGGAGTTTAAGTTCGCCCGCAAGAGAACGAGGTCACTTTTAGACTAGCAAGTTAACTCGGGTCGATCTCTCGAGGAATGGAAATCGGGACTAATGACGTTTATTATACTAATATCACAAATTCTATTTCTAAAACACAAGATCAATTGGGGTTTTGGAAATGACTTAACTTAAACAAAATCAAATACAAACTCTTCATAACTCGAGGATGTCAATCTCTCGACAAGTTATAAGAAAAGTAATTGACCAAATTCTATTACGAACTACCGCATATCATGCTAGAGATTGTAAACACACTTGCTACTAATCATGCCAAAATAATAACAAACTAATAATCGAATGCCTATAATTACCAAAGAACACCAACGATTATATCACTACGCCATTCACGAAATCATTACTAAATACTAATCATGCTCAATATTCATTCACAAATTTAAAACAATTCAAATACTAAAACGCTGTGAGAAATATAACTAAACCATTCACAACTTCATTCCCAATTCAATAGCAATTGTTCATCCACATCAACAACCCAAAAACACAATAGTACGAATTCCAATCATCAATACTTTAGCAAACTAACAAAATACTATCCAATATGTTCACCAAGTGATTCATAACAAATCCAAAATTAAACTAATCACGAGAACTACAATAGAACGAGTTTAGAGATTACTAATCGTTGAAATACTTTTAACGAGCGATGATGATGAACTAGCTCACTCTGAGGGGAATAAACTTCCCTCAGAATTTTTCGAGGGGAAATAGTTCCCCTTAGGAATTCTCGAGGGTAACTAATTCCCCTCGATAAATCCTGAGGGGAATTTAATCTCCTCGGTATTTTAATTAAAAATAAAAAAATAGAAAAAAAATATAATAATGTAAAAATAAACCATATCCGATTGTATTAGGCACGTGGGTTGATTCTTACCTGGGTTTTACTAGAAAAATATTACTGAGCATTTTCTAGTAACCCTCGCCCTGCCCATTTTTCAATAAATCAATATAACAATTATATAATGATATGATGAGTTTGGAATTGTAGTTGGATATACAAACGAATCGTCAATGGATTCTTATCCCCATAACTCGTGGATGGAGTTGAGAGATTTACTAAATTTTCTCAAGCACATTTCATAGATAAGGACAGAGAGAGGTTAAAGTGCCCTTGTAATCTTAGTAGATGTAGGAATCATAGGTTTCTTAACATCAATGAGATTAAGTATCACCTGGTTAGACACGGATTCGACTCGAATTACTATATATGGGTTTACCACGGAGAAAGCCGGTCCGCCACCTCTCGACGCTATCACAATTTTTACGTTGTAGGACCCTCTTACATTGCTTTTGAGAAATCATCATACGCATACATTAATATGGTTCAAGATGAAACTTGTCCAGATTTTAACGTGGTTGTCGTATGGAAGAGTTGCTGAACCCTGAGGCCCAGAAATTTTATGACATGTTGAAATTGGAATCAACCATTGTATCCGGGGTGCGAGAGACATACTCAATTGTCATTAGTTCCCGTCTCATGAATTTGAAGTAAGAGAATCACATGTCTCACAAATTTTATGATCAATTCAGTGAATTAATATAAGAGATTGTACTGAAAGAGAATCTCGTATCAGATCGCTTCTACAACAGTAAGAAGTTGCTAAGGGCACTACGCCAAAAAGTGCTTCAGATAGCACTTTTTAGATAGCATTTCTAGCAAAACGTGCTATTTATAAACTCACGGAGCTATAAGATAGCGATCGCTTTGTGAAAATTGAGAATTATAGCCTTTTGTAAAGCACTGTCTGAATAAAATAAATAGATATCGCTTATTAAACCAAACATTATCTGAAAGGATGTGATCATTTGTTTTGCATGTAATTGTGGCATTTTATCTTGTGTTTCTAGTTAGAGTTTAGCGTTATTGTAGTAGTTTGAGTCTTATTTTGGTAAGGTTTTAGATTATTCTATCATTTGTAAGTTTGAGATTGATTGGTGTGTTGCAATGATAAATCATGAGGTTTTTGAGTCCAAATTCTTATGTTGTAGGTGGCCAAGGGAGTTAGAGTTGCTCTGAGTCGCATTGTGAGGTGTCCAAGATCGAGTCGAGACCTTAAAGTCCAAAATCCGTGCCGAAACGAAGAAACCATGCCGGAAGAAGCCGAGATCGACCGAAAAGCTACCGATCGACTGCCTGATCGACTGGCAGTCGATCGACTGCCCTTTCAGGAATCGACTGAAATGCTGAAAATCGACCGAATTCCAGGGACTTCCTCTCCTTTTCAAGAAGCAGTCGATCGACTGCTTGCTGCCCAATCGACTGGTAGTCGATCGATCGCCCCTCCCGGATCGACTGAACTGCTCAAGGATCGACCAAACTCCAGAGATTTCCCAAAAAATCGACACTTCTCCAAGAAGCAGTCGATCGACTGCTTACTGTCGATCGACCGCAGTCGATCGACTGGCCACTAGCAGTCGATCGACTGGAAGTCCGGGAATCAGCGCGAATTTATGATTTTACCCCTACTAATAGCTATATAAACCCYATTTTTAACCCCAGAAAAAYATCCACTCTTTCCCCAACTCTTGCATGAGGCTTGGGAATGAATTTTCTCTCTAGATCTACTTTCTCTCTCTTAGGTTTTGGATTTAATCTTCAAGCAATTTCCTTGGGTTTGTAAKCTCAAGAAGAATCCAAATACTCCTTTGKATTAGCACTTTCAATTGTAATTCAAGTTTGGGATTCTCCATTTAATTTTAGTAAGCTTTCCTTTTACTTTCAAGCTTTGTTCTTCATTTTTCATGCATGTTCTTCAATTATGCTTTTTKCCTTATCTACTTGATTCCATGATGAAACTTGTGATTTGGCTATGAATTATGGATGAGTGACACATCTAGACTGTAGATCAAGCCTTGGATCATCATGATTTTGAGTTTTACTTATGCTTTATTTTGAATTAAGTTTCCATGCATAGTTTTAAATTGAATCTTAGATCTACTCTTCGTTCTTCGTTGTTTTCCTCCAAGTTTCGAACTTTCACGTTAACTTTCCTTGCTCTTTACATCTATGCTTTCAATTTTAGTAAATTTGCTTTATTTAGGATTTTATGCATAGTTGTACCTTGTGCTTGCATGCTTGTACTCGGTGAAACATTGYATTTTCTTGCTTATTTTCATTTCTTGCTTGCATTTTCATTTAAGGCATACGACCGAGGCATTCTACCCACTTGCAATTTCAATTCCTAGGATATTTAGCTATTTTAATTATTTTACTTTCATTTTTCCTTTATTTTACAAGCTTGAAACACCTTGAAACTTGCAATTGAAACGATTTCCGATAATACCGAGCCAAATGAACTTTCAAATCTTTTGAACCACGAAAAACTACACTTCAAAATGGCGCCGTTGCGACTCGGCTTGGTTAAGGCCCTTGTTTTAATTGTTGTTTCATTGTGTCTTTAGCTTCCTTTGTATTTGACGTTTCCTTTGAGTGCATGCAAGGTCGTCGTTCACTTGGCCACGACTTAGCTCCTTACATTTCGACTCCAATGCGACTACGACGTTTGAGGCACTCTTTGCTTTATATTCCCGAAATGACGACTACTATTCCTACTCCCGGCACGAACTCTCCTCTCCGGGCCGATCCTCAAAGTTCAAAATCACCCGAGCCCGGATGGGAGCATCTCACGAACATCAATGATGGGCCGTCGAACCCCGCATCCCCGTCTCTTTCGGAAGAAGCTATCGAGTATCAAGGGAATGAGTTTCCCGCTCATGCGCACGCCTCGGGCCGACCCCAAGGTATGGCTTCATTTCCCATCTCTTTTGGCGGAGGTTTAGTTCCCAACGTGGGAGGGCATGGTGCAAACCATGTTGGGAATGGTGGTGGTTCAGATGGATTGGGTAACGTGGGAGGGCAGGGTGCAAACCGCGTTATCCCGGGCTCTCAAGGCTTTGAACGACCCGACATGGGAGGGCATGGTGCAAACCATGTCGGGTATGATGGATCATTCGACGATTTTGGAGCCCCGAATCCCGGCCCGCATGGTTATAAAACCTCTCCTCATGTTTCGAATATGCCGAGCACGAACCGCGGTCCATTTGGTATTCCCCCCGTGCGTCAACCGACTCCACCTCCGAGAGTGTATCCGTATGAGCATAATTATGGTTTTGATGTTGGTGATGCCGGTCTTGAGTACGAAGATGAAATCGATAGAGCGTATGCAATGTTTGGGGGTTATGATCCGAGTACTCCGCCTCTTCCGCCCGTCCGTACGATGAAGGAGGTGAGCCAAGCCTTCGTGGGGACTAATATCTCATCTTGTATCTATCTTCCCCCCGAGGTTATGGCTATTGATATCCGCTCTCTCGACTTTGCACGTCTCCCGATTTTCCATGGGTTTGCTAAGGAGGACCCTCTTGAATTCATACGACATTTCCAATGGCATGTTTCAAGCTTTCATCGTCCAAACATGATGAGCTTGGACAATCTCAAACTACGATGTTTTTCATATGCCCTCCAAGACAAAGCTCTATCATGGTTCATGGGTCTTCCCGCTAACTCCATCCGTACATGGGCGACGCTTTCAAAAGTCTTCCTCGACAATTACTATTCCATGGAGTGAACGAACGAAGTCCGACTTAAGATCATGTCTTTCAAACAAATGAAAAATGAGCCGTTCCTCTCCGCTTGGTTTCGTTTCAAAGATCTTACCGAGAGTTGTCCTCATTGTCGTTTTCCGAAAGACCTTTTGATGCAAACCTTCTATGAAGCGTTGGACTCGCAATATCAATATATGGTCGACACAAGAGCGGGTGGCAACATGACGATTCATTCCCCTCAAACACTCCACCGAGTTATATGCGAGTTGGCCGAGAATTCCAAGCGAAAATCTTCCCGTGCTTTATATTCGAGTGCTAATGAGGTTAAAGATGTGAATGAGATTCCATCCCCGAGAGAGATTGAGTTAGAAAAGGAATTGGCCGCTATTAAAGCTCAAATGGCTAAGGTGTTACCTCCGACCGTGGATCCTTCTTGTTTGACTTGTGGTTTAGTTGGGCATGAGACACTTTATTGCCCGTCAAATCCCTCTCATTATATGCCGGTGCCTCAATCGGAGGACGTTTGTGGGGTTCAAGGCTATCAACCGGGCCACGGTGTTTCTCGTCCACCCTTTGTTCGGCCATCAAATCAAAATCCCCCATATCATCCGGGCAATCGCATGCATCCGGGCTTTGGACATTCAAAACCTTACTTGGGCCCCTCTCGACCATCTCCCCCGACGAATGTTCCGCCACCGGCCTCCCATCCAAATCTTACCATGATATTGCAACAATTGCAATCCATGACGAATGGGTTAAACACGAAGTTTGGCCAATTGGCTACCGATGTGAATATGCTTAAGCAATCCAATGAAAAGGGGAAACTCCCGAGCCAACCATCACATGCCCATGCGATCACATCTCTTCGAAGTGGCCGGGTTATCGATAACAAAGTGGCTCCACCGTCCGCGAATGATAATGTTGCCACTTCGCCCGTTGTTGATACTCCCGTTTCTACCCCCGTAAGTACCTTGCCGACAAAAGAATGCCCCGATGGCTTGCATAAATCCTCGAATACTTATAAGCCACCGATTACAGAGACTTCTCCGCCTTATCCATCTCGGCTTCAACATACCAAGAAAGACGATCAATTCCAACGGCTTTACAATACATTGTCTAATGTCAACATCACCCTTCCTTTGTTAGACGCCATCCGGGACATGCCCGCTTACTCTAAAATTTTCAAGGAACTTTCTTCCAAGAAGCTCATGAGCACCCCCAATGAGACAATTGTGTTATCTAAAGAGGCAAGTGTTGTTTGTGATCCTTCAATTTTGGCTCTCAAGATGGCGGATCCCGGATCTTTTTGTATCGATATTACGCTCGGAAATGGTAAAGTCACAAACGGTATGCTTGATTCCGGGGCGGGGATAAATTTGATGCCGTCTTCGATTTATGAGCAATTGGAGCTAGCTCCCTTGCAAGAAACGAGAATTTGCTTACAATTGGCCGATAGGTCGATTCGATATCCAAAGGGGGTTGTGAAGGATGTACTCGTGAARGTTGGRGGGCTTGTGGTCCCGGTGGATTTTGTTGTTCTTGATGTGGGTATGGTTTCCAACGATGGTGCCGAGCATACCATTTTACTYGGTCGCCCCTTCATGGCCACCACACAATRYCTCATTGATGTTGGAAAGAAGAATCTCACCTTGTCCGTGGCGGGAGAGTCGGTTACATTTTCTATGACCAATTTGCCATCGATTCCTTCAAGCATCTTTCATGCGGATTGTCTTCTCGTGGATGAAATTCAAGAATTGGTTGAGCAAATTTTCTTGGTGGATGCGTATGATGAGACAATAGAGCCGGCGGATGATGATAGTGGTGATTTTGAGTTTAATAGAGCTTATGAGCGTGACATCGAATCGTGTATTCCACCAAGCCTATTTGAGAGTGCGTGTATAAGTGTCATTGAGGACAACGACACAGTTTTGAAGGGGGAGGTGGGAATTGTTGATGTGAAACAAGCCGTCGAGCCGAGTCAAACCTTCGACAAATACCTCGAGGGAACGATCGAATTGTTCGAGCTCTCCATCGACGAGGGTGAGAGGAGGCACAAGCCCGAGCTAAAGCCTCTCCCATCTCACCTCAAATATGTATTTCTTGAAGAAGAGGAGAGTAAACCGATGATTATTTTTTCCAATCTAAACGACGATGAGGAAGCGAGATTGATCAAGGTGCTAAAGGCTCACAAAAGTGCCATTGGATGGAGCATCGGTGATATAAAAGGGATTAGCCCATCGACGTGCATGCATCGGATCATATTGGAGGAGGATGCCAAGCCCTCTCGAGAGTTTCAAAGGCGATTAAATCCGAACCTCAAAGAGATCGTGAAAGAAGAAATACTAAAGTTGTTGAAGGAGGGCTTGATTTATGCTATAGCCGAGAGCGAGTGGGTAAGCCCCGTGCATATGGTCCCAAAGAAGAGTGGCATAACCGTCGTGGAGAATGATAAGGGTGAGTTATTGGCTACACGGGCAACGACGGGGTGGAGGATGTGCATCGATTTTAGAAGGTTGAACGCGGCTACAAAGAAAGATCACTTTCCTCTACCTTTCATTTATCAAATGCTTGACAAACTTGCCGGCCACCACTCCTATTGCTTTTTGGATGGACTATCGGGCTATTACCAAATTGCCATCGCCCCCGAGGACCAAGCTAAAACAACATTTACTTGCCCGTTTGGGACTTTTGCTTTCCGACGGATGCCATTTGGGCTATGTAATGCCCCGGGGACGTTCCAACGATGCATGCTTTCCATATTTTCCGACATGATTGACAAATATCTTGAAGTCTTTATGGATGACTTTTCTATATATGGGGACTCGTTCGACAATTGTTTGAGAAATCTAGAGGAGGTGCTAGCCCGATGTGAAGAAATGAGCTTAACATTAAGTTGGGAGAAGAGCCACTTCATGGTTCAAAGTGGCATTGTCCTTGGGCATGTGATATCGGAGAAGGGGATTGAGGTGGACAAAGCCAAAGTGGAAGTGATCGAAAATTTACCTCCTCCTCTCAATGTGAAASATGTRAGGAGCTTCCTTGGGCATGCCGGTTTCTATCGGCGGTTCATAAAAGATTTTTCGAAAATTGCCCGCCCCTTGTGTCGGTTGTTGAGTAATGAAGTCCCTTTCGAGTTCAATGAGGCTTGTGAGGATGCTTTTTGGGCCATTAAGAAGAGCCTCGTATCCGCCCCCATTGTCGTAGCACCCGATTGGAGCTTGACTTTCGAGATTATGTGCGACGCATCGAATGAAGCGGTGGGGGCCGTCCTAGGCCAACGAGTGGACAAGATATTAAGGGTGGTGTATTATGCAAGTTTGATGCTAAATGATGCCCAAAAGAATTACCCGACAACCGAGAGAGAGCTCTTAGCCGTGATCTTTGCACTAGAGAAATTCCGAGCTTACATAGTTGGATCACGAGTTGTGGTGCATAGTGACCATGCCGCCTTGCGATATTTGTTCTCTAAATCCCAAGAAAAACCCCGTCTCACTCGTTGGATCCTATTGCTTCAAGAATTTGATATTGAGATCAAGGATCGGAAAGGGTGCGAGAATGCGGTAGCCGACCACCTCTCTAGATTGGTCATGGACGGAGGAGAGAAGATGGCAATTGGCGAAAACTTGCCACACAAAAATTTATTAGAAGTGGCCCAAGCTCCTTGGTATGCCGACTACGCGAATTATTTAGCAAATGGGGAACTCCGGCCGGATATGAATTGGCAAGAGAAGAAACGCTTCCTAGCTAAGTGCCAAAACTTTTATTGGGATGACCCCTTCATGTACAAAGTGGGGAAGGATTGAATGATTAGGAGATGCGTGCCGGAGAATGAGATGAAAGCTCTACTAACCTTTTGTCATGACCATGAAGCCGGAGGACACTTTGGGGGAAGGAAAACGGCACTTAAAATCTTGAGTTCGGGTTTCTTATTGGCCGTCTCTCCATTATGATGCTCAAGTTCACGTTCAAACTTGTGATAGATGTCAAAGGACGGGGAGCATATCAAAAAGGAACGAGATGCCCTTAGTGGGCAATTTAGCGGTCGAGATTTTTGAGGTTTGGGGGAGTTGACTTCATGGGCCCGTTTCCGAAGTCGATTGATGGATTTGAGTACATCCTTGTGGGGGTTGATTACGTTTCTAAATGGGTCGAGGCCATCCCCACAAGAAAGAATAACGCCGAGGTTGTCGTCAAGTTCGTGAAAGAGAACATTTGTGCTCGCTTTGGCTTCCCGAGAGTTATAA
>BMAC01000469.1:1886-29534 GCA_014905375.1 Phtheirospermum japonicum
TTGGTTAGTTGCAAGCGTTGTGATGTATGTTCGAAATCGTCTAAGAAATATTTTGTAATATTCTTATCATTATATTGTAATGATAAATTCTCTTTTGCTTTCATTTTAATCGTTATGATATTTATTCCTTACAAACGACTAATGACAAATTAATGTAGGACAATTTATGTCGTCGTGAAAATAAATTATCAAATCGTGTTCACTCAATTATTACAACTTTAGCGTCACATAAATTTGTCACTTTAGTAAATCATTTATGATGATTGGTTTGTCACCATATGTACCCATTAGATCATCATTGAACAAATACCTTTCGTGATGATTATAATATTCGTCATATATTTTTAGTTTTTCGTGACAAAATACATCGTCACCTTTCATAGTAAATGGTGACACATTAGTTTGTCATTGTAAATATAGATGTTCAGTGACGGTTAATATTGCGTCACTATAAAACAAATCTATCATGACGAATAACATTATATTTGGTAAATGTTTAATACATATCATGACAATATTAGCGTCATTATAACCCAAAAAACAGTTGTCACCGTAGTTATGTTTGTCACGGAAAGTCAAATGTTATGATGACAAATTAAGTATTCGTCRTTGAAAATGGTAACATACGGTGAYAAAAYCGATCTTCTGATGACGATATTTCAATCACTTACATGACGAATTCAGCGTCACCAAATAGTATAATCTATGATGACAATTTACATGACCRTCATCGAAACCGAACATTTCGTGACGCACTAGAAAAAATTGTCACTTTCACCAATGGTGACAGCAATACTATGACAACCTCTTTGACGCTCAATTTTCGTCACCGTTCTCTTCAGTGACGAAAAAACAGACTTTTAGTGACGAAATTTATCGTCATCGAACAGCAGATTTCTTGTAGTGTCTCGTGCCCGACTACGACTATTCCTAAATTCGAGAGAGAGGAGATGACGGTCGACCCGTTCTGGGATGATCACGTCTGGGTGATTGACTACTCACGCTTACGACCACCGAAGCAAGCCCACGTTCTTGATGTCTCGATCTTCCGGCTTACCCGACGCGCCCGCCTTAGTGATTTTGGTCACCCAATGCGTCTAATCGAGAACACCAAGGCATGGCATGATCGTCACCTCTTCTTGGATCCTGGATAACATTTTCGTATAATCATCGAGCGAACGACGTAAACCAAACGCGCTACGTGGGAGGCAACCCACGACTTTCTAACTCTCTTCTTGTTTTTCTTTTCATTTAGTGTATATTCCATCTTTAAATAGTGTTAATGGAGTTTTTGGGGTTTGTGTAGGTCCAGTCCTGAAGTCTTGGGTGAAAAGAGGATCAAAAATGGAGATGGACTGCTGGAATTCAGTCGATCGATTGGTTATGTGCTGATCGACAACCAGTCGATCGAATGGCAACCGATCGACCTCACCGGTGAAATCGACTGGATTCCAGATTTTTTAAGCTTATACAATTTCAGTCGATCGACTGGTTTATTGAAGATCGATAGCCAGTCGATCGACTGGCGCCCGATCGACTGTAGTGGTAGAATCGACTGAATTCCAGAAACTTTCGTACTTCTTGACAAGAGTAGTCGATCGACTGTCGGCAACCGATCGACTGCAGTCGATCGACTGCCAGACTGCCTGGAACCTTCGGATCTCTATTTAAAGCAGTCGATCAGCACTTTTCTTCCTCCCACAGCAAATCGACGGGAAAAGGGCAGCAAATAAAAAAAAAAGAAGCGAAACATATAAAAAAAAGAAAAAAAAAAGAGAGAAGAGAGAAAAGGAAGAGAAATCGACTTAATTCGATCGACAGAGTCTAAGGTTACGCGGGAACTCCAAGTTTTTCCTCTCCCTCTCAAGTTCAAATTCTCCCTGGTTGAAATTCGATTCTTTGTTCCATCTTGAGCCAATTTTGCAATGTACTTCGCTTATACAAGCTCTTGGGAAACTTTTGAATTTGTTGTTTGTGTGTTGGGTAGGAATTGGAGACATTCTCTTTTGATTTTCACCCTTCAAAATCTTGCCCACCAAGTGCTCGACAAATTGCCCCAAAGAACATTCGAATTGAGTTTTCTTCGTTTTTCCGTCGTTTTTCATTTCGTTCGATTTTTGAAACTCCCTACTACAAACCCAACCACCTTCTTCCCTGTTTTAACCATATACAATGGATGTCCACTCCAACGATGAAAATATTTTCGGCCTTCCCCAATACCCCGATATCGCTGGAAATTACAGTGCCCCCTTCCCCATCTATTCTACCTACGAGGGGGAACTTTTCCAAAATCTTTCCCAGCGACACTTCGCTACCCCTCGTTTCATAAACATTGATTGGTTAGAAGAGTGGGTGGCGAACAGGGATTTTGACGGATTCGGCACGCGTCTACTACATTTCATCGACGCGATGAACTGCCGAACATTCGCATCTTTCCGGGCACCGGCTTATCGGGAGCTAGTGCTCGAGTTCTTCACCACGTACCAAGAGACCGACGACGGGGGTTGGAATGTCCGTTGTGGGGGAATTGAGCACCGGATCGATCAGGGGGTGCTCCAAGGGGTGCTCGGGCTTGACTGCCAATAATATTCGTACACGTAGTTGCCCAGTTTTCACGCGGATGATTTTTGGCAGAGTATCATGGGTGGACGTGGTACCCGTGATCGTTACTCGGCGTCGGCAATCACCGATTTATCTCTACTTGGGGCTTACAAGTTCTACAGGTCTGCTGGGAAACAAAAGGATTTGCCCAGTTCAGGGCCCAACATCCATCTCTGCCCCAAGCCCTATCGACAATTGCCCTACAGCATCCCCTGACAGACCTCCAGGAGAAGCACCTCCAGGCAGCTCACCCAGGCCTGCAAAGGTTGGGGAGGGAGATGAAGCCAGGGGAACCACGGAAAGGGCTAGGTCTGGCTGAGGCTGGTCAGGAGCGGAAGGATGCAAAACAGCATGAATGTGCTCGGAAAACTCCACGGGCCCCGTGGTGTGAAGGTGATCCTTGGCAGGGTCGTATGAAAAGGAGGTCGGCTCAGGGGGATTTTCAATGGGGCTTTCCGATCAAAGGGAGCTTCAGGGTTGTCCTTGACCCACTTGGCCTGCTCATCCAAGCCATAGTTGTAATACACCACGGCTTCGGGAAAGAGCAAGGAAAAAAGGGCTTTCGATCCCAAGAAGGCCTTCTTGGTCTCCTCCCTGGCCACCTGAACCAGACTCAACCCCTCTTCGGAATTAAGAAACTCTGCCTTCCATTCAACCTTAGACTTGGCCAGAGCTTCGTCGGCCAGGCTCCTCGCCTCAGTAATGCCCTCATTTTTGGACTGTTCTCGAGCCGTCTCTATTATCTTCTCCTGGGCTTTCTTCAACCCGGCAGAAAGAAAGAAAATAAAGGGCAGCATACCCGAGCCTCGTCCTGGCACCAGGATTCCAGTAGCTCCCGATCACTCAGCTGCTCCAAAACTCGCAGGTCTTCGGGGGAACATTGGCCGCTCACGTGGCGAACCGCCACGTCTCCAGAATAGTTTAAAACTGAGGTCCGTCGAGGAGGACCAGAGCTGCGCACAGTGGGGCCGCCAGAGCTGCGGCCGGAGCGGGAGCGGGATTGCCTGAAATAACTGTGCCTCGGCCTCGACTAGACCGAGGCCTTTTAGTGAGAGGCATTTCCTCTTCCTCCGAGTCCGAGATGACCTGCCTAACCGACCGTGGGCGCACTGGTGGGGCGGCTGCAGGGGAACTCTGAGCCTGTGGTGCGCTAGCTCCACTTATCTCCCGGGATGGCGTAATCGAGTCAGCTGTGACGCCTTCTCTGTCGGTAGCCTCGAACAACAAACGCATCATCCTTTCTGAAATAGGAAGACAAAGGTTAGATGCATGGAATGGCAAAATATGATGCAGCAGTGTCAAAATAAGGAGGCCTCTTTTACCAATCCCAGAAGGCAAAAGACCTATTTCGCAGGTCTCATTAAAGGTTTGCAAGACTGAGGGAGTGAGGAATTCTGTCACATTAATCGGATTGGCATTCAGGGTCGCCAGTATTCTCTGAATACGGGGAGGCCTAGTCGTCGTGGTCGAAGGCGGATAAGAGGGTAGGCTATCAATAGGGTTAGGGTCAAAACCCAGTCCCCCTCGCAATGAACGAAAAAGAATTTTTTGCGCCAGGACTTATGAGAAGTTGGAAGTTTGTGGATGAAATGGACTCCGGGCCGAGCAGTAAGGTAAAAACAGTCGGGGGGAAGGCTTTTTGCTAAGAAGAGCTGATAAAAAAACCAGGGCTGTAGGGTCCTGGCCGGCGTAGCGCATGGCCAGATTATAACATGCCATGATGCGGAAAGAATTAGGGGAAAATTGAAAGATGGGGATTTTGTACATCTGAGCAATTTCCAACATCATGGGATGAACAGGCAAACGCAGGCCTGCATGGAATTGGTCGGCATAGAAGGCTACCCGACCTGCCGGGGCCTGGCAGGCCAAGGTGCCGGCTCGAAGGGCGTAGGGATCATAGGGGTCTTTAATGCTATACTTATACTTCAGCTCATCTACGGAGCTTTGGTTGAGAATGGAATTGATCTTAGGATAATCAGGGAGTGGCGGAGGATACACCACACCCCCTGACGAAGAGGTGGCCACAGGCGCCGGAGCGTTAGATGGAGGGGAGAGAGCCGCCGCCACCTCCGGAGGATCCGGTGGGAAGAGCGTGAGGCCGCAGCCTCCTCTAGAATAGCGGAAGCTTCCGCCGCCTCTAAAATTGCGAGCGGCGGAGGAGAAGGGGTTACCGCCACTTCGGGGAAGGCGAGTGAGAGAGAAGGAGTAACCCTAATTTCTAAAGAAGATGACATTATGGAAATTAAAAGGAAAGAGTGAAGAAGGATACCTGACTCAAGAGGATCGTCGGAATAATTGAGAAATAGTAAGGAGGAGTTCGCTGGAGTATTGGGAGAGACGGAGTCGCAAAAGCTGGGGGAAAAGGGGAGAGGGAAAAACAGGAAGTGAAAAAGTGGAGAAGTGAAAATGAAGTCGGCGGGAATAAAAAGCAAAGCGAATGAATTCAAAATAAGGAAATCGAGAAAAGAGGGATTTGATGGGATTTGAGCATTTAATGCGGGCAGACGAATAGGACCCTAGAAGATAAGTTGAAGCGTTTGGGAACCTAAACTAGGGCTGACTAGGCATGCGCGTGGGGGAACGTGGCAGTACAATAGCCTAATGGGTGAGCGTGAGACGCCACTAAACGCCAATAATTAGTTCTGGCCATTTTAGCGTATCTCTGGGGATTCGGGCCAGTACGAGAAGCACTAAAACATGTGGGGCCCCGCTTGCTAGCTTTACCTCAACCCTTTTGGGGGGGAGGAGTTGATAGGGCCATATTGGTCAGACCTGGATTGAGGTAGACCTGAAATCGGTAGCAGACAAGAGGTGACGAATTGGCGTGAAGGAAGAGTGGTCGAAGCTCTTTCGGAGAAAGTGGGGCCGGGCCAGACCTACTTGAGGTTTGGACTAAAAAGACAAGTAGGGACCACTTGTCAGAATCCACTAACTGAATGGCCCTTAATTCAGGGACCATGTTCCCGAGATCCCGAAAAAAGGGGTCCCCCACTAGGAAGAACCCATATGTGCCTGACAGACCTGGAATAAGAGAAGAACCGACACCGATAACAATCAGAGCCAGAGTGGGTCTAAACAGACCTGGCCACCAGGATATGTTTTATAAAACGGCCCATGGTTTGCGGCACGTGTTCCCGAGATCCCGGCTGGGGTCCCCACCAGGATAAGCTATAAATACCCCAGTTTGGGGGCAGTGAGAGGTATGTTCACACAGGCATTACTTCTTATCTTTCTGTAAATACACCTCCAACGCTCACTGACTTAAGCATCGGAGAAGTTTCCACCGGAAAACCACCGGTGGTCCTTTCTAACTCTTTTTTGGTGGTGCAGATCAGGCGGGTGTTCCAGGTTCCAGGTGTTCTCCCGGACATCATATTTCAGGTCGAAACAGTCAAAATTGCCATAGTTCAGGAGGTAAACAAAAATTTTCTCTCTTCGGAATCCAAGACCTCTAGTTCCCCAAAGCCTCTTAATGAAGTTCAATATCATGAGTGAAGGGTTGTGGGAATTACAAAAATGAATGTGCAAATAATCTAAGGAATAAGAACTTGATTGTAAAAGAGTTCAACGAAGAGGACTGTGATTCTGACGCATCTAATATTGTTCTAGAATTATTTGCTAACAATGTGTGGGATGATGACATTCATGTTGGTAGCACCAAAACCAACACCTGGTGCTTGAATGCTGAAGTTAAGGAAACACCTGACAGATACGAGAAGCTGAGAAATGAGTATGAAGAATTATTTGGCAACTGGGGAAATCAACTGCTCAAAGTCAAGTCTCTTACAATCAAGGTGAACAAACTGACTGACGAAGAGGATGATCAACTGAATATAATTATTCAATTGGAGTCGTCACTCACTAGAAAAGATGCTGAGCTAGAACGAGTGAAGACTGATTTGAAGAAGATCCAAGAAACCCTCTCGAACCTCAACAAGGGTAAGGCTAAGCTTGATGAAATTCTGGATTTAAATGTCCCAGATTCATCGAAACACGGGATTGGATACAAGTCTGATCAACAAATGCCAGAATCAAGACAAATATTGGAGTCAACCAAATGCCACAAGAGGAGAAGAAGACAATACGTGCCTCATCATTGTGGTGAACAAGGTCACATCCGACCATTCTACTAGAAGATTGTTGGTAAACAAAATCAGTTTAAAACTGTTGAGTTCCGTGATGGTTTTCGTGTTCCTAACACCAAAACTGACACAAAAGTTAAACAGGTCTGGGTCAAAAACAACGAGATCAAATGCAACATGATATATTCATCGCGGAAATCCCATATTCCCGGAGCTTGGTACTTCGATAGCGAATGATCTAAACATATGACTCGATCAAAAGACCTTCTCTCAAATATTGTCAAGTTTCAAGGAGGAAAGGTGAAGTATGGTGGAGGTGTAAATTACTAAATCATTGGAAAAGGAACCCCTCATGTTCTTGGGATTGCAAAGCTTGAAAATGTATTGCTTGTTAAAGGCTTAACTACGAACTTGATAATTATTATCCAACTCTGTGATGGTGGGTTCAGTGTCAAGTTCACTCATGAAAAGTGAGAAGTTTATGACGAGAGCAATGCATGTATTCTTACTGGTCATAGGACTTCATACAATTGCTACTAAATCAACGGTGATGTGTTTTGCAAATTATCTCAACATAGTGATGCTGAGGTGTGGCATCAAAAGCTCGGGCATGTAAACTACAAGATGTTGGGGAGATTGACAAAAAATAAAGCTATGAATGGAATACCTAAGCTCAATACTAAAATAATTCCAGTTTGCGAGACATGTCAGAAAGGGAAGCAAGTCAGGGTGTCACATCCAAATATGCAGAGTCTCAGTACATCAAACTGTTTCGAACTTCTTCATATAGATCTTATAGGTCCACTTGAAGTAGAAAGCCTTGGTGTTAAGAGGTATGTACTTGTGATTGTATATGATTTCTCTCGTTTTACATGGGTAGAATTTTTAAAAGAAAAATATGAGGCTTTCGAAACATTTAAAAAACTGGCAAAATAGTTATGTGTTCATTTTGGTGTGAGTATAGGCAGAATTAGGTTAGACCATGGGAAAGAATTTGAGAATGTGTCTTTTTCAAATTATTGTACAAAAGTTGGTTTAACTCATGAATTTTCTTCACCCATCACCCCCCCAACAAAATGGGATAGTCGAACGCAAAAATAGATCTCTTGCATAAATGACTATGACTATGCTTATTTCGAATGGGATTGCAAAACATTTTGTGCGGAAACAATGCCACATAATTAATGAGGTGTATTTTAGACCTGGGTCATGTGTTACCCCCTCTGAGCTGTTGTTGGGAAAATAACCAAATTTGAGTTATTTTTATGTTTTTGGGTGCATTTGTTATGTGCTAAATGATAGGAATCATCTTTCAAAACTTGACTCAAAGAGTGATAAATGTATTTTCATGGCATATTCTCAAAATAGTCATGTGTATAGAGTGTATAATCTTAGAACGCGTTGCATGATTGGGTCAGTAAATGTCAACTTTCTTGATATGATTAGTGGTGTTTGACCTGCTGAGGATAATGATATGGTTTATGATGAAAATCCTCAGGAAAATATTACGGTTGGCGTATGTCTCGCCCAGAAAGTATGAGACCGAATATTATTTGCTATTTTTCTTGAAATTCCGCATGGCCTATTTCATAGAAACATGTTAGAAAAGATCACCGGGGGAATTCCGGTGGAATCCTCTCCGATACTTAAGTCAGTAATCATTTTAAATTAGCATAATAGTTTGAATATTCAAAATGTCATACCTTTCCCCATCTCCAGGCCGAGATATTTATAAATCCACCAAGGTGGGGACCCCTCTGAGATCCCAAAACAAACACGCGAATCTTAGGTCGTTACATTGAATGACCTGATCAGGTTATTCTCCTGTAGAATGACCTGATCAGGCTATTCTCCTCAGGGAAGACCATAGTCCGGGCACCAATTACCCCATATTCCTGACCTGAACTAATAAAATCTCGCCCCCGAGCTGAGGTCAAGTCGGGACATATTCTCTAAGGCTATGAGACCTATCCCTCTATTCTTTTCTCCCTCAGAGGGGTATCATCTCAGGTCATCCGAACCAGTTATGCCTATGTTGTTTACGGTTCGCCCTTTTCTCAGATTAGGTTATACCAATAAGTCCCCCCGAATGGTTGGGGTGAGCTGTAACACCTCGGATTCTACCCAACCAACTGGGATTCACAACACGTCTCTTCAAGTACTGTAACCTGACATGCATTAAGTGCACAGATCCCGCCAAATCCCCTTTTTCCTAAAATACCGTTTTCAAAACCTATCTTTTCTCTTTTTTCATGGTTAAATTGTCTTTCTCCATTTATCTTGTCTTTCTTCCTCTCCAATAACTTTCTCTCCTCTTAAACCATGTACTTTCTCTTTCCCTGCAGATTTTAGTTATGTCTTCTTCTTCTTTTTTCTCGCTTCATTTGTATACATCCTCTTCTGCAACACGATCTTTGACCATTTTCGTTGAACGGGATCACCCCATCCACCGTCGATGGCCGGGACAACATCGTTTCCACCGTTAGCGATCAAATCTGAGAGGATTAAGGTCTAAATTCTAGATTTCTGATGAATTTTCCTTTACCAACCCAGATGCTGGTGAAAGAGCATCTCAGCCCCCACCGGAACATCTAACTTTTTTGTCGATCAAAACCAAGAGGGTTTGAGTCTCCTCGTGCATCCCTTCATACTAGAAGTGTCCCAGATGTACCGGATTCTGGTACATCAATTTGTACTCAATGCATTTAGGATAATGGTAGGGTTCCACCTAGCGGCGCGATTTTATGGGCTTAAACCCACAACCCAACTATTAAATTCCCTATTTTAGGTCAAGAGATCATCCTATGGCTTTTTCTATTTATCAGCCCGAGCTGGCATTCGATTTTTAATCGGTAATTATTCTTCCTTTAAGGCCTGGAGGAAAAAGTGTTTCTTTGTCCACTGCTCAAGCAATTGGGGTTTTTCCTCAATGCCCATTAGTACTCTTCCAGCTTAGGCCAAGTTATCTTGAGGAGGTCGACCTCTCTCCTTGAGAAAATCATCCAAACCCTGAATCAAAATGTTTTTCACCTATCCAAGCTCGTTACTCCATCTTTACTGAGCTTCTTCAATTCCCGTGAGGAGACTGGTTCTTTGTCTCCCGATATTGGTATACTGAAAGAGCTAACTAGATCTGCCTCTTTCATTACCCTTTCATACTTAAGGATTTAATACCATTTCTGCATATTCCCCTCTTCTCCCTTGTTTATTTTTTTTACTTTCTTAGTAAATTTTCTTGCAGTCACATGATGAAGAAGAGGATGGCAATGCGTCTCTAGGGGTGTGCACCCGGAACTGAAAAGGAGCCCCTCGAAGAGCCGGTCAGAGCTGGAGGATCTGCCCAGTCTGAGGACTTGGTCCTGTCAAGTAGACCAGCTCGGTCAGAGAGGTTGGTCAGGCACGATGTCGACCTGGAAGTCCACTCTGATTCCGAGGATGAGCATACGCTTTCCCCACGTAAGCGCGCCCGTGCTGGCAAAGGGGTTTCACCTTCGGGGTCCAGGGTGGCCACCCCTAACTTGAACCTGTTCAATAGCTCATCCGTTCTAGACTTCTCTGGAGATGTGGCAGTCCATTTCATTCAAGGGCAATGTCCCTCGTCTGATCGCCACGTTCTAGAGAAGTGGTCATAACACGAGATGGTGGAGTCTTTCTGTCAGGACGAGGCTAAGATTATTGCTTTATCCTTTGCTTGCTTCTTTTTATTTACCTTTTTCTTTTCTCAACCCCCCTTATTTTTAAAGGCCGCTGTTAAAAGGGCCATACTGGTGTCGAGGGCTCAAGGTTCTCTGATGAACACTGATTTGGCCAAAGAGCACGTGGCCCTTAAAGGGAAAGAGCAGAGGTTAATAAGTCATCTGAAAGAAAGGGATACCGAGCTGAAGGCTGCCAAGGCTGAGATGAAGAGAGCTCAGGAGGGAGAAGGAAAGGCACGAGTTGAAGCCTTCCTTCAGGCGAAAGAAGCCAAGGTTAGAATTAGCGAAGCTTGGGCTGAGGGTCAGGTCAAAGGGAAAACTGAGTTTCTAAACTCAGAAGAAGGGCTGAGGCTCATCCAAATGACCCGAGAGATAACCAAGCAGGCTTTCTACATTCTACTGATCTGTATGACATCCTCGTGGCCGAAGCTGAGGTTTTCTATCACTTTCGCTTGGATGCCCATGAGAAATGGTCTGCAAAAAATCCTCCCTCTCCTTTCAACCGTGATATACTCTTAAAGAATCCCCCCCTGAGCCCACGAGCTTTACCCACGTCGAGGAGGACGACCACTTTAATTAGCTCAGGGCCACTAAGTTTGCAGAGCGCGTCCTTCAAGCCTTCTGTGCTTCCCCTTCGGACTCTTCACCCCACCCCACCCCCCCGATCAGTCGCTGAACCTTGCCTCACCAGCGATTGTTTCTTCTCCCACCTTTGCTAACCTGGGCGAGCTTCAAAGTGGAACCCAGTTCGAGCAATATTTTGAAGAAGTTTTAAGGGTGACAGAGCAGGTCGATGGTGCGGTGAGCACCAGAGGATTACGGGGCCTAGGCTGGTCACCTGTCTGGGTTTTTGTAGCTTGGTCTGTACTTTTACTTTTGGCCATGTACTGAACAATATTATCATGCTTATTTCTGCTTTTTTGTCCGTTATGCTCTAGGGTTTACGTGAATATTGGAAACCTTAGTACTATTGTACCATTTCCTTTTATCTATATAAACAACTTTTCCATATGTATCTTTATTATAGCTTCACCGTCTCTACGTAAAGAAACTGATACTCTGAAGAAGAAAAAACCTCTCTTTTTTTCAACGAAAATTTCCATCTTTCTGAGGAAAATGCTCAAATCCGTGAGAAATTTTCCCAATTGAGCAAGCTCTTGGAAAGGAAGAGACTGAAAAAACGTCACTATAAACGTGAGTGGGTCGAGCTTCGCCAACTGAATCGTCAGCTTCAAGAGGAAAGGGTCGATCTGGCTCGAGTCCGTATGCCATTTAACCGCCGCTGCCGGCGAGGCTCGCTCTGAAACCGAGCGGGCGGATGGGTACCACTGGCCACCTTCATGAAACCGAGAGGGAGCTATGGGGTGCATTCGACGAGGTTTTAGCTTGTCGATAGGTGGGACCTTCCTCATCCCACCCTTGAGGCTTTTCTGATCCAGTTCCTATTTTGATGTCATATATATATATTATATATATATATATATGTATAATATATATATATAATTATAATATATATATATTATAATATATATATATAATATATATATAGTATAATATATATATTTTTGATAACCTGTGGGGTTTCATCCCTTGTAGTTTCTTTGAATAATGCCAAAAAATGTTTGTTTTCGATGCCCTATGATTTTTGCTTTCCTCATGTGTGTAATTAAATCGATTATCTTTTCACAAAGGATGTTTTACCTTTTGATCAAATTTCTGAGATTTTACCTTTGACTAATCAATCAGGTCAAGCATTTTAGGGTATCCACCCTTAGCCAATTGAGCTAATATTGAACTGCCAATCAGGTCAGGTTTGCAGGGTATCTACCTTTTAGCCAGTCGGGCTAACTTTTTACTGACAATCAGGTGAGGTTTGTAGGGTATCCACCTTTTAGCCAATAGGGCTAATTTCTTTACTAACAATCAGGTCATGTTGTTAGGGAATCTGTCCTTTAGCCAATTGGGCTAAATTTTTACTGACAATCAGGTCAGGTTTTTAGGGCATCCCCCCTTAGCCAATCGGGCTAAATTTTTACTGATAATCAGGTCAGGTTGTTAGGGCGTCCGCCCTTTAGCCAATCGGGCTAAATTTTTTGAGGCTCGTGCCCTTAGCTGATAATCAGGTCAGGTATTTAGGGTATCCATCCTTAGGCCAATTGGGCCAGATTTTTTGGGGCTCGCGCCCTTAGCTGACAATCAGGCCAGGTCTGGAATATTTATCCCTTGGCTAATCGGGCCAGATTTTTGGGCTCATGCCTTATATTGAAAATTACGTCAGGTCACGATAAAACACATATAATTTTAAACCATAATTTCTTATGCATTAAACTTACACATAGTATTTTCGCAAGTTCGTTATATTCCACGCTCGTGGCAATCTAGCCCCATCTGGTGGCTCCAATTCATAAGCTCCACCAGCCAGAACTTTTGTGACCTTATACGGTCCTTGCCACGTACCATCCAACTTTCCATTCGTCTTTCCCAATTCAGCTCTGCGAAGAACCAAGTCTCCTATTTGGAAATTTCTCTTGACCACTGATTTATTATAAGTCGCTCTAACTCGCCCCTTCATGTGCTCCATTTTTATGGCAGCTTGCTCTCTCTTCTCTTCCACCAAACCCAGCGCGTCTTGTACCTACAGCTCATTCTGCGCCTCATTGAAGCTCTGTCTTCTATGGGTTTACATGCTTATTTATGCAGGTATTACAATATCTATGCCATATACCAAGCTAAATAGCCTTTCCCCCGTGCTTTCCTCGAGGTTAGTTTGATACGCCCACAAGATCAAACTGAGCTCTTCTACTTACTTGCCCCCTGATTTCTCTATGCGCGCCTTGATTCCTTGTACTAAGATGCAATTAATCACCTCGACTTGTCCATTGGCCTAGAAGTGATATACATATGTGAAATGTTGTTCTATCTTCATCTGCGTACACCAAGCCCGAATCCGAGCTCCCATAAACTGCGTGCCATTATCTGACACCAGTATCCTTGGGACACCAAACCGACACAACACATTTTTCCATATAAAATGAATTACCACCTCCTCCGTGATTTTTTCTATGGCTTCCACCTCCACACACTTGATAAAATAGTCTATAACTATTATTAAAAATTTCTTCTGACCTGGAGGTGTGGGGAAAGGTCCGACCAGGTCTATCCCCAACTTTGCAAAGGGGCACGGAGAGATCATTATCATGAGTTCCTCTACAAGTCGATGTATGAGGGGAGAGTGTTTCTGACATTTATCACATCCCTTCAAAAAGTTTTCTGCGTCTTGTCTTAGCTGCGGTCAAAAGTAGCCTGCCCTCATTATCTTACTTGATAAAGCCCTGGCACCCATGTGATTACCACAACATCCCTCATGGATTTCTTGGAGAACATGGTCACCCTCCTTAAAACCTCTTCTGAACAGCTCTCCCTTGATTATACAAAATCGAGACATCCTGATCCGTACCTTTGCCACCTCTCTCTTATCACCCGGTAGCTATCTTCTGTAAAAGTATGTCTTGAGGGGAGAATGCCAATCTTCCCCATCCTCCTCTAGCAAATTCACTTCCTGATCGCCAAATTCTTGATAAGCCATTAATAGAATGATCACCATTTCTTAACAATCTGTTGCCGAGCTAGCTAACTTAGACAAGTAGTCTGCTCGGTTATTCCCTTCCTCGGGTATCTGAAGCACGTTCAAAGTGTCCATGGTTTTGGCCAACTCATGAAACTGAGCTAAATACTTTCACATATGTTCTTCCCTTGTGTAAGATTCTCCTTTTATCTGCTTGCACACTAATTAAGAATCAACTCGTGCAAATATTCGTTCTACCCCTAGCTCCTTTGTCATTTGTATTCCTCTTAACGGGGCCTCATACTTCGCTCTGTTGTTATATAGGCAATAGTTCATTTATATTGCGTACTCTATAGTTACTCCTTCTAGGTCTATCAATACGATCCTTTCACCACAACCCAAATTTCCTACCGAGCCATCCGTGTATATCGCCCACTCCTTCTTTTCCTTGGGAGAGCTGGTCATTTCTTGCATGAAGTGTACCAATGCCTGAGCCTTGATCGCTTCTCATCCTTCAAAATGGATGTCGAACTCGCCAAGATCAATAATCCACTTCACCAAACGTCTTCACACCTCTGGTTTGCCCATTATTTCTTTTCAGGTCTTCTTAGTTCTGAATATTATTTCATGTGAAAGGAAATAAGGTCAGAGCTTACGATCTATCCCGACCAGAGCTAACATGGCCCGATCTACCTCGACATATCGGAGCTCGGCGTCATGCAACACCTTGATCCAATAGTACACCGGCTTCTGTATCCTGCCCTCCTCTCTGAGTAATACTGTGCTCACCCACCTATATGTATAAGATCAAGGGCTCACCCACTACTGGCTATGTTAGCAGTGACATACCAACCAAATGCTCTTTCAACTTTTGGAATGCTACTTGGCATTCTTCATCCAATTGAAATCGAGCCTTCTTTAGCAAGCCTCGGAAAAATGGCAAGCTCTTTTGTGTCAAGCGAGAGACAAATTTGCTCAAGGCAGCTATCCGACCTTCCAGGCAATGTATTTCCTTAACATTCCATGGAGGCTACATATCCATAATAGCTTTGGTATTCTCCGGGTTAGCTTCTATTCCTTTTTTCGTGACCATGTACCATAAGAATTTTCCAGCTCTTACCCCAAATGCACACTTCTTAGGGTTGAGCTTCATTTTGTATTATCTTAGAGTATCAAGAGTCTCTCTCAGGTCATCGACATGTGAGATTTCCTGAGCACTCCTAACCAATATATCGTCCACATACACCTCCATGTTCCTCCCGAGATGAGCTTTAAACATCTTGTCCACCAACTATTGGTACGTAGCTCCTAAATTCTTGAGTCCAAAGGGCATCACTATGTAACAATAAGTTCCCTTTGGGGTTATAAAGATAACATGCTTCCTGTCCTCCTTGGACAACCTAATATGATAGCAAACCTGAGAAGCATCCATCATGATGAGAAGTTCACAAACTGAGGTAGAATCCAGAAGCTGATCTATCCTCACCAATGGATAATGATCTTTAAGGTAGGCACGTTTAAGATATCGGGAATCAATACACATCCGCCAATCTTCTTCTGTCTTCGGCACCAACACCGCATTAGAAAGACATTCTGGAAACTGTATCTACTTGATGTGCTTAGCTTACAATAGTTATTCTACCTCGGCTTCTATAATGGCCTCTTTCTCGGGACCAAAGTTGCATTTTCTTTGCTTCGCCGACTTCGATGTAAGGATGATGTTGATATGATGCTCGGTTATTATTGGATCAATGCCAACCAAATCTTGTGGAGACCAGGCGAAGATGTCGGCATTGTCTCTCAAGAAAGCCACCGGCTCAACCAAAACCCTCGGGCTTAACGTCATTCCTACCTGTACGACTCGGCTGTCATCCCCTGAGCTTATTTCCACTATCATTAGGTTTTCCTCCTGTCTGACCAGCTTTGGCGCTGCTATCTCTGTTCTGGCTCTTTTGGGCCTTCTCTCCTCTTCACTTCATGTGATGCTATCCACATACGATCTGTGCAATGCATATTGATCACCTCGAACTTCACCAACCCCATCCCTAGTAGGTAATTTCAAATTCATATGATAGACCGAAATAACTGCCTGGAGTTGGCTTAAGGAAGGTCTCCCCAACATAGCATTATACGAGGACGAGGCATCTACCAATAGGAATCATAAAGGCTTGATTTTCCGAAATGGGTCCTCCCCCTAGTGAAACTTAAGGTTTATCGCCCCCAACGGTTGTAGAGCTCCCCCATCAAAACCTACCAATGAGGTCGCGACCTCCTCCAGCTCTACATCCAAGTTTAACTTCTTAAAGCAATCGTAAAACAGAATATCCACTGAGCTACCCGTATCGACAAAGATTCTTTGCACATTGTAGTTAGCAATGGTGGTAGTTATCACTAAAGAATTTATATGAGGTGCTAGAATACCATTTTCATCCTCTGATCCAAAGCAGATGTTCGGCTTTGGGGTTAGTTGTCCTACCTCACTCATTTTCCTTGACAAATCTCTTGCATCTTGTTCGTAACTATTCTGGGCACGTTGCGATTGCTCATCCCATTTCCCTCCTGTGATCATCTATATCTATCCCCTTATCTCGTGGGACTGGTTCTCCTTCTTTCCATCACCTCGTCTGTTGTCTCGTCTGGTCGCCTGATATTGGTCCTTTCTATAAAGGTCAGGTCATGATTACTCCCTCTCTGTGCGCACATATTCTTTAAGGTTCCCCGCCTGCACCATCCATTCTATCTCGTCCTTCAAATGCGTACACTTATCCGTGTCATGACCATACTTGTTATGGTACCGACAGAACCGTACAGACCTCTCCTTTCATGGCTTCTGGGCATACGTCCTTGGCGACTTGAGGTCAGGGTGTCTTTCAATATCCTGGAGGATCTCCCCTTGTAATGAGGCCAGGGGTGTGTACCGATCAAACCTAGGGCATCCTCTCCCTAGGTCGGTCCAATCTTCTTGACATGAGCCTTGTCTTCTCTATTAACTCATTCTCTCTTCTTGTCTCCATCATCCTTTAACTTCAGGGCTTCTCCCAGATGAATATACTTTTCTCCTCTCTCCAGGAGCTCTCCAAACGTCTGTGTCGGCCACACGACTTATATATTTCATACCCGTCCAAAGAGCCTACATTACAACCCGAAAAGACCTTGTCCGATTCTTTGTTAGTTGCACACTTAAACGCGATGGAGAAGTTGTTGATTTTCAGTTCTTGTTTATTATGCATGTATTTTGATGATTTGAGCATAAACACATCCCCATAAAAAATTCTCGAGTGCTTTTGAGCATACACACACACACAAACACACACACACACACACACACACACACACACACACACACACACATATATATATATATATATATATATATATATATATATATCCCTTTGTGAGGATGCATGATTTTATTTTTTTGGAGCGACAATGTAATAAGGGTCTAGCATTTGAGTTTGCGTTGCAATTATCTATATTTTCAAAATTATCTATGTAACCCGGCATGACTGTTTGCTAGAGCTTATTTTCATACTTGTTACTCTTTGGAATTATTGTTTATTCGAGGACGAACAAACCAATTAAGTGTGGGGTAGTTGATTAACACAGATTTATACTAATTTTAGTTAGCTTTTGTTGTTAGTTTTGGTATAAGTTGGATAGATTAAGCGTATTTTCATACTTTTGTATCTCCAGCATATTTTACCGCGTTTTGTTGATAATTGATGCAAATGGTTGATTATTCTCTGTTTTTTCCCATACAGCTAAGTAACCGGAGGAGCTCAGCGCTTAATGGTTGAAGTTTGCCAATTGAGAGACAAAGTCGAGCCATTCGGCAAAGAAGTAGCAATTTATACCAGTTAGCGGTCACACTTACCGCTTGGTTACTGCTTACCTCAGTCGATCGACTGCTTAAATTGACTGATTAACAAAGAGTTCCCAAGAGACATTAGTGGTGGCTTAACATTAACCCTGATCAGTAGCCTCACCGCTACGAGAGGACAGAAAGCTCCGTGACCAAGATAACGGTGGACCTAGCGGTAACCTGACCACTAGTCCCACCGTTAGAAGGGACAGTAGGGTTTAGCGGCAAGCTTAGCGGTCCCCTGACCACTACCGTGGCCACTAAGGAAGGACTGAAACATTCAGCGAAAAGTTAACGGCAGAGTTAGCGGTAACTTCTACCGCTAAGCTCACCGTTATTCAGGCCCAGATTCGGTTTTTACCCCTAACTTGTGCTCCAAGACTTAGGGAAACTATAAATGTCCCCTTCTAATCCATCTTGAAAAAAAACACATATTCCTAGGGTTCTTAGACGTAGAGGAGACTCGTTTCCATTGCCCGATACATATCTAGAAGATCAAGGTCGAAGATACAAGATCCCCAAGTCCAAGCTCCGTTCGTTAGCACGCGACTCGTTCTTCGGCCAAGATCTTCCTTTTCTCTCTGGAATAGCTTGAGATTTTACTGCACTCCTTAGTTCCAATAAGTACTCTTAAATTTTTAATCATTCTCTAGTTTAGCTTTCGTTTATTTATGCTCTTAAATTATTGTTCTTACTTTCGGATCTTGAGTTAATTTATGCTTGAAACCTTGGATACTTGGATAATTTAGTTCATAATCTTTCATCTTTAAATTTAGTTTGCTTAATTCATGCTTGGTTGTTGGAGACTTAGTTTCATACAATCTATTTTATTCCATTCATGCTTTTGGATGATTGCTCTTAATTGGATTTTGATTATTGATGTTGAGACTTGGATACTTGGATAGCATAATTTGTGATCGTATTACCTCCATGTTCGTTGATTAAATTTATGCTTAGTAGTTCCATTCATGCTTCGCTTAGGTTGAAAATTTTCGTTCATGCTATTCTATTCGTTGATGCAACTAGATCTTGTTCATGCTTCTTATTCGCGTTCGTTTGTTACATTCATGCTTACATTTGCTTTTAATTTAATCTAGTTCATTGCTCTTAGTTGACTATGCTTTTCGATTTCTAGTTGATTTAATAGTTCAAGTTAATTAGTTTAAATTATTTAATATTGTTTGAATCACATATGTTATTCTCTCTTTACGAATAATTCTCTCATCTCTAATAGATATGGATGGGTTTATGGATTTATGGTGACCTCTCTTCTAGGAGCTATTCCTTAGAAGAGGCAAGCTCTTATGATGTAGGCACTATTATACCAGCTCGGCGCTGAGTGGTAGCTTGGCGTTGAGTGTTAGGCTTTATGGTTTGGGGCCTTAACGGGCTAATATGGGTTGTGTTGTGGGGTCCCGACAAATTATGGTTTAAATAGGAATTAGGCCTCGTTCTTTACACTAAGTTTGATTTAATCTTGCGCACTATTGAACTCTCAAATCTCTCGCTAACTAAGCATCGGAGGGCCTACGTCGGGGCCGTCTACCGCCTTAGCTTAGGTTTTATTTTGCAGGATCGATTAGGTCGCCAGGAGGCTCTTGGAGACCAATCAGATCGATGTGACATTAATTGAAGTTATTTTGGTCGCTAACTTCGTATTTCAGGTCAGTACCCCATATTATTGAAGCGCCAATATTTTTGGTCGCATCAAGTGGTGCCGTATCTGGAAAAGAGGGACATCGAGTCCTTGAGCAAAAGGCGTGAGAATACACAATTTTGGTAGGTCTAAAATCTAATTGAGCTATAAATTTTAAAAATCGTTTTCTTACATTTCAACCATTGGATCGCGTTACAATTATTTCAAAACCTCAAGGACCTATTGAATTATGTTTTGAACGGTGAAGATTGGATTCTAAGATGCGAGGAAATATATATAAGTTTTTGAACAAAGCAGATTTTATATTCAGAAAATTTTGTGCAGCATTTTTAAAAATACGATTGTGCACAATAAAACCATTGGATCAAGTTAAAATCTTGATATATTATTCCACACATATACAAGTTCAATCTTCACGGTGGAGATTTGAATATGAGTCTGTAAAAATCCTATAACAAATTTTGAACAGAGTTGATCCTGTTTCCCAAAACTGTCTATTTTAGTTTGTTATAAAAATTAAATCACGCACAATCTAACCTTTGGATGAATATGGTTTTGGATATAACATTTTTGAGATATATTGGTTAAATCTGAACGGTGGAGATCGAGTTTGAAGGTCTGTGAGCGCGAGTGAGAGTTGCGATGCTCGCATCTTACTTATCGATTATTTTTATGATCGTATATTAACGGATTGAGTGCAGGACTACCTATTTAGTTCGTATTAATTTGGTTTTTAAGGGTTACTCTATGTGTTGCCTGGAATTTAACCCAGGAATGGTCAATTCGAACAAACGCGATGAGGTCGCGTGCCCAAATATTCAAGGTTAATTTATTTTGTTGCTCGAAATCTAAGGCGATAAGGTCGCGTGTCAACCAAACGCAACAAAATCACCAAAAACCAAGACAAGTATTTATTTTATTTTATTTTAAAATCGAGAATATGCAAATTGGGGTCATGTACTACAATAATAGATATAAATTGTGATGGTTTGGTGAGTTTAAATGGTGATAGTATGGTTTAGTTGATTGAATTGGTTGACATATGGCGGACTTGCTTATTGAATTGATTTATATGGGGGTAGGCGTATGGTTTATTTGATTTAATGGGGATAAGAGTATGGTTTATTTGATTTTATGTGGTTTAATTTTATGTGGATATGCGTATATTTTATTTGATCCTATGCGGTTTAATTCTTGACTGAATGGACTTATTTAATTTCTTAAGCTCTCTGAAAAATATGGATATATTTTAATGTGGTTTAATTGAATTAATATGGTTATATGGTTTATTTAACATGATTCATTTGGTCAATTTGGTTTTATATTATTTCTTTGGCTTAAATGGTTTATTTGGTTTAATGGATTTATATGGAGATTGTTGTTATGGTATATGGTTTAGTATTGATGTTGGTTTTAAAGGGTTAATTTATTTTGTTGCCCGAAATCTAACTCGGGGATGGTCAACTCAATGCGACGAGATTCGCTAGTATTTAAGGCTATATATTAGGTCGCATGTCCAGATATTCAAGGAGATTAGATCATGGGATTTTGCTACCTGAAAATAAAGAGGTCGCGCATTTGGATATTAAAAGGGAGGTAAAATTTTCCCTTTGGCATAAATACGTATTAGGTACGCTCTTTAAAATCTCGTGAAGGGGACGGTTTCTTATTTTCTAATCTGGTTAATGCGATTTAATCTGGTTTACTTGATTTGATAAAATTTATTTGGGTCAGTTTAAATGGTTATGGTGTGTGATTTGATTTAAATGGTTAAGGTCTGGTTGCAAGTTTTGTTTACGTCATATTAATCAATGGTTTATGGATTTATGGTTTTATGATCTAAGTTATGGAGAATATGTTTGATTAACATGTTCTCTGCGACCTCCACTTTATTCTCGTGACCTCAACTTTGCTCTTGTGACCTCAGTTTTATTATCAGCAACGGCCTTCGCATGTGACTTCGCCTTTGCTGTTACAATCATAGTTACGGTCTCCGCGACCTCATTATGGTGTCAACGACCTCAATACAGTTTCTGCGACTTCAATATATTCTTAGCGACCTCATTACGGTCTTGGCAATCTCATGCGATCTCATTATACAGAATGGGTCCTGACACTTTCATTAGGTCGGCGATGGTTAAATCCCGACGCTTTCATTAAGTCGGTGATGGTTAAATCCCGACTCTTACATTAGGTCAGCGATGGTTAAATCCCGATGCTTTTATTAGTTCGGCAATGGTTAAATCCCGACGCTTTCATTAGTTAGGCGATGGTTAAATCCCGACGCTTTCATTAGGTCGGCTATGGTTAAATCGACGCTTTCATTAGGTCGGCGATGGTTAAATTATGATGCTCTTATTAGGTCAGTGATGGTTAAAGCCCGACAATTTCATTAAGTCGGCAATGGTTTAAGCCTCGACGCTTTCATCAGGTCAGCTAGATATTTGATGAATATGTTTAAGCCTCGACGGCCAGAGATCTTTTGAGTATGTTAAGCCTCAACGGCTAGAAATTTTATGAATATGGTTAAAGCCTGACGCTTTCATTAGGACGGCCAGAGATTTTATGAATATGGTTAAATCCCGACGCTTTTATTAGGTCGGCCATAGGTTTTATGGTAATTGGTTAAGCCTCGACGCTTTCATTAGGTCGGCCAAGGGTTTTGTGGATATGTGAATGGATGGTTTAGTGGAAGATCATATTTGACTTACATGTTTTTCCACGTCCTTGAGTATGTTTGATTTACATATTCTAGGACCATTGGGAGGAAATATGTTTGATTTACATGTTTTCTCTCAGTTCTTATGTATGTTCGATTTACTTACTTGGTCTTGTGTAATTTGTTTAGTTTTGTTTGTATTATTTAGACATGTGGGACTGAGTAGTTTTCTCGGTCGCTTATGATTTAATATGATTTTGGTTTACTATGGTTCTACTTGGTGTGATATGTGGTTTAATATAATTTTTGCTTGATTCAATATGCCAACTTGTGTAAGGTCGGCGATAATTTATGGATGCAATGGTTTTTTAGCCGACCTGTTGTAGGTCGATGATGTCTTTATGGTTTATGGTTTTATGGGTTTATGTGCTTTTATTGTCAATAAAGGCTCATTGGTATTAATGGTTATGGAACGATGCTTAAGTAATAAATCATGGGAGATGGTTTTCTGATTTATATGGATGAGATGGTTTATGGATGTAGTTATGGGCTGATGCTTTCATTAGGTCGGTGATGGTTTATAGACATGTTTATTGGCTGACATTTTTATTGGATATGGTAATGGATGGATAGTCTTACATATCCTTTATTGTAGAGAGCATGTTTGGTTTACATGTACTTTGAAATTCTTATCTTTGAATATGTTTGATTTACATATTCTTGAATGCTTTGTTTATGTGAAGAGCATGTTTGACTTACATGTTCTTTATGGCTTTCATTATGTGCTTTTACACGTGATTGATTACGTTGGTGTAATATAATAATGTGATGTTGTGACTTAGCAGTGCCTTGTTTAGTTTTGGTTTGATGAGACTTAGTTGTGCTAACTTGTTTGCATTACTTTAATATGGGGGACTTAATATTTTAAGTAACTTGGTTGTATTCCTGATTGTATTAACTTGGGGAACTAAGTGGTTTTCTTATTTGTCTACGGTCAAGCTTTACCAAGAAGCTGAAATATCTATCATTTGAAAAAGTATTATACCTATCTCTCTGGATAACGGGCTCATACTTTCATATTATTATTTTTTCTTGTTATGGGCCGATGCTTCTATAGGTCGTTGATGGAATTTCTCGAACCCTTGGGGCGAGCACCTATTTATAATGAATAATGGAAATTTTGGGCCACTTTACGACATTCTTATGGTTTTATGATTTCTATGGATGTGGGAAAAAATGGTTTAGTGGGAGAACATGTTTAACTTACATGTTCTTTCACGACCATGAATATATTTGATTTACATATTTGAGGTTTCTTCTGGGTAAGATATGTTTGACTTACATATTTTTCTCAATCACTGTGGTTTGTGCATGGTGTGAGTATTTTAGTTGGTTCAAATTACTCAAACTTGGGGGATTGAATGGTTTTTTTTGGTCATATGTGATTTTATATGGTTCTGGTTCACTATGGTGTATGGTGGTTTCTCTCAACCACCTTATATTAGGTCAATAAGATATAGGTGTGGTGTGGATTTAGTAAGCGACTTGTTCTTCTAGAAGGTGCAACCCTTCTGCGAGGAGGGCGAGCTATTTGTGGGGCTAGCGATCTCTCATATAAGAGTGGCGAGCTCTTATGTAAGGTGGCGAGCTCTTATCAGGTAAATGGTATTATAACAGCTCGGTATTGAGAGCTGGGCTATTATGGATTATGGTATGGGGTCTTGGCGAGATAACGAAATGGTTTATGGTTATAAGGTGATGCTTTAGTAATATTTCTTAGCTATGGTTTATGGTATGAAATGACTTTTTGGCCGATTTGTTTTGGGTCGAGTAAATGGTTTATAGCTTTTTGTCTTTATTTCTTATATATTCTTTCTAATTTCGTACCTCAATCAGCCAGAATATGGGGGACTAACTGATACGACACAAAATGTCGGCTTGATTATATATGGTAAGAAAGTAAAAAAATGATGGAAGGTTTTAGGTCTTGGCGTATATGGTAATATGATTTTATAGTTATTATGGAATTATGGAAAGTAAGAATACATAATAAGAGAATATTTCCTAACTATGGAGATTGGGTATAATTAGGAGATTTAGTCCCACCTTATGAAGGAATCCTATTGCTTGGTGAATAAGTCTCAATAATCTTATAAATAGGGGGTTCAGGCCCTTATTTCTCAAGTTTAATATCATCTCATCTCAGGCTCTCTCTCTCTCTCTGGCCTTCTCTCTCCGGCCCTCTATATCTCTTTCTCTTTATCATGGATTATGGGGCCTATGTTATTCTTTCTTTACGAATAATTTTCTCATCTCTCTAATAGCTATGGATGGGTTTATGGATTTATGGTGACCTCTCTTCTAGGAGCTATTCCTTAGGAGAGGCGAGCTCTTATGATGCAGGCAGTATTATACCAGCTTGACGGTGAGTGGTAGCTCGGCGTTGAGTATTGGGCTTTATGGTTTTAGACCTTAACGGGCTAATATGGGTTGTCTTATGGGGTCCCGACAAATTAAGGTTTAAAGAGGACTCAGGCCTCATTCTTTACACTAAGTTTGATTTGATCTTGCACACTATTGAACTCTCGAATCTCTCGCTAATTTAAGCATTGGAGGGCCTATGCAGGGGCCGTCCACCGCCTTGGCTTAGGTTTTATTTTGCAGAATCTATCAAGTCGCCAGGAGGCTCTTGGAAACCAATCATGTTGCTGTGACGTTAATTGAAGTTATTTAGGTCGCTGACTTCGTATTTCAGGTCAGTAACTCATAATCTTGAAGCACCAATCTTTTTGGTCGCATCACTGCCAATATTTATTGTTGTACAAAGTTCACAAAACTGAAAAATTCATCCTTTTTGTTAATGCTATCGACACATTTGCTTATGTGTTAGCTAGAGATTGTTCTAGATGACACATGTTCTCGTCTAGTAGTTTCGGAAGTTGAGTTGTTAGCTTTTGGTATTTTGTGTTAAAATACTACGTTTGGGATTTTATTGCCTAAGTATAAAATAACACTTTTTTTTTTCATTTCATCACCTCAATTGAAATTTAGGATTTAATCTTTTTCATCTTTCACTCTCTCCATTTCTCCTTCGAAGCCGCACAAAAAAAAAAAGATATATATATAGGAATTCCCCTTCCGATTTTCATCTTGAACACCATAACAACCTTATTCGAACCTTTTTTGAAATTATCGTCTTTCTTATTAATTATTTCATTGTAAGTTTTTTCTTTTTTTTTTTTTCAGTATTGATCCGCTTTTATGTGTGTTTCAATATAACTTAATTTTTGTGTTCTTCGATATGATTTTTGCAGGTATTATATTTTTATTTTGGATATTATATTTCGGATCTCACATTTTCTTCGATCGCATTATTTTTTTTTTGTTCTATTTTGATCCCATCTCAATATCATTTATTAGATAAAAAATCGACTACGATTTTTAATTTATTAGTATTATATGTCAATTACAATTTATATAGTAGTATTGTTTTTGTTCTTCGATCTGATCTGATTTTGAGTTTATTGTTCTTCAAAAAATTAGTAATTATTTATTATGTAGAGACAAATTATTGTTTAAAATCTTTTACCTTGAGAATTAACTTTTGAATTTGCATAGAAAGTATTTGCAAACTGTAAATAAATTTAATTTATGTTCGATTAAGCGACTGACCAATTGAGGTGGTATGATAGTTTTTGTTACCGTTGATTGTCAAATGAAAAATTTCTCTTGTCACAAATTTAATCTCATTTCTCAAGTGAGGTTGGAAAGTTTTAGATGATTTTTGTCTAGATTCATTATTTGATGCTTGATGAATTTTCTCCAAATTTGGGGAAAAAATTTCACTTCATTGTCATTTGTTAATGATTTGCGAGCGCTGGTTAATTGAATCCGTATTTAATTGAGATGATTTTTAAGTACTAATGAAAGTAACTGGACTTGCTTTTATTTATTTATTTATTTTGCAAATTGTGCTGTGATTGATAGGAAAATATATTTTGCAGAAATAATTGTATTTAAGAAATAAAACTACTTTTTAGAGGACCAAATGAATTAGAGACTTTACCAGACTTTTTGTGAATTAATTCTAAATTTATATAAAATGGTTACTTAATAAAAAGTGACTTAAAGTACGGGATATGATTTGTTGGTGTATCTATAATTACCATTCTATGTGAGATGATTTGTAATTTCAAAAAATTATTGGATAATGATAAGCTGAAGTAACTTAAATTATTTCATTGGCACATTAATGATGAGAGTCTTGTAATTGCGAAATCATTTTACATATTTTTGGTACAAATTTTGCTTTTGTTTCATTATCATTTATGATTAGTTTTAGTTAAATTAAATTGGTTTTGGTCCTATGATTTCTTAATTAGATCCATAAAAATTAAAATTATTTTTTAATTCCCTTCGATTTTCTTTCATTTTAAGTATATTAAGTTCGTATTTTATTTAGGGCGCGGATATACGCACCCCACGAATTTATGAGTTTACCCCAAGTGATTTTAGACAAAATTAACCCTATTTAAAAAGATAAGAATAACCTTACTTACAATATTAATTAAAATAGAAAAAATAAAATTTATACAATTATTATATTATATATATATATATATATATATATATATTAATATATATGATAAAACCTACGTGTATGAGAAACCTACGTGTATGAGAAAAACCTACGTATCATAAAACCTACTTACTTCTGCTTTACCAAAACCTTTCTCAATACTTGGCAGAAATTCCACGTTACAACCTGTAAGAATGGAGAATATTGATACGAACAAGATGACTAATGTGAGTATTGTTAACATCTTTTTTTTTGTTTATTTTTTTTTCTGAAAATCGCGCATCTGTTCGATCTGGTTTTCAAGAACAACTGATCTATGTTCAAAAATTACGGCCGAACATATTGAACATGTTCGAATGAAATATTCGAACATTGTATACATGTTCGAAAATTATTTTCGAACATCTTTATGTTGATCGGTAATAATCTTCGAACATCTGCAATATGTTCGGATCTATTATTCGAACACGTCTCTGTCGCTCGATACTTTCTTTGAACCTTAATGTGTTAATTATATAATTATTATTGAACCTTTTTTTTCAGGAATCTAAGGCAGTGGCAAGCGAAAATAGTAATGTTAGTCCAATCAGGAGCGATGTGATTGCAAACTACTCTTATTTATTCGACACAAAGAGTTATTTTGAATCTAGAGAAGAATTAGTAAATTGGGTTCGTTCAATAGGAATTGAAAATCGTATAGTGATAGTTGTTAAAAGATCAGACAKTGGAGAGAGTGGGAGGCGAGCTCGAATTATTTTAGCATGCGAGCGAAGTGGAAAATATCGTGGCATGGTTGGACACACTTCACTACCTGACGAGTTGGAGATGGAGACGGAAGGAAAAAAATCAAAGATGAGGCAAACTGGGACAAAGAAGTGCGGATGTCCATTCCTTTTAAACGGCTCTCAAATGTTTGTTGGCGGTGAGGAGAAGTGGTCATTACAAATA
>BMAC01000469.1:29559-82893 GCA_014905375.1 Phtheirospermum japonicum
CGATTCGTCTTGTATGTGCAGTCCATCAACAAGACAGTGGGAAATGCACGAAGTAAATCAACCGAAGTTGGATGAGCGAAAAAATATCTTTAACTTGGTCAGTCGTACTACAACGATTCACGTGGAAAAAATAATGATTCTCCTCCAATTTGGACATGAGAAATTGCAGTTGTGATCTCCCTGAATGCTCCACGGCTCTTTGCTTTGCTTGAGCATTGTAAATAGTTCTCATTGTCGACACATTTCCAGGATGCCTAACTTTCAATCCGTGCAATATATCTTTTGGTCGGCTGTTGCTTCTTTGTCATATCAACAACAAATGCATTTTCAGTAGGAGTTAAGCGACCGGCATAGGAATGGCCTTCAAAGTGTTTAGCAAGAGGATGATTATGCATGCCACATTTCGATTCGTCTTGTATGTGCAGTCCATCAACAAGACAGTGGGAAATGCACGAAGTAAATCAACCGAAGTTGGATGAGCGAAAAAATATCTTTAACTTGGTCAGTCGTACTACAACGATTCACGTGGAAAAAATAATGATTCTCCTCCAATTTGGACATGAGAAATTGCAGTTGTGATCTCCCTGAATGCTCCACGGCTCTTTGCTTTGCTTGAGCATTGTAAATAGTTCTCATTGTCGACACATTTCCAGGATGCCTAACTTTCAATCCGTGCAATATATCTTTTGGTCGGCTGTTGCTTCTTTGTCATATCAACAACAAATGCATTTTCAGTAGGAGTTAAGCGACCGGCATAGGAATGGCCTTCAAAGTGTTTAGCAAGAGGATGATTATGCATGCCACATTTCGATTCGTCTTGTATGTGCAGTCCATCAACAAGACAGTGGGAAATGCACGAAGTAAATCAACCGAAGTTGGATGAGCGAAAAAATATCTTTAACTTGGTCAGTCGTACTACAACGATTCACGTGGAAAAAATAATGATTCTCCTCCAATTTGGACATGAGAAATTGCAGTTGTGATCTCCCTGAATGCTCCACGGCTCTTTGCTTTGCTTGAGCATTGTAAATAGTTCTCATTGTCGACACATTTCCAGGATGCCTAACTTTCAATCCGTGCAATATATCTTTTGGTCGGCTGTTGCTTCTTGTCATATCAACAACAAATGCATTTTCAGTAGGAGTTAAGCGACCGGCATAGGAATGGCCTTCAAAGTGTTTAGCAAGAGGATGATTATGCATGCCACATTTCGTAGTTTAACAATATTTCTTGTTTGTGTTGGATTGTTTCTTGTTTTGGTGAATCAAGTTCAGTATATTGTTTATATGTTTAATTATTTTTTTTATATTCGAACGTGTTTAGTTGTTATGGTGTTTGTTGTTGAATTATTTAGAAAATGGACAAAACAGAGAGGTGTTCGAAATATGCACCCGAACGCACTGCCCATGTTCGAAAGTTACAGCCGAACAAGTGCAGTACGTTCGAGAATAGTGTTCGAACATCTCTCTGTTTTCGTTTTCTCAAAAAAAGAGAGAAAACAGAGAGGTGTACGAGGACAAATATTCGAACACACTGCATGTGTTCGAATTTATCTGCCGAACACTTTTCGTATGTTCGAGTAGGGAATTCGAACACCTCTGTGTTTCTGGGTTGACAAAACAGAGAGGTGTTCGAATTAAATATTCGAACATAGACGATGTGTTTCGAAATAATCGGACGAGCATTTTCATTATGTTCGAGAATAGTGTCCGAACACCTCTCTGTTTTCGATTTCTCAAAAACAGAGAGGTGTTCGAGGTAAATATTCGAGCATAGTACTTGTGTTCGAAATTTATAGACGAACATTTGCAGTTCGTTCGGGAATTTGTTCCGAACACCTCCCTGTTTTTGTTTTTTATATTCTAATGTATGTTTGTACGACATCTGTTTCGAATACCCTTCTGTTAGGTTTGGCATTATGAAATATTTTTGAATACCGTGTAAAATACGTTCAACACATTACTACTCATAAAACAGAAAACACAAATTACATAGTGCCACGTTTAATAAAAAATAACCAAACTATTCATAATAAGTTTAATTCCCTGCCACGAGGTCATTGTATAACTTAAGTTGTTGCATGCACAACACTTCCCATCCCTTTGCGCAATCCTCACGTCGTTCATACCACTTAAAAGGTACGATAGGCAGTGGATGTCCCCGGCCGTAAGTTCACCTATTTAAAAAAAAATTGATTACTATACTGTAAAAATAATCACGTATATATTAAAAAATAAGCAACCTACCGCAATAAAGTGCGTTTCACCAGCGACTAATGCGATGCATATGCATTTAGGGTTAACGGAAACTGGAACCGATGATGTATAAGGCAAATATGTGCAGCAAGCGCTTAGGGATAATACCACCAATATAACATTGTACGCAGAATGCAATAAGGTGAGCCATCTCTGGTAGTAACAACCCAATGTTTCATGGGTGCAGGTGTATCATAGTAGTTCAGTGCGCATAACACATCATCAACAGCTCCGCGTGCGATGAATACATTAGTGTATATATCACGATGTTTTTGCAATTCATCACTAAGGTCTCGCCGCACTTTGCCCCACGAATCCTCGCCAAAACCCATTAAATGAGCAACTGCACGGAAGCCGCAATGACCATCCCCTAGTACATTCTTTGTTTCAAGGACGTAATCACGAAATAGGGTAGGAATTTCATCCGTAAAACATCCATGTGCAGCCGATCTCGTTTTTTTAACGGATAACCGGTTGCTTTTGTTTTGGAGCAGAAACGAACATCGGTTTCATCTGAATGGGCCCACTCAAGTCGATACTTTGTTTCCATTGGAGAACAACTATCATGGAATGACTCAACGTACTCAAATTTGCTCGGATCACGCTTTGTTGAGTTCACATTCTTTGCGCGTTTGCCCTTTGGCCTTCCACGAGGTCGTACAGGGACCTCAGGCGAATCAAAGACGTTGTGTCAGGTTTCAAAATTTCTCTCAACCTTTTCAACATTAGTAGCTGCTCAGACTGATTAACCAATTTAAACTTGTTCAAGTAGTCCGCAATGCTGTCTTTCACCCGATTTTGAATATCCTTTCCAACACTCGCATCATCCCATTGAGTTGGTTCCATGTCTAATTTTTTTCCAAAACTTATCCACACTGTCTAGTGGTATTGGCATCCCCAACCGCTTGAATTCACTAATCTCGTGTGCACAAGGCAAACCACACGTCTTTCTTAGCAAACAACCACAAAGCAATGAGTCGATGCCAATGTCATTTATAACCTTCATTTCATTTACGATTTTATCCAACGCCGCAATAGAAATCTCACCACGTAGCATCTTGAAAATAGTCGGTTGATAACGATGTTGGACTACGTGAATACTCTTCTCAAACGAAAGTCTTAATTGCAGTGTGTGAAATCTCGAGAAGAGAATGTATTTTCGTCCAACATGTCTCAAAGGTTCCCATACTCGATCCCAAATGTCTTTTCAACTTGGCATGCGCACTTTCGGCCCTAAGAAAGACATTAGAATAAGCTTTCATGATAAAAATAAAAATAAATAAATAGTCGCAGAAATTTAAAAAGTAAAAATAAAATTTTTTTATGTACCTATTCGTTGTCGTATTATTGAAATGCATAATATTATTTGTCCATGCAGAGATAAAGCGATCTTTGTAGGGATTGACCCACTGATTAATACAATATTGTACGGCTAATGGATGATCGGAATAATCAGCCTCAAATCTCTTGAGTTGTTCATTGAAACCAAATTCGTTATCGGCAAGCATCACTTTATTCCATGAACTATTGAAAGATTCAAACTCTTCTTTTGTGGCGGAACATCTTCTTACAATTTGCCAGCACATTTTTACCAATGTGCCAACGACATAAAACTTGTCTCGCCTTTGGAAAAGTAGCCGACACCGCATTAATTAATGCGTTTTCCTTATCAGTGACAATAACTGTGGGCAAAACACGCGGGATTCATCAGTGATTTTAGGATTGAGCATGCCCACATATAATTTTCCTCGCGCTCACGCTCCATGTAAGCACAAGCAACCATAAACGTCATATCCGTCGACGTCACTCCAACTATCTCCAATAAAGGCATTTTATAACGATTCGTCTTGTATGTGCAGTCCATCAACAAGACAGTGGGAAATGCACGAAGTAAATCAACCGAAGTTGGATGAGCGAAAAAATATCTTTAACTTGGTCAGTCGTACTACAACGATTCACGTGGAAAAAATAATGATTCTCCTCCAATTTGGACATGAGAAATTGCAGTTGTGATCTGCCTGAATGCTCCACGGCTCTTTGCTTTGCTTGAGCATTGTAAATAGTTCTCATTGTCGACACATTTCCAGGATGCCTAACTTTCAATCCGTGCAATATATCTTTTGGTCGGCTGTTGCTTCTTGTCATATCAACAACAAATGCATTTTCAGTAGGAGTTAAGCGACCGGCATAGGAATGGCCTTCAAAGTGTTTAGCAAGAGGATGATTATGCATGCCACATTTTCGGGATTCATCAGTGATTTTAGGATTGAGCATGCCCACATATAATTTTCCTCGCGCTCACGCTCCATGTAAGCACAAGCAACCATAAACGTCATATCCGTCGACGTCACTCCAACTATCTCCAATAAAGGCATTTTATAACGATTCGTCTTGTATGTGCAGTCCATCAACAAGACAGTGGGAAATGCACGAAGTAAATCAACCGAAGTTGGATGAGCGAAAAAATATCTTTAACTTGGTCAGTCGTACTACAACGATTCACGTGGAAAAAATAATGATTCTCCTCCAATTTGGACATGAGAAATTGCAGTTGTGATCTCCCTGAATGCTCCACGGCTCTTTGCTTTGCTTGAGCATTGTAAATAGTTCTCATTGTCGACACATTTCCAGGATGCCTAACTTTCAATCCGTGCAATATATCTTTTGGTCGGCTGTTGCTTCTTGTCATATCAACAACAAATGCATTTTCAGTAGGAGTTAAGCGACCGGCATAGGAATGGCCTTCAAAGTGTTTAGCAAGAGGATGATTATGCATGCCACATTTTGAATCTTTCAATAGTTCATGGAATAAAGTGATGCTTGCCGATAACGAATTTGGTTTCAATGAACAACTCAAGAGATTTGAGGCTGATTATTCTGATCATCCATTAGCCGTACAATATTGTATTAATCAATGGGTCAATCCCTACAAAGATCGCTTTATCTCTGCATGGACAAATAATATTATGCATTTCAATAATACGACAACGAATAGGTACATAAAAATTTTTTATTTTTATTTTTTATATTTCTGCGACTATTTATTTATTTTAATTTTTTATTTTTATCATGAAAGCTTATTCTAATGTCTTTTTTAGGGCCGAAAGTGCGCATGCCAAGTTGAAAARACATTTGGGATCGAGTATGGGAACCTTTGAGACATGTTGGACGAAAATACATTCTCTTCTCGAAATTTCACACACTGCAATTAAGACTTCGTTTGAGAAGAGTATTCACGTAGTCCAACATCGTTATCAACCGACTATTTTCAAGATGCTACGTGGTGAGGTTTCTATTGCGGCGTTGGATAAAATCGTAAATGAAATGAAGGTTATAAATGACATTGGCATCGACTCATTGCTTTGTGGTTGTTTGCTAAGAAAGACGTGTGGTTTGCCTTGTGCGCACGAGATTAGTGAATTCAAGCGGTTGGGGATGCCAATACCACTAGACAGTGTGGATAAGTTTTGGAAAAAATTAGACATGGAACCAACTCAATGGGATGATGCGAGTGTTGGAAAGGATATTCAAAATTGGGTGAAAGACAGCATTGCGGACTACTTGAACAAGTTTAAATTGGTTAATCAATCTGAGCAGCTACTAATGTTGAAAAGGTTGAGAGAAATTTTGAAACCTGACACAACGTCTTTGATTCCGCCTGAGGTCCCTGTACGACCTCGTGGAAGGCCAAAGGGCAAACGCACAAAGAATGTGAACTCAACAAAGCGTGATCCGAGCAAATTTGAGTACGTTGAGTCATTCCATGATAGTTGTTCTCCAATGGAACAAAGTATCGACYTGAGTGGGCCCATTCAGATGAAACCGATGTTCGTTTCTGCTCCAAAACAAAAGCAACCGGTTATTCGTAAAAAAACGAGATCGGCTGCACATGGATGTTTTACGGATAAAATTCCTACCCTATTTCGTGATTACGTCCTTGAAACAAAGAATGTACTAGGGGATGGTCATTGCGGCTTCCGTGCAGTTGCTCACTTAATGGGTTTTGGCGAGGATTCGTGGGGCAAAGTGCGGCGAGACCTTAGTGATGAATTATAAAAACATCGTGATATATACACTAATGTATTCATCGCACGCGGAGCTGTTGATGATGTGTTATGCGCACTGAACTACTATGATACACCTACACCCATGAAACATTGGTTGTTACTACCAGAGATGGCTCACCTTATTGCATCTGCGTACAATGTTATATTGGTGGTATTATCCCTAAGCGCTTGCTACACATATTTGCCTTATACATCATCGGTTCCAGTTTCCGTTAACCCTAAATGCATATGTATCGCATTAGTCGCTGGTGAAACGCACTTTATTGCGGTAGGTTGCTTATTTTTTAATATATACGTGATTGTTTTTACAGTATAGTAATCAATTTTTTTTAAATAGGTGAACTTACGGCCCGGACATCCACTGCCTATCGTACCTTTTAAGTGGTATGAACGACGTGAGGATTGCGCAAAGGGATGGGAAGTGTTGTGCATGCAACAACTTAAGTTATACAATGACCTCGTGGCAGGGAATTAAACTTATTATGATAGTTTGGTTATTTTTTATTAAACGTGGCACTATGTAATTTGTGTTTTCTGTTTTATGAGTAGTAATGTGTTGAACGTATTTTACATGGTATTCAAAATATTTCATAATGCCAAACCTAATAGAAGGGTATTCGAAACAGATGTCGTACAAACATACATTAGAATATAAAAAACAAAAATAGAGAGGTGTTCGGAATAAATTCCCGAACGAACTGCAAATGTTCGTCTATAAATTTCGAACACAAGTACTATGCTCGAATATTTACCTCGAACACCTCTCTGTTTTTGAGAAATCGAAAACAGAGAGATGTTCGGACACTATTCTCGAACATAAGGCAAATGCTCGTCCGATTATTTCGAACACATCGTCTATGTTCGAATATTTAATTCGAACACCTCTCTGTTTTGTCAACCCAGAAACACAGAGGTGTTCGAATTCCGTACTCGAACATACGAAAAGTGTTCGGCAGATAAATTCGAACACATGCAGTGTGTTCGAATATTTATCTCGTACACCTCTCTGTTTTCTCTCTTTTTTTAGAAAACGAAAACAGAGAGATGTTCGGACACTTTTCTCGAACGTACTGCACTTGTTCGGCTGTAACTTTCGAACATGGGCAGTGCGTTCGGGTGCATGTTTCGAACACCTCTCTGTTTTGTCCATTTTCTAAATAATTCAACAACAAACACCATAACAACTAAACACGTTCGAATATAAAAAAAAATAATTAAACAATATAAACAATATACTGAACTTGATTCACCAAAACAAGAAACAATCCAACACAAACAAGAAATATTGTTAAACTACGTTCGAATCAAGCACAAGTACGAACTACCAAATATCCAAAAGTACAAAACACAAATAACAATCCAACTAAAAAAATCCCGACAACTCCTAGAACATCATTATAGTCCAACTACGTCTACAGTGTGGACGGCTCAGGCATCATCACTATCACTATCACTATCCCCCCCACCTAAGGCTTTGTATGCATCCTCCACTGTGAGATAGTCCTCAGCGAGATCTTCTTCCCGACGCCTCCATCATTGCACCACTCCTTGAAGCAGATCTCGTGCAAGTCTTATCTGCTCAACTGCACTGGCCGTCGAAGAGCGACTAAGATTAGTCGAACGTCGTTCTGGATTTTGCACGATCTGGTGAGAATGCTTGATGTACCATGCCATGTAATTTGGCGACCCGGAAAGCTCACTTGACGCCCACGTCGAGGGCCAGCCAGCAAATGAGAATCCCATTGCATATAATAGCTTGCAAGCGAAGATGCCCACTCTACCTTGTAGCGAGTACTGTTTTTAGGTCATATTGCAACCCTTGGACCAAGAGGGGTATTTGGAATTCTCTGAACATGACCAAACTGTCTCAAGACACGATCCGGATGGTAGGGCTCAATAATGGAGAAACATCTAATGCATCCTTGGAAAAAAGCGACATCGCGAAATGTATACTTATCACGAATGGTGTCGAATGGGGACCAATCAACCTACATATTGTAAATCCCTCAATTATTTTATAAACAACTAATATGAGTATGAAATCAATAAAACTAAATATGAGAAAATCATTGAGACTTACATCTGATACCGTCAGCGAGTCGAGTATCTCTCTATGTGCCACAATCTCTTCTAGCCGTCCTGCTGATCGTGATGAAAGGTTGCCAGCTCTCGTACTGTGTGTTGTGGGGGGGTCTCATGCAAGGAAAGTATGCATATATCCACGCCTGAAATATTTCATCATAGTAAGTACTAGTTAATTTCATGTATACACATCCACTAGCGAATTTATTGAAAGATAGTAAAAAAGTTCATACCTCAAGTAGTGTGAAGTAGCCATAAACAGATTTGACCTCGCATCTTGATGCGTGTCCTATCTGCCTATACAAAAAAGCCAAAGCACCGGTGCCCCACGCGATCAAATTCATCTGATCAAGATCTTCCAACAATCTCAGATAGGTGGTCATTACTTTATTTCCAGTTTTATCCGCAAACAACGTGCACCCAAAAGTGTACAAAACATACGCTCGCGTTGCATATTCCAAATTCTCCGGATCCTCAGAYTTAATAGCCTCACAAAACTTCTCCTTTAGCCACTCAAGTCTCACATAGCTACCTCTGGTGTGAGCAATCTCCTCGTAGGCCTCAAATTGTTCAACTCCTAACAACCGCGACACCAAAGCATTGCCTTTCTCCTCCACTTGATCTCCTATAAGCTCCACAGGATTTTCAGATACCGATAATCCAGTCAAACAATAAACATCATCCAACGTAATGGTCATCTCCCCAAACGGCATGTGAAATGTATTTGTTTCCAGATGCCAACGTTCCACAAACGCACTTATCAAAGTTCTATTTGGAACGGGGTATGACATACCTCTTAAATCAAGAAGCTTCGAGCGCCTAATTAATCGTCTGAACCATACAGTCTCACGTTTCGGAACTTCCCACTGAGACAATTTCAGTGAATGACACTGAAATCTCAAAATATCTCACTCGATGCCAAACCATATTTTTGAGGCAACATGCGTCAAAAAACTAGGCAGCAAAGTAATAATCTCAGGACCTCCAGGATGAGGAGCCTTGAGTATCTCATCCTCGGTAGCAACAGTTGCACGCCAAGCTCGTCCACCCTTTCCAACCTCTTCATTCGATATAAGTGTCTCTTCCATTTTTCCAGAATCAATATTTCTTTGCCCCCGATTTGATGAGCCTCGACCTCGTTGCCTTCGGATCGATGCCGTTGGTCTTATTCTGTATCCTTCCGCATCTCCATCATCAATAGCTGGTTGGACAAAAAAAACACAATTTAAAAACGAGGCATGTATTTGCAACCGATTTTAGAGCCCAACCAAACAATACACAAACAACGCCAAACAATTCATTCAAATTAAATATCAAGAACATAATTTCATCAAACCAACTAAAAATTTGAATAATGAAAACGCATGTTTATAATCATTCAATTAGTTGAAAACAAAGACGTTCGAAGTAGATTTTCGAACACACAGAATATGTTCGAAAAGCATAACTGAACATTAGCATTCTGTTCGAAAATTTACTTCGAACAAATTGGTTATGTTCGAATAAAATGTTCGAACAAAGACATAGTGTTCGAAATATATTTTTGAACATAGTCTGTGTGTTCGAAAATTTACTTCGAACGTCTGGGTTTTCAACTTCCGAGAGAAATTGTTCAATCGACAGCCATGAACATTGAGTATATGTTCGAAATATTTGGCCGAACACATGGCTATGGTTCTGAGAACCAGAATCGAACACTAAAAGTATAACTGAACGTTAGCATTCTGTTCGAAAATTTACTTCGAACAAATTGGTTTTGTTCGAATGAAATTTTCGAACAAAGACATAGTGTTTGAAATATATTTTCGAACATAATCTGTGTGTTCGAAAATCTATTTCGAACGTCTGGGTTTTCAACTTTTGGGAGAAATTGTTCGATCGACAGCCATGAACATTGAGTATATGTTCGAAAAATTTGGCCGAACACACGACTATGGTTCTGAGAACCAGAATCGAACACATCAAGTTGTACCCAAAAAATTTAAACCCTAACCTAAATAACTCAATCAAACCAAATGATAAACTTACCTCTCACGTTTGATGGTTCACCCCGTTCCATTTCTCCTCGCTGATTTTCGAACAAAGAATTTTTCCTCTCTTTTCTCCCCTGTTTCTTCTCTGCCCGGCGTCTCTCTTTCTCTCGCTTTTTCTCTCTTTCTCCCGCTTTTCTTTTCTTTTTCTTTTCTGTTTCTTATTAATATTCTATTTTATTTTATTTAATTTATTATATTATTTATTATAATATAAGGGGGGTAAAATGGGGTGTTATTGGGGTTAACTTAGTAAGAAGAAATATATTTTAAAATAGTTTGGTGTGTTCTTATCATTTGGGGTGAACTCATAAATTTACGGGGTGCATATATCCACGCCCTTTTATTTATTTAATTATTTTTCTTTTAGTTATTTCCTAGATTTGGTCCTCATCAGGATTGGTTTTTTTAACAATCCATATTAGGCTAATTAATGAAAAATTAGTTTATACGGATTATAACAAACTACACATAAGATGTGACTTAATAAAATAAAATCGCCAATTAATCCAAAATCATCTCCTTCAATTAATCGATCATACAAAATAAAATATGTGATTAATATTCACTACTTAGTAAAGGCTTTTTACAACGGTCAATTAACAACGGTTTTTAAATAACCGTTGTAATATAGCAGTCCAGTAAACTTTATAACGGTTATTTGTATAACTGATGTAAACTTAATCTAATTACAACAACGGTTATATTAAAAACCATTGTAAATGTGCGTAGTTGAATATATTAAACGATATACTACGACAATTTCTTTATAACTCTAAATACACGTAAGTAATATATATTTAGTTTAATTAAGTGAAATCAGTTTATAATTAGGATTATATTAAAGAAAATAATAAAAAAAATGAAAAATGCGTATGTATGTTAACCCGTTCAAACTGTCCATCTCTTTGAAAACTTTTCCTCTCCGGCCACGTCCAAAGACAAATCTCCGCCACATCAAAAATCGCAGTTGCGGCCAACACCACCGCCACCGGTGGTAGTTTTATGGCGACCACCACTGCTATAAATTAAGACGCACAAAAATAAACCACCTCTTGGATCCACACCACCACAATCAGCCCCGCTTCTCCTTCCAGCCACCTCCACCACCGATAATCTTTGGGTCTTGTCTCCACCGACAATCATAAGGTCACACCACCACCGCACCTTCTGCATATTTGCCCTTTGAATATCTCCAGCTGACCAATTTGTTAAGAGTGCCCTAATTCGCAAATTAGGTCTTTCTTAGGTAAAATTAAGATTTTTTTCCCTGGCGCTTAGATACACCTCAGGTGCAACAGATCTAGCTTCTGATGTGATTGATTGTGTTTCATTATTTTGGATTTTTCTCTCTTTTTTTTCCATCGTAATTTTTTTCCTGCTATATTTGGGTTCCATTTACGCTAGATTAAACCGGAATACAGCTTCTAGATTATGAGTTTCTTAATGATTTGTTTTAGTTAGTTCTTATTAGGGTCTATTTAATTAGTTCTTTAAAAATGGTTTTGGCATTTCTGGAATTTAATGAATGAATTCTTACATTGGAATCCAAAAACTAATTGTAATGCTCTGTTTTTTAATACAATTTTGGGTCGAATTACCATGATTTTTATTGAATACAATGAATTATTTTTTATGGATGTATATTCGGTTACAGTAACTTTGTTTTATTTGGAAAAGAAAACAAACTAGAAAATGAATTTTTTCGTGTTAAACTAAACTTCTGGGTAGGTTTTTGTAACTAACCCTTATTTTTGTTCTCACATTTGCAGTTCATTTCACAGTGTGAAAATGAGATGTGGGTTTATCATCTGAAATGTCCAATGGTTGTGTGTCTAATTTATGTGATGTTACTTTTAGGCATTGTTTGGTAACAATCTGCATCGTGTTTATTCTAGAGTTGATTGCATCTTTTTATTTGTTTTATAACCATAGTTGCATATAATGAGAGAGATACTAGAGCATGTGGGATTTGTGCAAGAAAGTTTATCATCAAATGTGCTGTCATCATCACAAGTTATTGCCAATGTGGCGAATCCATTTAATATTAGGGATATTGAACTAAGTAGGTGGGTTATTTATTTACTTATTTTTAGTTTTCCCCTTATGTTAATGTATATTTAAATGGATTTATCTGCAACTGACATGGAGATTGTTATAGTTTTCTTGTAGCAATGACAGATCTATCTCTGAGGAAAATGGCAGTCGAAGAGAAAAGATCCAAAGTGCAGCAAGAGTCCAAAGAACTTGTTGACTATATTCGAAAAGCAATAGAAAGATTGACTTGTTTGAAAAGGAGTATCTCTGAGCTTTCACTTGTGCAGATTTAAATTTAGTTTCTCACCTGTAGCAATGGCGTTTTGAGGAGTCATTTTTAGATTTTAAATTACTTGTGAAATATCTTCCTTTTAATTATTTTATTTATAACTTCAAAACTCTTGCACAGCTGGAAGATGATATATCGCATTCCGAAGCTCAAACGGAACATTGGAAAACATACTTGGCGATAATGGAATCAAAGGAAAAATAATATCTGCAATAGTACTCTAATTATAAGGTATAAGTCTATTGCCTCTATTTTTAGTTATATCTATATCATCATCTGATACAAACTTGATGTGTGTTTAATTATTACTATTTATTATTATTTTTTATTATGTTTTTGGTATTCTTAGGATCAACCAACACATTGTTATTCTTTCATTATAAAATTTAAACCAGATAATAAAAAAAGGAAAGGAAAAGAAATCTGTTTGTTAATTCTTTTGTATTTAGAACAGGCAATGTTCAATCGTGTGGGCTATACCCCTGAGATTAGTCACGGAGTGTCGGTCAAAATGGCAGAGCACAAGAATGATCTGTAGAGAAAAACAAAACCCATCATCAAACATTGAGAAGCTACCAACAAGCCACGTTGCCACCACCAATGACCACCGATAACCCTAGGCCATGCTACCTAAATAAAGTTGCTCCATAATTACCATGACCACCGCACCAGCCACGACTCTGCTCTCTAGTTCATCACCGGCCACCACCGCACCAGTTGTGCGCCTTCAAAGTTCCCTAATCAGCAAATTAGGTCTATATTAGGTAAAGGTTAGATCTATTTTCCATTTTTTTATCTTTCTTAATTGCGCATTTTTTGAAACTTCTAGAGGACTCAACTGGTAAATTCTGGGGCTCAAAACTTCTTTCGTGTTTTTTAACCTCACATTTAAATTAGAACTTTCTAGGCATTATTTGAGTGGGTGTGAATATATATAGATTGATGTGCGTTTCTTACAGATATTTTATATTTTCTCATCTTAATTATACTCCAAAGCTCATAATTATCGTTTCTAAAACACAAGTTTATTGTTCTCCTCATTATGTGTTCAATAAATTATTTGTAGTGTTTATTGGCTATGTGGTGACCATGGTTTTAATCTATTCTATCATTTTAGTGTATTTCTCTCAGACGCTTTATGAGTTGTCTCTGTTTATGAGCCACCGTAAAAGACTTTTTCATTCAGAAGGTTGAGATTTATTTGCTAACAGATTGTAATCTTGTCTTATACAACATTTTGTTCATGCTTATTATTGTGGATATTACAGTAAATTGAAAGAAGTTATTATCCCAATTACAAGCAACTAACAAAATTATCGAACTTGACGAGGATAGCGAGTTTCTAAGAACGATACATTGTGATTCTTACCTCTTTTTTTGGACTTTTTTACCATTCTCGAAACTTACAAAGTTTGTTGTTTGCTTCTCTTTAGGTGATGGTGTTGATATTCAGGCAACTCTTGCTGAGTGGACGGGGCAAAGGACTGTTCTAGATTTGTTCATCAAAGGCAAACACACAGGTGGTTGTGATGGTAAGTTTGTTCCCTTTCACATAATTAAATGTTTTGTGGTATCCGTAATTTAAAAGATAGTTGTTTTTTGTTCTGTTTTGATTTCTTTTAATTAGGTATAATTTCAGAGATACTTTTGTAATTAGACTAAATTCCAAGTGGACAATTTTGGTTTTTTATCTTACTCTAATCTTTAATTTCATGAAATACTTGTTTTTTAAGTGCAAAAGTGGTGGCATGTATTGCAAAATTGTGCATTCTAATGTCATGTTATTATTATTATTATTATTATTATTATTATTATTATTATTATTATTATTATTATTAATATTAGGGGCTTTTACCAATTAGGCCAAAAGTAAAGAATCATATTCCATTTATGCCAAACATTTTTTATATGTTTTTTATATTTAACTTATATACATACATTACAAATTCACACAATTTCCAAAATACAATTCACACGATTTCCAAAATTGGAGTAGTTTGAATTCCATACTTTCCTTTAAAATTTTGTACTAATGTAACGGGATATGAGAATTTCATACTAATTTGGAAAGACCTTTTAGAATTTCATACTGATTAAAATTTCGTACTAATTTAACGGGATCTGAGAATTTCATACTAATTTGGAAAAACATTTTAGAATTTCATACTAATTTAACGGGATTTGATTGATCCTTTTAGAATATGATTTTCTTTCATATAATTTAATTTCATACTCTCTTCTTATAAATTTTCATACGTTATTTTTTAGTTACGGGAATGATTGAATTTCATAATGTTTTTTAAGAATTTCATACTTGTTTCTATGAATTTTTAGAATTTCATAAAATTCTTAAAAATATATATGAAATTCAATCATGCCCGTTAAAAAAAAGTATGAAAATATATAAGAATAGAGTATGAAATTAAATTTTATGAAATAAACTCAATCATATCCATGCACATACTAAAAGGTTATTCACTTAGGACCGATCAAAACACACGTTAAATTAGTATGGAATTTTAAAAGGCTTTATTTTGAGTTCAAAATTAAATTCGTATGAAATTTTAAAAGGCTTTATTTTGAGTTCGAAATTTGTGAGATGATGTTGAAAAGCGACCTCCAGGAGTCGGATGGGAAAATAGATATGAAATAAAATTATCAGAGTAATTTGTATATCGGGAATTTATTTAGGGGCGATACAGTCAATTCCTATCTACCATTTATTAATTAATAATATTAATTTGGCCTATATGGGACAAAACTAATTAAAAAGATTAAATGGTAGATACAAGTTTGGTTGTCAGTAATTTCCCCTTATTATTATTATTATTATTATTATCATCATTATTATTATTATTATTATTTAGTTTTTTTTTGGATTTTAGATCATTGATGTGTTTTAGCCTTTTTTTTTACAACCGATGTAAAAAGCCTTTTAATTATAAAAATAAATATTTTAGTCATTATATTACTAGAAGTCTGAAATTTTGTCAGAACATAACCAAAAAGACTTGTTACTCTTTTGGTATGAAACATGTGGTGAAGAATGATTTTTCTAGAAAAATTTCAATTTTACGACAACAAAGATTGAAATCGAGATCTATTTGAAACTTGTGATTTTTAGATTACTATTGTAGCTAAAAAAGTATCAATTTTATCTTTGTTATTTATATGTTATGAATGCATTTAGGTAACGATTGAATTCGGACAGGTAATGGGTTGACTTCACTTTGACTGGACCAGATTTGGTTTTGCTGTTTACTTGTTTTGGACTTTACATTATCTTTTTATTTTTTTTGGCCAACAGACTGAGAATGTTGAAGAAATAACTTTGAAAATTTCCCAGATGCCAAAGGCTTCCGGAACGCACCAATGAGTTAGTGTTATTACACAGGATGCAGGTCCGGTTGTGGTTGTAGAGGACGAGAATGTGAAGCTGTTTCCAGTTATCCCGTTGTCAGAAGAGGAAATTTTGGACACCAATGGTGCAGGTGTGTGAATTTATTTTTTTAATAAAATCTATCAAATCTTTGGCCCGGCCCGGCATTTGACTGGGCCAGGACCACTGAGCCACCCAGCCCGGTCCCAAGTTTTTTCCCCCTCAATTGAAGCTATTTTATTTTTTTAATTGGTGTTTATTTATTTTCTTGCAGGAGATGCATTTGTTGGTGGACTTATGTCACAGTTGGTTCTGGATAGACCCACTGAAGAGTGTGTAAGAGCATATATGTATGCAGCTAGTGTTGTTATTCAGATGCCCGGTGTCACGTACCCAAATGATGTTCCGTGTTTTTAAGTTCTTGTTTAGTAGGGATTTAATCTGCCCATATCATCGGTATATACTTATGTTGCACACTCATGTACTAATAATTTGTTTTCTCAGTACTACAAGTTATATATCGAAAATCGATGATATCTCCGGTCTCTTACTATTTTTTTCAACTAATAAAACGCTTCGATACTTCGGAATTTGATTTTTTTTTTTTAAACCACTGTATTTTTTCTCTTCTCCAGCTCCCCTCCCCTCTCCCCCACCTTTTTTTTCAGGTTCTTGATTCGACGTTACCCAGTTTTGCAGTTTCCTATGCTTCTAGTTACCCACTGAATATTTGGTATTTCAAGGAATGCGGGTCCAAGAACGGGTTTGGGTCATTATTTTTATTGCAGGCTTGTTTTGAGTAGACTTACTTCCATTGTTAGTTTCACTTTATTTAATTATTTTACTTAATATCTTTGTTAGTTCAATTCTGCTTAGAAATCCTTATGTGAATTTCGGTACTTTTACATCGATTATATTAATAACTCTTTTTACATCGATTATATTAATAACTGATTTAACAATGGGCAAGATGTAAATTTCTGTATTTTTACATCGGTCAGCAATGACCGATGTAATTTATTCACATATTGCATCGGCTCTTCAAATGAATGATGTGAAATTACCGATATTTGCATTGGGTTTTTGTAAAATCCATTTTCTGTAGTAGTGATTTTACACAATATTGGTCAAACATTCATTTTAATTTATTTTTTGTATTCATGAAACAAACATTCTCATCTTTACATATATACTAGAATTGGCCCGCACTTCGTTGCGGGCCATACTATATCATTGATTCACTCTCATAATTAAAAATTTAGATGTTGAGTTTTAATTATTTGTATTATATAAAAATAAGATTATATTGTAACATTGAATCAACTAATACATGCAACTCCAAAAGGTTTAAGTGTTTTCTTTTAATTTTAGGGTTCTTTTTTAGTTTTTAGTTTCTCTACTTTCACATTTTATTTTGTTTTGTTTTATTTTAAGTTTTTTTTTTTTTTGGTTTAGACAATTTTTTGCAGGTCTCCTAGATTTTTTTTTAAATTTTAAAAATTAATTTTGAGGAGTCTGACTAACGGTTAACGGTTAGGGTGTCAATTTGCCTCAGTATACAAATATAAAATGCATCCACTTTGAATATGAGCTCTAGTTCAAACATATTTGTCTATTAAGTAATTGTACTTAGTAGGGCAACTTAATATTATTTAATATATTTATATATTGATGTATTTTTATTTTATATGTAATATATCTGAAATTTTAATTTAATGTATTCATATGGTTCGTGACCTGATCCGTGATATAAAAATTGTATGTTCTATCTGGTGGAAATAAAAGAAAAGAAAATGCTATCCTTCTTGACCCTCTAAACTTTCCTATATTATAATATAGGTAGATTAAATACATTAAATTATGTATCTTTAAATAAATATTCTTTATACAATACAATTTTCCTTTACGTAATATACATTTATTAATAATATCCATTCATATTATAAACATTTCGAAATTATTAGATTAGGTGTTCTAAAATAATAATTCTTTATACAATATAATATTTTTTTACCTATACAAATATTTATTAATAATATTTCATCTTAAGATTTGAGTTTTATTCATTTACTTGAGTATTATATCATAAATTAAAAATAAAAAAATCCATTAGAAACGAAATTTTAAATCCAAAATATAGTAAAAATAACCAAACATTAAAACACCAAAGAAATAAATTTTAAATAAAAATTAAATGATAAGTTTTATGGCTGTCAACTAAGGACAAAAAACTCAAATAAGAATTTAAAATATGAAAGGGAAAAACAAAAAATAAAGAAAAATGAATTCCATTCTTAGAACAAAAAGTTCGTGATGATGGAATCTAATTGTTTGTGAAGAGAAATATAAAATAAATTACAAAGAAAGAATTAAAAAAATACATTCTTTAAATAAATATAATTATTATTTTTTAATATGCTAAGAATAAAAATACTAAATTTAAAATGTAATTTAATGAAGAAATAAAATTACACTAATGAATTAGATTTTCTAAAATTCAATTTTTTTGCTAAACAATAATCAATCACAACTTTGATCATAAATTAGTACAACATATAAAGATAGTTATAATTTGAAAAATGAAATTATACTAACTGACTTGATCTTTAAAAATAAAATCAAAAAAGAAAATAAAGAAGAAGATATAGAAAAGAAAAAAGAAAAAAAAAAACAGATAAAATGGCCTGCCCAAAACCGGCAGACCATCTATAATATATAGGTATATATAGATAAGAAAGAATACATTAATTAAATAATATAATTATTATTTTTAATATGTTGATGATAAAAAATATCATAATTTAAAATGTAGTTTAATGGRAAAATAAAATTACACTAATTAATTAGATTTTTTATATTTTAATTTTTTTAATTAAACAATAATCAACCATAACTTTTATCATAAATTAGTACAACATATAAAAATAGTATAATTTGAAAAATAAAATTATACCGGCTGATTTGATCTTTAAAATAATGTTTATATATAAGTTTATGGAAAATAAAACCAAAAAAAAATAAAAGAAAAGAATAAAGAAAAAAATAGAAAAGAAAAGAAAAAAAGGAAGAAATAGAAAAAGAAAAAAATAAATAAAGAAAGCAATTGGAGGGTGACATATGTCACCCCAAAACTGTGCAGAAGTTGGCAAGCCAACTTTAGTAGATAGGTATAGATTGTGTGCTAATCTAATAATACATTTATTTTATGAGGCTGACTAACAAAAATAATAAAGAAAACAGATATTTTGAGGAAAAAAAAACTCAGATTTCATTATATAAAACATATTTAGTCCTTAAGTTTGGTAATCACCCTAATATGATAATTAGCAATACAATCTATGATAAATAAATTGGCCGTGAACTGACTTATCAAATAGAAACATGTTTTGGAAGGAAGTAACTCTATGAACAATGAGAGTTAATTACGAAAACAATGTATGAAAAGCAAATTGCCGATGAATTGAATTGTGGTGGGTATTCCATAATTTATTTTTAATGAATTAGCGGATCCACCATATTCGTTGATACTGTTAATACCCTAACATATGTGTCAACTAAACATTTCTTCAAATGACACGTGTGTTCATTTGATAGCTCCAGATGCTGAGTTGGCAGCTTATGGTGGTTTGTGTTAAAATCTTAATGATTAAAGTCTTCCTAATAAGAATTAAGATTAATTATTATAATCAATCAAATTTTTTAATTATGTTATACCCTAATTGTGTTTAAACCTTACAAACACTGACTGTATGAAGTCAACTTTCTGTAATTTAGGGATTTTTTATAATACAAATAATTATAGCCAATCAATTCATACTATGTTATTACCATTTGGTTTAGATTTTTCATTTTATTTAAAAGATCATTATTCAAATTTCCTTAACTACAGTTAAAACATGGTAATATTTGAGTTTTGATCTAAACAAGTATATATTCATTTAATTTTTCTGTTAATTTAGTTCAATATTCAAGTTTTATCATGTTTATTTTTTAGATTTAAATATTTTTTAGTATGGAGAGGTATTTATTACACTGTTCATAATTACAATTACGAATCTTGAAAAATATTTATCATTTATTTAGACTTTTTTATTTGATGGAGAGACCAATAAGCACATTTTTTAAATTTCAATTAATAATTTTAATTGAATACTCAAAACTTATTCAAAATAACTATATATTAATTTTGGTACAAATTAATTTTATATAAAACAAAAAATCTAATTAATGAGAATTGTGGAATAAAGTGCAATTAATATTAATGAGAATTGTGTAATAAAACAAAAAATCTAATTAATTTTATATATCTTATCAATAAAGTGCAATTAATATTATATTTAATATCAATAAATACAATTACCTTTTTGGTTGAAATTGTGGAATATATATATTATCAATTGATATTGACATTAATGATAAGATATATATCGAATCAAATAAAAATTATTATTCAATCTCATTAACTAAAATCGATAATTTGGTATCTACATTAATCTATATTTGGGTGATTAATTGATTGACTCTCAGTCTATATCAAAAGTGTCATTATTGAAATAAGAATTAAAATAATCTATATATATTTATTTTTGATACTTATGAAATATCATTAATTTTCTACTGTTCGATTAGAAATTTTACATTATTTAGTTTGTTAAATCTTAAATTTTAAATTTGAAGTTAATACTAATACTAAGAAGAATAATAATAACAATAATAATAATAATAATAATAATAATAATAATAAATCTTAAATTCAGTTAATAAACTTGCAAAACTATTATTTTTTTTATTTCTTATTAATTCAAATCATTTTGTTGTAATTCAAAATTTTTTGTAATTAAATTTAGTTTTACTCCTTTTAAGTTTGGTATGTGTTATTATTACTTTTTTCATTATAATAGATTATGGGTATTATTTTGGTATGATTTATTATTATTGAAGGTTTTAGTACACTTTTGTAATTTCAATAGAAATCTTTTAGTTTTGGTAAAAAAATACTACTATTTTGAACTATGAATTATTTCTAGAAGCCGCTTGATAACATGTTGAAAAATAATAATGATACATATTTATAATATTTAAATTCTCATTATAACCGAAAATACTTTTATTGAAGTCATTTTAAAGGCTGGGTAATAATACAAAACATTATAATAAACAAAAATACATAAATATTATCATTATAAATAACTACCACCCTCATTTCGATTCCAAAATACAAAATACAATTCTTTTTTCGACACGCGTGGCTAAATTCTTTCTGCTACCACAAAAATTGATATTCTGCATAATGGCTCCATGGTTTAACTTGTCATTAATTTATCTAAAATATTTTATAAATATATTGAGATCAAATCTGTATAGGCACTTGGTGAAGTGGGTAGATCGCCTCAAGGAATGGGGGTAATGTATGAGTTGATTTAGTTGGTTTGTTGAAATTGTAATTTATAATATTTTTGAAAAATATTTTTAATTGTATTTTTACTGAATATGAATTTGTGTGAACAAAAGAGAAAACGGTAAAGCCACATATTTTCTTTTCTCTATTTTGTCCTTTTTATAATTAAATTATCATGGTAAGTTTATATAATAGAATTGATTGTGATATTCTATATATGCGCTTACCTCAAATTTTTATAAAATCGAAAGATTAAAATATTTAAGGTGCCTTTTGTAATATTATTATTTTTATTTTAATAGATATACTATTTTTTTGATTCTCAGTTATTTGTTTTACGATATTTGTCGCACTATGTTAAATACTATTATTGTTTCATGTCATCTCTAGAAATAGATGAAAAACCTACTGTAATAATTAGTATAAATGACTAGATTTAATGAATTTATATGTATGTTATTAAACTTCACTGTTGTTTACGCACAATATGACTTCGTTAAGTTTTTTGCAATAGGAGTTTACAATTTGTTCAAATTTCTACTTTTACATGACTTTTGGTTTAAGGTTCATGACTTATAATCATTATCTTGCAATATTTATATACTAGAATTAATAGAACATAACTTTTATGGTCTCACATCCTCTTATTTTATTTTATTGCAGGATAGAGAATAGCGGGTGAATGTTTTGTACAACTAAGTATTTTATAATTTGTAAACTACATTTCAACGAATAGTAATACTTTTATGAACCATATTCAACTTTTTTTAATAATATTCTATATTTTAAAAATAATTAGATGGTTTAAATATATATGTCTTTACTGTAAATATATAATAACTTATTTAGTTTTTCTAAGTAACTGAAACTAATAATATTTAATTGTTGGTAAGATTACACGTTAAAATAAATACCTGTGCAACCCAAATATCAAATTTCAGACAAGACAATTTTCACTTATTATTTTATTTCACAATGACTACAAACAAGAGTAGAGGTTAAACTCTCTCCAACGTTGACTTGTATATGTCAAGACCAGTGTACAACCACAATTAGCTTTATGTCGCAATTTCTTGAGTGAATAACTGTTGAAATTTTTTTATTGCGACGAAGATCATATCAATAAGACAATTAATGTAGTTCACAAATAAGTGTTTCATAATTTAAAGTGAACACTATTGTTTTTCTTTTTGGCATTAATAATCACTTTTTAAAATAGTTTATTATTATATATTTCACGTTTTTATACATTTCTTATTTATGCCCGCGTAATCATGGGTTTTTACACTAGTGTTTTATAATTTATATAATAACTAAAAATAAAAACTTTACATACGAAATTATTTTATATTCCAAGATTGAAAATTTATATATAAGCACCTCAAAATACATCCCCAATCATACATACGAGTAACCCACAATTTGCTTCAAACGGTAAGCATAAATAGTTTCATTTTATTTTGTTTTATTTTATTCTATTATGATTTCTCATAACTCGAATGCAATTGATTAATTTATTTTTCCTAGTCATATATATATATATAATATATTTAAACCTTCAACCACAACTTTCAATCAATAAGATGACTTATGTAACATACTTTGATATAAATAGGAATTTTTCTGAAACATATATTTTGCAAATTTATAATTTTCAGATTTATTAATTATTAATTTTATGATTTCGTTCATAGGTGAGATATTGGTATTATGATTTAATATCACAAATAAATAGTATTTTAGTTTACAAAATATTTATATTTGTACGGGACACCGGTATGATACGAAATAATAGAAAATACGACATTCGAATTTATTTGAATAACATGTGTTTCTCGATTTTCTATTATTATAACCAACAAAGCTTTAAAAAGTGTATTCGTACAACTCCCGTGCATCACTATCGACTTAATGTTGCATTATTGAGAATTAAGAGGTGGAAATGGTTTAAAATTAATTTCTTCAACGTAAAATCAAAAATAAAATAGTTAATATGGTTTACAGTGAGTCTTTTAAAAATTTAAAGTGAATAATATTTATTTTCTTTTTCTTTGTATTAATAATTCAATATTTGAAGTTGATAAACTATTTCCATATCATCTATTAAATAGTTTATAAAGTAGCTTTTTAAAATTTAAAGTGAACAACCTTTTTTTTTTGTTTTTTATTTTTTCTATTTAATATTTACTTTGTGAATTTAATAAATTTTCTTATAAATATTACGTTATTACAATTTTATATCAAATTACGCGGATATTCAAACTAGTAGAATTGATTGTGCCTGACATTTATAGGATAATAATAGACTTACCAAACTAAGGGTAACAGACTTTGCAAACTAATTAAGACCAACAACAAATTGAACATCTGGATAAACATGACACCCAGCAATTATTGTGTTATTTGGTAGGATTACTCTCCCACTCCTAATGCTACCAATTCTATTTTTATAATACTGATACCGGAAAATTCCGTAGTGCCCCTTAATGTATTATACTCATAGTTTTGAAAATCGGATCGGATCGTCGGTTCGACCGGTTTAATTGGGAATCGGTCACCACACCAATTCAGTTTTCATGTGCAAATCGGTAAACTCAAAAATCGATCAAACCGGTCATGATCCTGTTGGACCGGTGAACTTGTGACAAGTTCAACCGATTTTTTTGGTTTTTTTTTTTTGCTTTCTAATTTTTATATTAAATAAAAATTGATATGCCGTTCCTTCACTCCCAATCAAAATGGTCTGAGCAAGAAGCACTCGGCTTACTCACCGAGGGGCGGCGAGAACATCTAACGACACGGTAGGATAAGCCGGTCTTATTTTTTTTATTTGGAGTACAAATAAATATAAATTATGATGATTAATTTTATCTCATTTTGAAGTTGTTGGACTTGGAGTGATGATATTGGAATTGAATTATTTTATTTGATTTTTTTTCATTATATTTAATTCAACTACATTTTTCTATGTTGTATTGTGGTTGATGAATTCATATTTATTCATATGGATTCTTTGAATTAAATCTTAAAATATTTATAATCATATATTTTATTAATCTAATTTATTATATTTATTTATAACATATTTAATAGTGGTACACACACGCGCGCGCACACACACAGATACACACACACACACACACACACACACACACACACACACACATATATATATATATATATATATATATATATATATATATATATATATATATACACCGTTCCGACCACGGTCCGATATATATATATAAAATCGTTCCGACCACGGTCGGACCTGTGAATCACTGAACCTGTAGATTTACCGCTTCGATAATCGGTTCGATTTTCAGAACAATAATTATACCCTATATATTTTAAGTTAATAGATTATTTTACTAAATAAAAACTGAAATAATGTGATTGTTAAAAAACATGGGATATGATATTTGGGCACTGTATAACTTCCCACATAATATATGTTGCCAAGTAATATCAGAGAGTCAATGAAATGGTCGAAATACTTGTCTAGGATTGCCTAAGTTATTAATATGAACTTGTACGACTTTTTTTTTTAGTGTACCACTTTCTTCAGTTTCTTCTCCAAAACATATTTGAAATCATTGCATCTCTGTATAGTTTATGTTTTCCAAAACGCTATCCCCTTTGCACTATTTTCTCATATAAGTGGTTTGAAATAAATGACAGGGTTAATCATAACTCTCGAGACTTGACCCAATTAAAAGAAAAAATTAACTTCATAATTACAAAAATTACCACTAATTTTTGCCTTGAAATTACACCTCACATTTATGAAAACATTAAAGTTAACTCTCATTCTTACACTTAATAAGCCCTTAAGGCATATTTTGTAATTTCAAGAGTTTTTTTTTTTGTTTTTTTTATTAGGTCAAATCTCATGGGTACTTTATGTGATTATCACTAAATTAAATGCACAGATTATGCTAATCGAGGCATAACTAAGTCAGTGTTTTCGCTTAAGTGTTTGTTGTTACTGCTTTTAATTATCAGGTTCAAGTTTGAGTGAATTATAATTATCTCCCATGTTCTTTAATAAGTTGTATTTTATCAAAATATTTAGGCCGGGAATTTGGACGGAAGCCAACTCTAGAGTTGCATGATTGCATCTCAACACTCGCACCAAAAATAAGAAGGCAAGGCATTTACTAATAAGAAGTCTTGAAAAAACTCATGTAATCTTGAGTGTAATCTAAGCCACAGTTCTTCATTCCCCCTCCACATATCTTCTTTATACTATTATTATTAGTTTTTTTACACCCAAGCGATGCAACGGGTAGAAAATTAAAATATAAAAATGTAAATTATAGTTATATTACTTTTATTATTATTTATCGTGTGAAGATAAATAAATATAGAGATAGACATGTAGAGAAATAACTAAAAAATTCATACTACACACTACATACATGAACGTTAAGATTATACGTTACTGAATACTTCTTTGTAAACTACATTATTGGTCATGTTCGATCCCGAATCTTCATCATGACAAACTATTATCTTCAAACTCTTTCGATGGGTGACACGCGACACAACAACATATAACTAACCATGCAAGAGATTTTTTAGTTAAAGGCCGATGTTCGAAAGTGATAGACCCTGACACTAGTTTATCGTCAATACATATGAAATCATGAACGGAAATTGCCTTCGTTGAAAGTATCCTAATGTCAGAAGGTGTTAAACTCATCCGGGAAGCCACACCTTTTTTCCCGCTTTTGCACCGGTTAGAATTTTTCATTCAAGGACGTGCGGGTAAAACAACCAGTCTCGTCCCGTTACACAATCTCATTGAGTGGTCTATGTTCCTCAATAACATAACAAGATTCCCCACCTTCAGATGCAATTCGTGATTGTGCACCCCAATACACTTTATACCATTCAAGAATTTAGACGTGTGCAAATTACTCAAGATATCATTCCCACCATCGGATTTGCAGGCACTGTACGAACAAAGGTAGGTGTACCCCTCCACATGCTAGACGCATTGATAGCCGCATTCACTTTTTCCATCGGCGGCCCTTGGGGACAACAGGCAATATCTGGCGAAAGCCTCCACCAAACACAACGGTCTTTCCAACAAATGGTATGTGCTTGTTGGTCGAATCGATATTCTACATTATATCCTGCAAGCTCTTCTCAACAGCCTCAAAGCAATGTTTGTGCATCATTGGAGCCTCATCCCATATTATGAGTTTGCAACGAATCATAAATTCTGCAAGCGAGGTGCCTTTCTTAATATTACAATCTGACCCTTCGTGCGGATTCAGAGGGATACCGAATCGGCAGTGCGCGGTCCTTCCACCAGGCAAAGCAGAGATGCTATGTGGCTCGATGCCACATTTAGCACGATATGACACCCAGACCTCAACCTAGTGGATAGAGTTCTCCACAGGTGTATTTTTCCCGTACCTCCATATCCATACACGAAGAACATAGCACCACCATCGAACTCGACCCCACTCATTATCTTGGAGTACACACATTTTTGCTCACTCATTATTTTCGAGAGAAGTTCGGCATGCTTAGCGAACAATGACTTACGATCATTGTTCAACTCATCCTGGATCAATCTACTGTGATCAACACCGCTAACATCGGTCTCTAGAAACAGCATGGAATCATAATCGCATAGGCTCTTACCTTGACATCTCAGTAATTTCCCAATCTCTACCAAAGCTAAATATTTTATCTAAGACTCACTCAAATTCAGTCCTGTCAAATAAGTATACACATTTCGGTTATATAAAACATAAATACAATAACATAACTAATATAGTAGATTAAACAAATTATAATCACAATTCATTACGCACAACCACATGCATTTACCTGGATTTTTAAAGATCGGACATTTCCTGTAGAGCATATCCTCCGACATAAACTGCCAACTCTTATCCCACACATCCTCAGTCTTAGAAAGAGTATCAGAGGACAACAACACCACAAAAAGACACCTGAGATAGTGAGTGGAGGCCCACTCACTTGCTTTGGCGATGCCATTAATGTACTCCTTATCGTCTTCTAATAAATCCCGTGCATAACATGTTTCACGGTATGAGACATGCTGAACACCATGAACACCATCATCCTTCTTATAGTCTGCGTGGTAGGTAGCTCCACGGACAACAGTAAGCAAGCATCTCAGGTAGTAATTGTCCCCACAGCCAGAGGGAACGTAATATAAACTACCAACACACGAAATGCATTTCTTAGGTTTCCACTTCCTTGCATACCTGTCCCATACAAACTCGGAGGGTGCCTCTTCATACGTCAGAAGTCTTGCTTGAGAATATATCTTATTCGCTTCCATCCATTCAAGGAATATGCTTTCCTTGAATGTTTTTTTATTTAGGACATCCTCTATTTCCTCGTCCTCTTCATAAACAATGCTCTGTTCATTCTCCAGATGGAAGTTAGGACGTATGATCAGAGGGTAATTATACTGCAGTTCGAAGCCCAACAACCTCTATGCACCTCACACGAAGAAACATACATGCAATCGTACATACATGTTCACTTTGTCAACGGGTTTGTCAAATTCAGCATAGTCAGTGCTCTGATAGAAAGTAGTGGTCACACGATCGTGACCCTTGTTGACATACATGAACATATACTTGATAGACCTTGATTGGTTTCACCATTTCACATTGATGTGGGCACCGTATTTCATCAAAAGTCGATGGTTGTGAGGGACAACATATCTGTTGTCTAGAGGGACACCACCCTTTTCGAGCGTTCTCCCATTATCTCTACATCTATAATGTGGATAACCCTCATCGTCAATCAACATAGTCTCCACGAACTATTTTGGGAAAAGCTTCATGCACCGGCCCTCGACCATGCACAGGGAGTTTTTCTTTACAATACCGCACAGTCGGTGCATCATATATTTTTTCACGTCTTCATAGTATGTGGGGTCGGATGCCTGATCAGGTATTTCACCAGGAACAACAATATGTGAGCATGCGGCAAGCCATGCTTCTGAAACTCTATCGTGTTCACAACTTCAAGTATTATTAAAATATAAATACATATTATAATAGATGGTTTAAACAGAAACACCGACATATATTATAGAACACTAAAACACCTGACACATCGTATTGGATAAAGGTAATCTTCTACTCACCTACAACGGCCATCCCAAATATTTGATTATGGTGAAGATCTTCTATCAGCTCGTCTAACTTCGCCTTAAAAATTTTACAAACGATGTCTGGCCTATCCTTGGTTATAAGATTATGTGGTTTTAAGAAACGATCAATCTTGGACCAACTTGGATTGCACGTGAATGTTGCGAACAAATCAGGCTAACCGAATTTGCGACATATGGCCATTGCATCTTGATAGTTTTGTATCATGAAGCGGGATCTACTAGTAAGGAAGATGGAAATATAATACGCTTGCCCTGACAGACGGATCAGCATCACAACGTATGACAACATCAACCAAATCTCTGTAGATATCACACCAAAGTTTCTTCTGATTAAATCGAATATACTTTAATCGAGCCGTCTCGACCATGGTATACACATCACGAAAAATTGCTGAAATAATCGTCGGGACAAAAGAATAGTAGTGGGCTCCTCCTCCCTATCATGAAGTCTAAATGTAAAGTATTCATGGACACTAATATATTTTTGTTCCTTCTTAGTTTTCTTCATTCTCTCTGTAAAAGGAATATTCTCTGTATAACCATCCTCCCCATAAGGTAACAACAAAGGATACTGCAACGCCAAATACGATTACATTCAACTCGTTTATCCTGCGCAAAGAACCACTCCGAGATTCAACCACTATGTCCCTATTCCCCAAAGCTGCATCACATTCACCGACAACCAACACGAAACTTCATTGCAAGTAGGTAGATAACGTGTACGTTCGTCCTTGTTTGTGGTCCTCTTGCCAATAAGACGCACCCGAGCATCAGTACGACCACACTCCTGCATTTTATCCTTTGCCATTCTAAATACCTTCACAAGTTTGTTCTGGTCATCCTACATTTGCTTCAGCCCATCAACAATCTTTCACATTGTTTATTAGCCAATCTTACTTGCTTACATCACAACACAGTCAACACAAAAGAAGTTTCATTAAATATAAGCCATGCCGTAAACAATAGTAAGAATTTTGGAATTATAAATATTTTAATTATTTTTCACGCAACAAGTATCACTGAATTCATCCGGTGGGGAACTTCATGTTCTGTATCATATACGTAAAGCTGTGCAAACTTAGGGGTTCCACCATTTTCTGGCAATAAACCACCAATTAGGTGGTAGTTTTAACAATGTAAATAGAAAATTGGAGGACCATCTCCTTTGTTTATATCACTATCAATATTACCCTCATGGACGTAAAAAGAACATACTATTATATGATCTAATGTTATCTTGAAAGTGTTTGCTTCTACTGTTTGTTCCATGAAACAATCCATGGAGAAACGCAGGCAGTTCCATCAACTAGGGGAGGTCAATGATGCCGCGACTGCAACACCCATTGTAATCTGGATTAGTTGGGTTATTCTTGGAGCTCGACCTCTCCTCCTACCAAAATATGGCACCACAAAACCTACAACAACAACTAGCATCTCCAATATCCCGATACTCTACAAATTAATTAAATAATTCATATTGCAAGACCGATATTAATAACAATGGGAATATTCATGGGGGTGATATTAAAAGAACACTAAAACAAATATGTACCCGATGGCAGTGAGTTTTTGTTGATCGGGTCGCCTATGAGATCAATTACATTGCTTGAGCTACTGGTCCCTCTACCAATACTCTTCTTTCACATATAGGGTCGGCTATTAATTGGAGCTGCAGTTCAAAATAGAAAATGCTCTTGGTAACGAATAATTTTGATAAAATATAACTAAAAATGATTCCAAAATTCATTAACTCATAAAAGATTTTTCTTTAGGTCATTGGATAATTTGTCAATATCCATGATGTACCATCGGGAAGGTTTGAAACAACATTCTTTCTTCGTGTATAGAGTCTTTGTTGGGTTTTGGAGCCTGAAGTATTGTATATCCAAGTCCTCGTCCACGGCGATCTAAAAAATTATAACTAGGGTTTTCTTGTTATAACTATGGTTTTGTTGTTATAAATAGCCTTGTTGTGTAATTTTAACCCTATCTCAGAAATTATTATAGCACAAACTTCTGGCTTGGCAGCGCCCCCAGACATAGTCAGAATCTCTCTCTGACGAATTGGGTAAACAATTTCTTGTCCGTTCTTTATCGCTTCTCTTTTTTATCATATTACTTCTAATCCTAACAACTGGTATCAAGAGTGAGGTTGAGTGAGAATATGATGGGTGATGGAAAATTTCCAATTGAGAAGTTTGAAGGAACAAATTACGGGTTCTGGGAGATGTAGATCGAGGATTACCTGTACGATAAAGATCTATATCAACCCTTGGGTACAAAACCAGAGGCCATGAAAGAGGACGAATGGAAATTATTGGATTGAAAGGCTATGAGCATGGTGCTCTTGTCGCTGTCCAGAAACGTCGCTCTCTACACAACAATGGTGAAACTACAAAAGAGATTTTAGAGACATTATCAGAGATGTACGAGAAGCCATCGGCAGCAAACAAGGTTCATCTAATGTGACGTCTTTCCAACCTAAAGATGTCAGAGGGTATTGCGGTTTCCGATCATCTCAACGATTTCAACATAGTACAAGCCCAATTGATCTCGATTGATATTGATTTTGATGATGAGGTCCAAGCCCTGATTTTGCTGTCCTCTTTACCAGAAAGCTTGAGCAGAACGGTTGCTGTTGTTTGTTCTTCAACGGGGAAGGAGAAGATGAAGTTTGATGAAGTTAGAGATGTGATTATTAGTGAAGAAATTCACAGAAGACAATCGGGCATAACTTCAGGATCAGCTTTGAGTACCGAGAATAGGGGAGATCTCAATCAAAGGATAAATTTGATCAAGGTAGATCAAAATCAAGGGGTAGAAGCAAGTCAAGAAAGGATAAGAGTGACATTAAGTGTTGGAATTATGACGAGTTAGGTCACTACCAGAACCAGTGCAAAGTACTATTGAAGAAGAACGACAACAAACCAGCTAACACAATAACAAAAGATATTGCAGATTCACTTATTTTGAGTGTGAGCAGTCTATTAGAATCATGGGTTTTGGATTTAGGTGCATCGTTTCATTCTTGCAGTAGTGCTGAGGTTATGGAACAGTATACGTTTGACTTTTTTGGGGAGGTTTACCTTGCTGATGATAAGCCTTTGAAAATTGTGGGAAAAAGAGATGTTTGGATCAATACTCCAAATGGTTTTGTATTGCAGTTGCGTAATATGAGACACATTCCTACTTTGAGGAGAAATCTACTTTCAGTATGGCAGCTATATTTTTGGGGGGGTATTTTAGGGAGTTAGCGTAAAATTATAACTAGGATTTCTTGTTATTAATTATTGATATGACTTGAGCCCAATTTGGTGTATTATCTCAATACTATAACTTTGAGATCAATAATCTGTAACCCTAATCAGTTAATAAAATTTGTTCTTCTCTCTGCACGTGGACGTAGCCAATTTGGTGAACCACGTAAATCTGTTTCTTCTTTACGTTTTCTATTTTATGTTCTTTAATCCTATTCTTTCATAACAAAATGGTACCAAGAGCCTGGTCGATTTGATCAGGGTATTTCCACACCGTTAGGGTATCTTTTTTGCCGACTGAGAATGTCTGCTTTCAACGTTAAGGTTGACAAATTCACCGGGAGAAATACTTTTGGCTTATGGAAGATTAAGATGCGATCTCTGCTGAAGCAGCAGGGTCTGTGGGCGCCGCTATCAGGAAAACCTAAATCTGAGAATGTAGATGAAGAGTGGAATCCCCAAGAAGAAAAAGCCCACTCGACTATTATGCTATGTCTGTCTGACGATGTTATCATCAAGGTTGTTGATCAGGAAACTGCTGCTGGTCTCTGGTTGAAGTTAGGGAGTCTCTACATGACAAAGTCTCTAGCCAACAAGTTATTATTGAAGCAACGTCTGTTCCGTTTACACATGCAGGAAGGTGGTCCCCTTCGTGATCATCTAGACAAATTAAACAAAGTTTTACTAGATTTGCGTAATATTGATGTTAAAGTAGAAGATGAGGGAGCTGCTTTAATTTTGTTAGTATCTTTGCCTGAATCGTGTGAGGATTTTGTTGAATCTTTTATTACTGGGAAATATACTCTGTCTCTGGAAGATTTCGATATTCTCTCCACAACAAAGAAGACCATCAACAAGCAACTGGCTCTGCCATAGAAAATCAGGCATCGGGGCTGTTTGCCACAGGTAAAGAAAAAGGGAGATTTGGGAAGAAAACTGGGAAGCCGAATCAGAAAGGTTCAAAAGGTCCTAAAACCGAAGACATATGCAATTACTGTAAAGAACCAGGGCACCGGAAGAATGATTATCCTAAGAAGAAGAGGAAGTAGGAGAAGAAAGGGGGTGTCGGCGGTTCTGCAGCTGTGGCAGAAACTGATACAAATTCTAAAGAAGATCTGGCTTTGGTTGCTACTGGATAGTCTCGTCGTAATGATGTGTGGGTTCTTGATTCTGGGGCATCGTACCATATTTGTTCTAACAGGGAGTTCTTCTCGACCTATGAGCATATATATGGAGGAAATGTTTCCATGGCAAACAGTGTTGTCTACAAAGTGGTTGGAATTGGCTCAGTCAGGATACGGACAAATGATGGGGTATTCTGCACCTTGAATGATGTCAGGCATGTACCACGAATGAAGAAGAATCTGATATCATCGAGTCTTCCTGACAGCAAGGGTTTCAGTTTCAAAGGTGAAGGTGGAGTTATTTATGTCTGTCAAGGTTCAAAGGTGGTTTTACCAGGCTTGAAACGTGGTACCTTATATTATCTGCAAGGTTCCACCGTAGGTTCTGCTGATGTTGCATCATCCGAGGTTTAGACCATGGATATGACAAGGCTATGGCATATGAGGCTCGGTCATATGGGAGAAAGAGGGATGAGGATTTTATAAAAGCGGGATCTTCTTTCTGGGCATAAAGTGCAGAGTCTTGAATTCCGTGAACATCGTTTGGGAAGCTTCATCGTAGCAAGTTACCAAAGAAGGCCGTTCATCAGACCAAGGGGACTCTTGACTACATTCATATAGATTGTTGGGGTCCATCACATGTTGAGTCTATTGGAGGCCACAAATGTTTTGTATCTATGATTGATGACTACTCGAGGATGACTTGGGTAATTATGATGAAGAACTAAAGTGAAGCGTTCAAGAGATTTAAGCAGTGGAAGGCGTTGGTAGAAAATCAGAATGGGAAGAAGATCAAGCGACTGCGAACTGATAATGGCCTGGAGTTCCGTTCGTCTGATTTCAATGAGTTCTGCAAGGATGCATGGATTGCTCGACACCACACCATTCGATACACACCGCAGAAGAATGGTGTGGCAGAATGCATGAATCAGACATTACTGGAGAGAGCAAGATGCATGCTCTCAAATGCGGTTTTGGCTAGAAAGTTCTGGGCAGAAGCAGTAAAACACGGCGTGCTATCTGATCAACCGTGGTCCTCACACTGGCATTGATCTTGCATCATCAGAAGGTGTCACACGGTCATGTCAAGGTCTCAGTAGATGAAATTATCAAGGATGCAACAGAACTTCCTCTACCGGTGAAGGCTCATCCAGAAATGAGGCACGTGAGTGAAGTGTTAGGTAGCTTTTTGCAGTGCCCGATCAGATTGGTTCTGTCAAGAGAGGTAATATATGTTTTCATTTCACCAATTATTTATTTAGTTTTAGTATTCTCAATCATGGCCATATGTACAGGAACTTACAAGGACATATCAAAAGAAACAGAGAACAAGTCTCATGGAGACAAGTGGTGAGCAATCTGCAACAAAACCAAGGCCACCTCTTGTTGATGACGTAGTCTTGGAGACTCTGGGATCTAATTGCAAAGAGCTACACAACCTGATTCTATCGATGCCAGTGCATATGGACCACGTCTCTATGGACCTAGAGAAAACCGTCTTCCTTGACAAAAGAGAGACAAAAATTCATGTGCTAATTGATGATATTCGGAGCCTGTTCAGAATGGGGTGGATTAGTGTTGCTGTTGTGCAAGTCTTTGCGCAGTACGAGCTTTCTTTTCCCTTATCAATTATTTCAATATTTAGCTTAAATTTATTTAGCTTTAAATCTACTAATGATTTACAGGTGTCTTCGTGGGTTGGCTGAGAGTCTTTGTGCCGGTGCCATCGGATTTCTTTGTCTAGCGAAGATCTGAAAAAAAAAGTATATTAAATGACCCGACTGCTGTGACGATGTACATAGTGATGCCTTCGGTGAAATGTTTATCAGGACTTTCATTCTAGCACCATACCTAGATGAGTAAATAGAGACTATTTCTTGTTATTTTTTCCTTTACTCCTTTACAATTATTATAATTTATAAAGATAATTAATCTTTGTGGTTATGAAAATGTGTAGTGACCAATGGGTGCTGCTAGTGATATGTCCTCTCAAGAATCAGGTTTTTATTTTAGATCCAAAGGGATACAAAAGGGACTTGGATATCAAGACACATGTTAATACGTAAGTAACAATTTCCCCCTATATTTGTGTTTCTTATTTTTTGAAAAGGTAACTTGTTGTCCTTTTTTAAAATAACATCATAAAAAAACAATTCACTTTCAGGTCTTTATTGTCAATGTAGTAATGCATTATTTCTTTTTTGTGGGCAATTGTTTCGTGGGCAACTTGTTTCATAGCATTAATGTAATTTTGCTATTTTCTACAACCTGATTCTTTTTAGAGCCTACTATGTGTGTTTCCATTCATAAAACCGCTTGAAGTTTTTCATTAGATGTAATATAAGATTGTGTGGTTCATCCGCTCATTTTGGTTTCAAAACTGTTAATGTTTAATATATAGATAGCAATTTCTTATTGTTTATTGAAATAATACTTTGCGTGTTATTAACTGCTTGAGTGCAATGATTACTATTTGCAGGGCAGTTCGGACCTATTGGTCAACAAAAGGAAAAAGAGGAAGAAACATGGTGTGGAATAATCTTCCGGTAAGTTATTTTTTATGGTATTAACAATAAAATAGTATATCTATCGGTTACCCTAGTAGGCAAGTTAGTAAAGTTCTTCGACCCATTTCATTTTGACTCACTGATAGATCTATTGATAGGGGGATATTGATCTGCTTTCATATGATTTTTGTAGTTTAATAAACAAGGAGGAGGCAATGAGTGTGGTTATTATGTCATGAGGTATATGTATGACATTTGCTCTGGGGTCAGTATGAATTCTTCATTAGACAAGGTACATGTAAACTCATTTTTTAGTAGTAAAAATTACTGAATATTTTTTAAACTCCAAACCTAAACTTCATTTTTAAAATGACAAGTTGAAATCTTGAATCGGAATGTGTAGGACTCATTTGGAGTTGAACCATACGAGCAAGAAACAATCTACGAAATTCGTGAGATATGGGCAGAATACATTACTCGTATATATGTATTTCTTTTCTTAGTTTTAATTAATTTTTCTTAGTTGTTAAGTAATTTATTTTGTAACTTGGTGCAGAACATTATGAGGACGTCGGTGGATTTCCTCTGGATTTTCTTAGTTAATAATGTGACTTTTATTCATTCACAGGGAAAAGCATGGAATGACAGACAAATAGCAGTAAAGAGGTTATCTAAGGATTCAGAGTTGAAATTCAAGAACGAGGTGTTGTTCGTAGCTAAACTTCAACACAAGAATGGAGGAAAGGATCTGGAGATTCTCCTTTGGAAGGAAACGAGATGCTTCTTATTTACGAACTTTGTGATGTTGAACATGATAGATTCTATGAGGGTTGGGTTTGCTTGCTACTTGTGCGATGAAAATAATTAGTTCAACTTGAGTTTTATTAGATAGAATGGGAATTTCTGCATTTGAATTATTTATTATTGAATAAAATGCTTTTTTATATTAAATTAATATTTTTCAAATGGTAATTATCAATTTTCTGGACAGGTTTTAAAATAAATTTTTTGAAATTATGCAAATTTTTTATCAAAACAATTGTGCATCGGTTTGTGCAAACCGATTCATATAATCAGCGGTGGCATCGGTTTGGATGACAACAACCGATTCTTACATGCTGTTTTTAAAATTGTTATATACTTCGGTTCTTGACTACAAACCGATGCATATAAGTAAAAAATTGATATCGGTTACTCAACAACGACCGATGCCTTTATGTAACTATAGGCATTGGTTATGTAGAAAACAAACCGATGCCTATAGTTAACCTGTATGCATTGGTTGTGAGATAAAAAACGATGCCTAAATCTTGCCACGAGGCATCGATGCTTTCAAAAAAAACCGATGTGTATACATAGACATTAAGCATCGGTTATTTGCCAAAGCTGATGCCTATAAGTGCACTATAAGCATCGATTGTGTTCACTATATGCATCGGTTATGGTCAAACCACCGATGCATATGTCTATTATAGGCATTGGTTGTAAAATTGATGCCTAAAGTCCAGGTTATAGGCATCGGTTGTAAAACCGACGCCTATTAGCAAAAACAACCGATGTTGTTGGGGGTTTTATGTAGTAGTGTTTAAAATAATAACAAAATTCAATTATTTTCTTCTCCAGACAAATAAAGCTCTAAATTAAATGCAAGAATTTCTTGGCGCTTCCGGTTCGGTCGGTGCTTGAAAGAATCTGGTCTTCTTCATATTACTCTATCTCTAAATTAAGTACTCATCAATTAGCGTTTCCACCTAATTATATGAGATATGAAATCCAAAAGTCATTATAAATAAAATAAATAAATCATAAGTCTTCACGAAATGCTCGCAAACTTCTAAATCATGCATAATATTCATGCTAAATACCGTATATCCTTATTGAACTCATATCTCAAATTATGAAAAATATTTTTGAGGGCATGTAAAATATTAGCTTATTATTAAAACATGAATAAAAAAAAGTATTTAAAAAGCCATCAAAGCATAAACAACAATCACTGAAAATTATTTAAGACTCACATATTAATCTACTTCCATGTCTCGAATCAAATGTGTTTAGTTGGACATGATGAATTCAACGCATAAACATGCTTACAAACCCCATAATCAAGCTAAGAAAATGATTAAAATAAAGAGATGATTCTCTTGGACTTGATTGTATTCGTGTTTCCTCATTCTCTATGAATTTAGGTCACAAATATCGGATCCCTATTTTTGGGATACTCAATAGGTCTTTTATAGGGCGTTGTTTCTTATTAAAAGTGAAAAATCATGTTTCCTAATTCGACTCTAATTACAATGCATGAGTAGTCACACATGACCAACTACTTGTGCGCACAATCATGAACCTCTCTACCATGTACGAGCATATGCACGATGAACTTCACTCATGCATCTAGTCATGATCAGTCCCAGTATGTCTGTTGCACATGACCAGACTGATAGAATTTTATTTATGCCATTTACATTGATTAAAATCTTATTAATTCTTAGAGTTATTTGCCTTTCTGGACCCTTGAGTTATTTATAATGTTTAGTAGATTAATCTTGCAAATAAATAGAGTCCTCTATCTTGGTAAGTTTTTTATAAGCTTTACTTGGTTGTTTCTCTCAAGATAATTATCCAAACCCTGTTTTGTGGAATTAGGACTCTATCAATGAAGTTGGACTGTTTATATCACTTGGCTTTCGATGAAGTATACACAAGTGAGGACGAGAAAAACAGAAAGGGCACTACAGCTTCTGTCGCTCATCATCTGAGAGTTCTTCAAGTTTTTGTTTGATCAAACCTGAAGATTTTTACGAGTGAGTTTACATAGTGTTTTTGTAATATTACTAGATACGATTGTTCCATGGTTTGTAAAACAATTCCTTTATTTCTAGTAATATATTTTCTGGCCTGAGGTCGCATTCTCTGTGTTTATTTAACTCACAGACAAAAATCATTTTTGTGTATTACTTACAAGAACGAAGATGTTAGTGAGGGTGTCTCAACATTTCCACTAACATCTGTGTTCAAGTTACATTCATGCAAGTTGCTGAAGACCTTCAGACTTTCATTTGGCACGAAAGCCATCACTTGACTTTACTAAGTCTTGATCCTATTTGTTTTGAAGGAAAACAATGTATATGGTCATGAATACTTCAATCCGACCACCTGTGTTGGATGGGACAAACTAGTTTTGATTGAATACTTCAATCAAAACTACGGATGAAAGATCGTGGCATGCAATATTGGTTGGTTGGGAGGCTCCCAGGCTAGAAGATCCACATGGAGACATTGTCCAAAAAATGAGATCGATTGGATAGCTGAGGAACTTGCGATCTCTAATGCAAACACCCAAACTTTGAACGATCTTTACTGCTTTGTGGATGTCTCTCTGTTCAAAATCATTTCAAATCTTCAAACCGCAAAATAAGCATGGGATGCCTTACAACTCTTATGTGAAGGATCAAAAGGAGTTGAACGAACAAAATTAAGAATGCTTGCAACTCAGTTCGAATTGCTGAGAATGGAAGAAAATGAAACCATTACCGGTTACAGTGCCAACTCCTCGACATATCAAACGAATGCCAAACACTAGGTGCATCCATCTCAAATGAAGACTTGTGAGAAAATTTCTACGATCAGTAATTGAGAGGTTCAATATGAAGATAACGACTATTGAAGAAGCCAAGGACACCTCCACCATGAGCTTTGACAAGCTCGTTGGATCTCTGAAAATGTACAAGATGGAACTCCAGATCAAACAACCAAAAGGGAGAAGTATTGATCTAATATCTGCTCCTACCTTTGTAGATGAAGAATTTTATCTTGCTACCTTTGCTCATGAAGTTGAGACTACTGAGTTGAATGAGGATGCATTGCACTCATCACAAGAAAGTTTAGTGACTTTCTGAAGAAGAAGAAGAAGAATAACTCGAGGAAGACTTTCAATCGAAACATCAAATCCTCATCAGAACCTTCCACTTCAAAGCCATTAGTTCAACCTGCCAAAAGGTTCCAAAGAAGGGATGTGACTCCCACAAGTGTCAAGTCCAAAAACTAAAATCAAAACAGCTCCAAGGACTTGGACAACATTCAATGTCATGAGTGCAGAGGATTTGGACGTTACAGACTTGATTGTGCAAACACTAAGAGAAAGAGAAACATAGTTTCCATGAGTTATGGAGAAGATAATGAAGAACCAACAGAAACTGAAGAGGTTGCTTCCATGCTTGTGTTGTTTGGGATGACACTGACAATGCGAGTGACACTTGGTGTCTCAACTCGTTCACAGTAAAAGACACTGAAGATAATGAAGATCTTGGCGCTGCCTACGAAGAGCTTTATGAAAATTGGTGCAAATTGGTTCAAAAGGTCAAAATTCTCTCCAAGGAAAACGAGAGACTGGCACGCATAGAACAAGAACAACAATCTGTTATCTTAGAAGCTCCTCTGTCCAAACGTGAAGAAGAACTTGATAGAGCAAGGTCAGAACTCTCAACAGCTCTGTTAACACTGAAGAAACTTAAAACTTGAACAACCAAACTTGATGAAATCCTATCCATTGGATCGATGATTAGACATGTGATAGGATTTGAGGCTCCAATTTCTTTTAAATAAAGTGACAAGTCTTCAGAGGGATCTATTTCTATCACAAAATGCCAAACGTCTAAGGCATACCTATGTGTGTCACCATTGTTCTGAACCAGGACACATCAGACCTTTCTGTAAAAAGCTCAATTCAGAAAGGACACCTGCTTCAAGAAATAAGACAGTGCCAGAGAACATCTACTCCAACACAAGGACTAACACTGCTCGCAAATCCAGAATGGTGTGGGTTAGAAAATTTTACACTCAGTGTAATATGATCTACATCTCTCTTAAATCAAGTGTTGAAGGCTCCTGGTACTTTGACAGTGGATGTTCCAGGCACATGACGGGATCTGCTGACTACTTAACTGACATTGTCCAATACAACGAAGGAAAGGTTCAATACGGTTGTGGTTCACATGGACAGATAGTTGGAAAAGGTACTCTAAATATTGAAGGACTCACAAGCTTCAAAACGCACCACAGGTAAAAGGATTGGCCGCAAGTCTTATAAGTACCAGTCAGCTATGCGATGATGATCTCCATGTAAATTTCCAGTCGAAATTTGTGTGAAGTTTTTAACAACACTGATAAATGCATTCTTACTGGCACACGAACCACAAACAACTGCTACAAAGTGAACGGTAAGATCTGGTGTCAAAGTATACAACCTTCAGAATCTGATTTGTGGCACCAAAAGACGGGACATATTAACTATAAGATAATGGGGAAACTAGTCAAGTCTGAAGCAGTAAGAGGAGTTCCTAAAGTGGTCATCAACAACCCATCTGTGTGTGGTGCGTGTCAAAAGGGCAAACAAACCAAAGTGTCTCATCCTGTAATCCAACACCTCAACACCTCTCGCTGTCTGGAACTTCTCCACATGGATCTCATGGGTCCGATCGAGGTAGAAAGTATTAGTGGTAAGAAACACTCATTTGTTATTGTTTATGATTTTTCCCATTTCATCTGGATTGAATTTCTTCATGAAAAATCAGAAACCTTTGAAAGCTTTCGAAAACTGTCAAAACGTGTCACTAACAAGTATTGCCTACAAATTGGCAGAATTAGGATAGGTCATGTTAAAGAGTTTGATAACTCATCCTTTCAAAACTTATGTGATGAATATGGAATTTCTCATAAGTTTTCCTCACCCATTACACCCCGAGAAAATGGAATAGCTGAGCGTAAGAATCAATCTTTACAAGAAATGGCTCGAACCATGCTAATTTCCAAAAATTGAGTGTCACATCTCAAATTGAGTCTATTTTAGAGTTGGTACCTATGAAACTCCCTACGAAATCCTTGTTGGAAAAAAAACAAATCTAAATTATTTTCATGTTTTTGGTTGTGTGTGCTGTGTTTTGAATGACATGGCTTACTTGTCCAAATTTGACTCAAAAAGTGACAAGTGTATGTTTTTGGGGTATTCGGTCAACAGTCATGTATATAGGGTGTTTAATCTTAGAACTTGTACTTTGCTTGAGTCTATGAATGTTAGGTTTGAATGGTTAACATGAGTGACTCAGTTGAGGATGATGTGGTTGATCTGGTCCGAAGTTCACAATCTCACCCTCTTATCACTCCAAGGGAATCCTTTAGTACTACACCTGATGTTACTGGAAATGTTGCAACACCTGAATGAACATCACAGACCCATGCTAACTCTGATGAAGAAACCTCTGAATCTGAAGAGGATCGGGATGATGCAATGGCCTCTGATACACTTGAAAAAGACATTCCCTCCAAGATACAAATAAATCATCCCACTTCTCAAGATATTGGAGCCTTGAATGAAAGAAGTACTCGGAAGAAACATATTAACTTAACGGAAATGGTAAAATTGGTATGTATGGCATCATTCTGTTTGCTAACCAAAAACTCTTATTTTGTGTCATCTGTAGAACCTAAGAAAGTGGAAGAAGCTCTCAGATATGAGTTCCGAATAAATTCAATGCAAGAAGAACTTGATTAGTTTGCAAAAATGACGTATGGGAATTGATACCGTGACCAAGTGCAGGAAACATCATTGGAACAAGATGGATATTCAGAAACAAAACTAATGAATTAGGTAACATTGTGCAAAACAAAGCCAGACTTGTGGCTCAAGCACTACAAAAGAACACGAAAATGCCAACGGATTTTACCGACGGACCACAATCCATCGGCAAAAGTTTGGGATTACCGACGATTTACCCAACAACCAATATTACCAACGGCGTGCCGACGGACATAGCCCGTCGGTAGATTTTCCCATCGGTAATTTTTTATTTTTTTATGTTTTAACTTTTTTTTACTTACCGACGGAAATGACCATCAGTAAATTTGTTTTTTTAATATTTATTAAATTATTTATTTTTTATAGTTTTTTTAATTATATTTATTACCGACGGAAATGTCTGTTGGTAACCCCACTTTTATTTTGTTTTTAAATTATTTTTTAATTACAGACAGAAATTACTCCGTCGGTAAATTATATTTTTTAATTTTTATTTATTTTATTTATTATTTACAATTTTTTATTAATATATATTATTATTATTATTATTTATTTTTTATGCTTTTTATTAATATATATTATCATTTAATTTCTTATGTTTTTTATTAATATAAATTACTTCCTCCGTTTCTTAATAAGTGTCGTTTTAGAGTTTTTTTTCAAAGTTAAGGAACATAAATATTTGACCAACGTACCCTCAATAAATTAATAATAATTATATTTAATTCCTTCCCTTCTTTCCCTTTAGTTATTCTATTACCATAAATTTATTTATATTTCTTAAAATAAGCGAGGATAAAATTGGAATAAAGTGGTAAAAAGTTCTAAAACGACACATAATTTGTAACAAAATTAAATCTTTAAAACTACACTTATTTTAAAACAAAGGGAGTATTATTTAGTAATCTATATATTATTAAATAATAATAATAATAATTATATATATAATAAATATATATATATATATAAATATATTAATTATTTATAAATATTTAATATATATATTTTTATGTATAAACATATATATATATATATAGATATAAAATATATTTATGTATTTTTATAGTTTCAATACAATATAATATATAATATCTATTTATATATAACTATAATATAATATATATTGAATATATTATTATTTAATATAAATATATATAATATATATTTAATATATAAATTATTTAATATATATATATATATTAAAAAATATATATATATATTATAATATATATATTACATTATAATTAGAAATATATATATATATATATTATATATATATATATATATATATATAACATATATAAATATAATATATAATATATATGTATAATATAATTATTATATATAAATATATTATATATGTAGAAATATTATAATTATATTATTTATTATGTATATAACATAAGTATGTATATATATATTATAATGTCAAATACTTATAAGAAATCGAGTTAGCCTAACCGGTCATGGATAGGCTTGGAGGATTTATTTGTGATTAATGGATGTTGGGCTTGGGGGCTTGCTGTCTTGTGGGCTTGGGCCTAGGGGCGCTGGCACACCCCGTACAGATTTTTTTTTAATTTAATTTACCAATGGACTACAATTCATCTGTATTTTTTTTTTAATAAAATTAATTAGCGACTGAAAATTATTCGTCGGTATTTTTTTTTTCAATTTATTAAGATTCGTCGATAAATACCGACGAAATTGGTGTCTATCGGTAGTCCGTCGGTATTTTACCGACGGAAAAAAAATATGTTGGTGACTTTTTACCGACGAGGGTTTTACCGAAGGAAATGGCCGTCGGTATCCACGAGTTTTTTTTGTAATGAAGGTTTTACCCAAGTTGAAGGTATAGACTTTGATGAAATATTTGCTTCTGTTGCAAGAATTGAGTCAGTTAGATTAATTCTCGCAGCTGCTTGTCACTTGAACATTACTCTTCATTAAATGGATAACAAAAGTGCATTTTTAAATGGTTTTTTTAAATGAGAAAACGTATGCTGAACAACTTAGAGGTTTCAAACATCCTCATAAACCTCATTATGTTTACAAATTGAAAAGGGCCCTCTATGGTCTTAAGCAAGCTCCTAGAGCTTGGTATGATAGACTTACTCAACATCTTCTTCAAATGAATTTTAAATATGGTGAAGTTTATAAAATATTGTTCATTCTGAAAAGCAATCACAAGATACTAATTGTCCAAATCTATGTCAATGACATTGGTTCAACGTGTGATAGACTGCTAAGAGATTTTGTGAAAAGCATGTCTACCACCTTCGAAATGAGTATGGAAGGTGAGCTCTCCTTTTTCTTAGGACTTCAAATCAGGTAGTATAGCAATGGAATTTTTATATCTCAGGTCAAGTATGCCAAAAATCTTTTAAAACGGTTTGTCTTAGAAAACGCTAAGCACATGAAAACACCCATGGGGTCAAGTCAAAAACTATCTAGAGATAATGTTAGTGAAAGTGTTGACCGCACTGCGTATAGGAGCATGATAGGTAGTCTTTTGTTTTTAACTGCGAGTCGTCCTGATATCATGAATAGTGTTTGTTTGTGTGCTCGTTATCAGTCAAATCCTAAATAAACTCACTTGAAGACACTAAAATGCATAATTAGGTATGTATCCGAAACCTACAATTTAAGAATTTGGTACACCAAGGATACTAATTTTACTCTTGATGGATACACTGACTCAGATTAGACATGTGATGCTGATGATAGGACAAGTACGACTGGGGGTTGTTTTTTTCTAGGAAATAATCTTGTCTCATGGTACAGCAAAAAACAAAATTATGTGTCCTTGTCAACAGATGGAGCCGGATATGTAGCTACTGGTAAAGCATGTGCCCAACTGCTCTGGATGAATCAAATGATAGAGGAGAATGGGCTACAAATTGATGTTCTTACTGTCTTGCGTGATAATTCAAGTGCCTTCAACATCTCAAGAAATACATCACAACACTCTCGAACAAAACACATAAACATCAGACATCATTTCATTCGAGATTAGATGCAAGATGTGAGATTCTCCAACTAAATATGGAACTGAACATTTTTGGTAGGCAGATTGGATGCCAGATGTGGTAGACACCTATGCTAATGATCCTTACTGTACTAAGATCCTTACAGCTAAGAACCTAAATCCTACCTTTTTTCCAGAGTACACAGCCAGTGGGGGAATACTGAGGTACAAGGGAAGATTAGTAGTGGGACAGGATGACAAGTCCAGGAGACAAATCTTATCAGCTATGCATGAGTCATCCTATGGTGGTCATTCTGGGGTGAATGGCACTTACATGAGACTGAAAGGGGTTTTCTATTGGCCTAAGATGCAGGGTGATGTTGCTAAGTTGGTGCAATCAAGTGATGTATGCTTGAGGAACAAACCAGATAATGAGGGGCACCCTAGTCTTTTAAAACCTCTACCCATTCCTGAACAAGCCTGGACAATCATTTCTATGGATTTTGTAGAGGGGTTGCCTAAATCAAGGGGAAGATGTGATCTTGGTGGTGATTGATAGGTTTACTAAGTATGGCCACTTCCTGGACTTTCTCATCCTTAAATAGCACAGACCATAGCTAAGCTATTCTTAGACACTATCTCCAAACTGCTTGGCCTACCAGTAAGCATCATATCAGACAGGGATAAAGTCTTTACTACACATTCTGGAAGGACCGATTCAAAATGCTGGGTGTAAAGCTAAATCTTTCATCATCCTATCACCTTCAAACAGATGGACAGAAAGGCTGAATCAATGCCTTGAAAACTACCTAAGATGCATGACTAGTGCTGCTCCTAGACAATGGATCAAGTGGATATCACATGCTGAACACTGGTATAACACAAACTATCCCACTGGGCTAAAAATGACACCTTTTCAGGCCCTATATGGATATGCACCTCCCCTCTTATCTACAGGGCCCTATTTGGATGCACAAAATGGAGAAGCTAAGGACCTAATGCAGCAGAGACAAGTCATGCTAAAGCTGGTCAAGGAAAACCTTATGCATGCACAAAACCGCATGAAGACAAATGCAGACAAGACCATGACAGACAGGCAATTTGAGATAGGGGATGAGGTATACCTGAATCTCCAGCCTTACGAGCAAAACTCCCTGCACCTTCGCAAGAACCTGAAGCTTAATTCCAAATACTACGGCCCGTACCCTGTGATACAAAAGATTGGAAAGGTAGCCTATAAGTTGCAATTACCAGAAGGATCCAAAATACACCTAGTTTTTCACGTATCTTTACTGAAGAAAAAAGTTAAGGCAGATACTTTACCTCTTGAGGAGCTTTCGGAGGTCGACGCCAATGAAATTTTTCGAACTGCACCCTACCGAGCTTTAGGCGAGCGATCTATTAGCAGAAAAGGGGAGGAAATTGAGCAATTGCTGGTGGAGTGGGGAAACCCTAATTTGGATATGACATCGTGGGACGACAGGAAGTTGATTGCTAAAAAGTTCCCAACCTTCGATCCTTGTAGTCAAGGATCTTAAAATCAGGTGGGTATTGTTATGAATGTGAGTTCAGAGGGCACTAGAAATGCTGGAATTGGCAAGATTGAAGGTAAGGGTCGTCGAATCGAGGAGGAAAGGAAAGGAATTGGATCTGAAATGAAACAGACAGGTAAGGAAAGGGATAAGGCAAAGGAATAGGGGCGGTCTGGGTCATCAGGCTGCGGGTTTGGTGCCGGGTAGTAACCAACAGATCGCGGGCTGCTGTGCTGGGCCGTTAGTGTAGTTAATGGGCCAGAATAATAATTTAGTTATTGGAATCCTTATTTCATCTTGTTTTAATTATTTCATTTAGGGCATCTTATGTCAAATGGTCCCCCCTGTGGTTATAAATATGGGAAGATATTTTGTGGAAATCAAGCTAAGTATTACATTATTCATACCTACCATATTTCTTCTTCCCTAATCTCTCATTTCCTCCCATTTCTTTCTACGTATGCAGCATCAGATTCTTCAAAAATTACAACAAATTAATACAAAATTATACAAAATAAATAAATCATAACACTTGGTATATGGAGCCCATCCATCCTTGGCCATGGAAGAAGGCACCAGACTGAAAGAGCTGCAAGAAATGCACAGAAAACTCGAACTCAATTTCCAGGTTTAAAATCTGAAAAGGGCAGCAAAAGAATAAGAAACACAGGAGCAAATCACTGAGATCAAAACAGGTATGCAAGAATAAAAAACTGGGTTCATTGAAAAGTTTGATCACCTCACCAAAACCCTAGCTACCATGCAACTACATCTACTCAATATGAGTAAAGTGAAAGCAAAATTGGAAGAAGAATCTATCCTTGGATATCCTCACACAGACCTGTTTAATGAAGGAACACACTCAAGAACATCATCAGGAGCTAGAGGCAGAATAACAATAGATCAACAACATCAACACTCTTAGATCATCAACCCCCTACCCAAGATTGATCTTCCAAGGTTTGATCGGCTTAAACCCTAAGGCTTGGGTTCTCAAATGCAATGGGTATTTTAAATTAATACCCAACATTCCAGATACACAGAAAGTTACCTTAGCAACTATGCACTTTAAAGGTAAGGCTGCACAGTGGTTCCAAAATTACAATACATGAGGCATTGAATTCACCTGGAACTAGTTCATTGAGGTGATTACTGCTAAGTTTGATGAGTTGAAGGAAACTAAAATTATTGGGGAATTCAAAAAACTCAAGCATTGGATCATATGAGGATTATATAGAAAGGTTTGAAGAGTTGAGGGCCTGTATGCTCATGATGAATCAGAGGGGATACACGGAGGAATATTTCATAGCAAGCTTCATTAGTGGTATTAATGAAGATCTACAGGCTTTTGTCAATATGTTTGAACCAAATTCTCTGCAACAAACCATTGAGATGGGGAGGAAACAGCTACTGACTCTTGAGGTAATTACTAAAAGAGTTAAAGGGGTTAACAGAAACTACTCTCCTACTCCTTTACAAAATCCACAAACCCCTAATCCTACAGTCCAAACTTCTTACAGACAAACCCTACCCACCCAAAACAAACCACCACCAAGGCTGCTCACATCTGCGGAAATGGCTGCAACAAGGGAGAAGGAACTTTGTTATAACCGTGATGAGAAGTTTGTAGTAGAGCATAAGTGCAAACATAGGGTAAAATTTATGATGATGACTGAGGAGGAGGAATTGGCTTATTCCTACACAGATAACATTGATAATAAAGGGGAGAGTGAGATAAATCCTGTTGAAGAGGTACAAATGTCTTTAAAATCTATGGCAGGAGAGGGTGGCCCAACCACCATGAGATTTGTGGGATATTGTGGTGACAAATAACTACATGTACGGCTAGACTCGGGGAGCACCTTAAGCTTTATTAAGGAGTCAACTTCCAGGGAACTAGGGTGTAATGTGGTACCCACTAAACCTATCTTTGTTAAGGTGGCTAATGGACAGAAGTTGTTGAGCTCCCAACAGGCTGAGGGCTTTATATGGAAAATACAGAACTACACATTTAAGTATCCCCTGAGGCTCTTGCAACATGAAGGCTGCGATCTTATCCTAGGAGGGGATTGGCTTAAGGAGAACACCCCTATTGAGTTGGATTATCAGGCTATGTCAGTGACAGTGAACCTAGGAGGAAAGAGGATTAAGTTGAAGGCTTTGACTAGCACAATACACTGCCAACTTATTACAGAACACTCCCGTTTTGAATTGATATATAATGATTATGAGGAACAGGTAGAGGAATTTATGTGTTGCACACCACTAAGCATGAATGCAAGGAGGACAAGGAACTAATTAAACTGCTTGAAAAGTTTGAGGATGTTTTTGGAGAACGGGCTACCTTCCAGTAGGGGAGTGGAGCATCAAACTATTCTTAAACCTGGGAGTGTGCCTAAACATTAGTACCCCTACAGGACCTCCCACAACCACAAGGATGAGATTGAGAAGATTGTTCAGGAGTTGTTAGAGTCAGGCATGATACAGAATAGTAAAAGCCCTTTTACTTCTCCAGTTTTGTTGGTGAAAAAGAAGGATGCAACATGGAGGATGTGTGTAGACTACAGATACCTAAATGAACTGACAGTGAAACATGACTACCCTATCCCAGTAATTGAGGAACTGCTTGATGAGCTCTCTGGTGCCAAATACTTCTCTAAAATTGACCTAAGATCAGGCTATTTTCAAATTTTATTGAATCCAAAGCACAGGTATCTCACTGCATTCAGTACCCACCATGGTCACTATGAGTTTTTAGTAATGCCCTTTGGGTTATGTAATGCTCCTGCCACCTTTCAGTCCTTAATGAATCAAGTCTTCAAGGGGTGTTTGAGGAAGTATGCATTGGTATTTTCTGATGATATATTGGTTTACATCAAATAATGGGATTCACATCTAAAGCACCTTGAGGAGGTGCTAACCCTACTGAGAGGTAACATCCTGTTTGCTAAAAGGAGTAAGTGTCAGTTTGGTCAAAGGCAAATTGAGTACTTAGGGCATGTCATATCTGAGGAAGGGGTGTCTACTGACCCAAACAAGGTGGAGTGTATGGTTAACTGGCATAAGCCTACCACTGTCAAGCAATTAAGGGGGTTTCTAGTGCTAACAGGCTATTATAGGAGGTTTGTAAAGGGGTATTTTATCATCTGCAAACCACTCAGAGCATTGCTTAAGAAAAATCAATTCAAATGGAGAAATGAGTTTGAGGAGGCTTTTTAAGAACTAAAGAGGGCCATGATCTCTACTCCTACTTTGACCTTACCTGACTATACCCAACCCTTTTCTTTGGAAACTGATGCTAGTGGGCATGGGGTGGGGGCTGTTTTAATGCAACAAGGCAAACCTATTGCCTACATGAGCAAGACACTATGTCCTAAGAACCAGTGTTTGTTTGTGTATGAGAGAGAGCTCCTAGCTGTCCTAATGGCTGTTCAGAGATGGAGGTATTACCTACAGGGGCACAAGTTTATTATTATGACTGATCAGCAGGATTTGAAGCATTTGTTGGACCAAGAGTGAGGTCACCAATGCAACAAAGGTGGATCACTAAACTCCTTGGGATGGACTATGAGATACAATACAGAAAAGGGGTTGAGAACAGAGCAGCAGATGCCTTGTCAAGAAGAGAGGAGGTTGAGAACAGTTATGAGGATATTACTCAGGTGATTCCAGATTGGATGCAAGATGTGGTAGCCACCTATGCTAAATATCCTTATTGTACTAAGATCCTTAAAGCTAAGAGCCTAAATCCTACCCTTTTTCCATACTACACAACTAGTGGGGGAATACTGAGGTACAAGGGAAGATTAGTAGTGGGACAGGATGACAAATTCAGGAGACAAATCATATCAGCTTTGCATGAGTCATCCTATGGTGGTCATTCTGGGGTGAGTGGCACTTACATGAGACTGAAAGGGGTTTTCTATTGGCCTAAGATGCAGGGTGATGTTGCTAAGTTTGTGCAGTCATGTGATGTATGGTTGAGGAACAAACCGGATAATGAGGGGCACCCTGGTCTTTTACAACCTCTACCCATTCCTGAACAAGCCTGGACACACATTTCTATAGACTTTGTGGAGGGGTTGCCTAAATCAGGGGAAAAAGATGTGATCTTGGTGGTGATTGATAGGTTTACTAAGTATGGCCACTTCCTGGCACTTTCTATCCTTACACAGCACAAACCATAGCTAAGCTATTCTTAGACACTATCTACAAACTGCATGGCCTACCAGTAAGCATCATATCAGACAGGGATAAAGTCTTTACTACACATTCTGAAAGGACCTATTCAAAATGCTGGGGGTAAAGCTAAATCTTTCATCAGCCTATCACCTTCAAACAGATGGACAGAAAGGCTGAATCAGTGCTTTGAAAACTACCTAAGATGCATGACTAGTGCTGCTCCTAGGCAATGGATCAAGTGGATATCTCTTGCTGAACACTGGTATAACACAAACTATCCCACTGGGCTAAAAATGACACCTTTTCAGGCCCTATATGGATATGCACCTCCTCTTTTATCTACATGCCCCTATTTGGATGCACAAAATGGAGAATCTAAGGACCTAATGCAGCAGAGACAAGTCATGCTAAAGCTGGTCAAGGAAAACCTTATGCATGCCCAAAACCGCATGAAGACAAATGAAGACAAGACCAGGAAAGACAGGCAATTTGAGATAGGGGATGAGGTATACCTGAGACTCCAGCCTTACGAGCAAAACTCCCTGCACCTCCGCAAGAACCTGAAGCTTGATTCCAAATACTACGGCTCGTACCCTGTGATACAAAAGATTGGAAAGGTAGCCTATAAGTTGCAATTACCAGAAGGATCTAAAATACACCCAGTTTTTCACGTATCTTTACTGAAGAAAAAAGTTAAGGCAGATACTTTACCTCTTGAGGAGCTTTCGGAGGTCGACGCCAATGGAATTTTTCGAATTGCACCTTACCGAGTTTTAGGCGTGCGATCTATTAGAAGAAAAGGGGAGTAAATTGAGCAATTGCTGGTGGAGTGGGGAAACCCTAATTTTGATATGACATCGTGGGAAGACAGGAAGTTGATTGCTTAAAAGTTCCCAACTTTCGATCCTTGTAGTCAAGGATCTTAATATCAGGAGGGTATTGTTATGAATGTGAGTTCGGAGGGCACTGGAAATGCTGGAATTGGCAAGATTGAAGGTAAGGGTCGTCGAATCGAGGAGGAAAGGAAAGGAATTGGATCTGAAATGAAACAGACGGGTAAGGAAAGGGATAAGGCAAAGGAATAGGGGCGGTTTGGGTCATCAGGCTGCGGGTTTGGGACCGGGTAGTAACCAACTGATCGTGGGCTGCTCTGCTGGGCGTTAGTGTAGTTAATGGGCCAGAATAATACTTTAGTTATTGGACTCCTTATTGCATCATTTTTTAATTATGTCAAAGGGTGATGTCATTTTTTAACCAGCTTGTGCCAGCCCGCCGACAGCTCACCCCCTCCGCCGCCGTCTCCTCAATCCCCTTCTCCGCCGCCTAAATCCCCTTTTTTCTGTCGCTGACTCAACCCTTTTTTCCGCCTCGATCTCCCTCTCCGCCGCCTCAACCCCTTTTTCCGCCGCCTTGATCCCCTTCTCCGTCGTCACGACTCCCTTCTCCGCCGCCTTGAACCCTTCCTTCTTCGCCGTAGGCCTTGCCTCAGCCCGAATAGCGGTATGTCTTGCGCTCTCGAAGGCATCTCCGTCGCCTTGAGCGTCATCGTGGCGGCCGTGAGGAGAAGCAGACACTGCCTCCGCGTCGGAAGCGCCGCCGATGCATGTTTCCTAGCGTGCACCTTCTGGGGAGTGGGGTGCGCAGGGAGAATAAAAAGACCAAAAGCCCACCCATAATAAAAATAAATAAATAATAATAATAATAATATAAACTTAAAATTGCAGCAACAATATTTGAGGTTTTCATATTAACCGCCTGATAGTTGGCTCCATTAGTTTTTAATGAAAAGTCAACGCGGGGTATGAAAATTGAGAGAAAAATGTAATTGAGGGTACCGATATTAATACTTTTCTAAGGTGGTGTACTGATCCTGAAATTACGACATAATTTGTGTACCAAAAATGAAATTTACCCTAATCTTAATTTTTAATTAATAATTTACAACAAAACATGCCCGTACAAGTGTAAAATCATGTTTTTTAGCAATATAGAAGAAAATTTATTTTCGGGACAAAATAAAAACACAACACACCTAAGGGTAATGAAATTCTCTTAAAATTGTTAGTAGTTATATCCCATGTTTTAAAATTGGATAGGTCTGTTCGACCGCGAACTAGTCACTGCTCTGGGTCAAGCAATCCAAAAAAAATGTTAGGCACTTCAAACTCGGTCAAAAGCGGTCCAACCATCCAAAAATTGATTTTGCAAGTTTAACCCTTTTTTAATAAAAACATAATAAAAAAATTGGGGCAATTGCCAAATACTACATAGGAAAAAATATTTTTGTCAAATACTATGACTAATTATACAAAATGTCAAATAGTCCAACCACAAATATACAATTACAAGGTTACCCCTAATAATAATAATATAATAATAATAATATCAATAAACAATACACCACCACCTCCCGCGAGATTTTCTAACTTTATATTTTCGGTGCAAAAAAAAAAAAAAAACGCCGGAAAAATTTCCG
>BMAC01000469.1:83896-97318 GCA_014905375.1 Phtheirospermum japonicum
GGTTGGCGGGAGGTGGTGGTGTATTATTATTATTATTATTATTATTATTATTATTACCTATTTTAATAGTAAGGGTATTATGGTATATTCATATCACATTTTTTGACTATTTGACAAAAAGTAGGTACTATTTGACTTAAAATTGGATGAATGACTAATTGACAAATGGACCTACACCTGAATCCTATCTGACAATTTCCCCTAAAAAATTTAATATTAATTATAATTATATCATTATTTTATTTCGAACTATATTAAATTTCGTTGTTTCGATCGGCTGAACCACTTATGTGGTGGCTTGACGTGTATATAGTACTTGAAAACATTGGTTAATGCCGTTTTCATCTCTCGTTTGTGCGCGCTACTGTTTGAGCGGGAAGGTGTGTTATATAGTTATACCCACGTTTTTATTGAGCCACCGTCCGCTGCTACTATTTACACTAACCCCACATTTGTGTAATAAAGCGCACTTGAATCACTTTCATATCAGGTTTTAGAAATATAGCCCCGACGTTTGTGTAATCTTGAAAGAGATCATTTGTGTAATTTTGAAAGAGTTGTTTTTTATTATAATTAGGTTAAGACTTAGAAATACTTTCTGTAATTTACCTGGTATAAAATAACATAGACAGCACTCTTTCATTTCTCATTTAATTTCTAAACCCCTTCTAATAATTGATGTTGAATCTGATCAACATTTGGGAATAAATCATAAGACAGATTATATTTGATAATTATACTTGGACAAAATCTACTACGCCCCAAATTCACTCGGTGTAAATAATCAAAAATTTGATTATCTTTGTGATGTTTGTATTTTTTTATTTATAAATGTCCAAATAGATTATCACCGCACATTATATGGGTAGGCCATAATTGAAAACTTTAAAATATATACACATATATCCAAATAGATCACCACCACAAATATATGGGGTAGGCCATGGTGACTTGCGACACTAGTAATAATGTATACTATAATCAATCACCCATTCGAACTGGCGGAACATAACATGAAAGGACCACGTTTTCCAGCAGTATCATGGTACCAAAAAAAAAACGTGTTCAGTTCCAAACAGTTAATTATTATCCTTACGCTATACCTCTTTGTTCCTGCTCTAATCCCTATAAAAATCCAAATCCAAACCCAAAATCAAAACATCCACAACTAAAAAGCTTGTTTTGGATACTTTTTTTTTTTTTTGGTGTTTTCAACAATTAGCAAGAGCGAAAATATTACTATTATGACCTCCTCTAGTAATCTTCCCACTCTCTCCTTCCGTAGAGCTAATTGCCCTTCGTTTCGAAAATTGTTAACCGGAGTGAATCTCAATTGGTCATCTTGCATGGCCGAAGGCAGAGCATCAATAGTATGCTCAGTTGCAACACAACAAGATGTATACCATGGAGTTGGCCTGAAAACGACTAATCTCATGACAAAATCCAACGTTGTCACACTAATTGATCAGACGGAGAAGGCGTTGTTTAGTACCGGGAAATTTGGTAAGTTTGGAGGGATATTTGTGCCTGAGACGCTAGTGTATTGTCTGAACAAGCTTGTGGGTGAGTTCCACTCGGTTCTACGTGATCCCGAATTTCAGGTCTCATTAACTATATATGATTTTCTCCTTTTGGTTTATATGTATTTGTTATTACCCCATCAAATTGTGTTTATATGTGTACAGCGGATGTTATATTTTTCTGAGGGTCATCTTAAGTGTATTTATCTAATTTTCTCATCTATTGGTGCTACACCGAACGACTTTTTGCATGATACTCTCTAGGTTTCAAATTAAATATAATTTTAGAGACTTAATTTTATACAAATTAATTGTCGTTTTAAAAATCAATATATTATATTATTGGGTAATATGATCCCTATCAATCTTACCTTTGTTTGCCAACAGAGAAAATGTGTAAAAAAGTAGATATTTCCTATTCCTCATTTATTTTACCTCATAATATTAACCGGTTCAAAACAATGTTCGTTGCAGGCTGAGCTTGCCATGGCGCTAAGAGATTACGTGGGCCGTGAAACTCCTCTATATTTTGCTCAAAGGCTCACTGATCATTACAAAAATTGTAAAGGAGAAGGCCCCGAGATTTACTTGAAGAGGGAGGACCTCAACCATGGTGGGGCCCACAAAATCAACAACGCCATCGCTCAAGCAATGCTCGCCAAACGATTGGGCCTGAAAACCGTGGTGGCCGCCACGGGCGCTGGCCAACACGGTGTTGCAACGGCGGCGGCCTGTGCTAAGCTCGGCTTGGCCTGCACAATAGTCATGGGTGACGTGGATATAGAGAGACAGTCATACAACGTTCTTTTGATGAAACATCTTGGGGCAAAGGTAGTTTCTAAGATTATCCCAAAATTTTAAATTAAAACACATGTAGAACAAACATGATGAACTTATTATTATTGTACCCATGCAGATCAAATCTACAGTAGGAACATTTAAAGATGCAACATCGGAGGCAATCCGAGAATGGGTCGGAGACTTAAATGAAAGCTACTACTTGGCAGGCACAGCGGTGGGGCCCCACCCGTGCCCGAGCATTGTCCGAGAGTTCCAATCAATAATCGGAAAAGAAACCAGGAAACAAGCAATGGAGAAATGGGGTGGAAAGCCAGATGTTTTGGTTGCTTGCGTCGGGGGAGGATCGAATGCACTTGGGATATTTCATGAGTTTGTGAGAGATGAAGATGTGAGATTGATTGGAGTTGAAGCTGCTGGAAGAGGGATAGGTAGCGGCAAGCATTCAGCAACTTTGGCTAAAGGAGATATAGGCGTCTATCACGGAACCATGAGCTATTTGCTCCAAGATGATGAGGGCCAAATAATCGGCCCACATTCAATAGGTGTTGGGTGAGTGATCAACATTTATTAAAAAAAAAAGTTATACTTGTAGCTTATTTGCCCTATGGTTCGGGAGCGAATACCGTATTAGTATTTCGAAAGCGAATACTCATTTGATAAAATATATATAAATTAAACATTCAAATAAAAGTTTTTTTACACCAAATCTTTATCACATTAAATATTACTGATTACAATATTATAATACAACGTTATTTAATTATTAAATATGATTTGACATCAAATATATTACAAAATCATTTACTATTCTGACATGATTTGACATGTACAGTAAAAAAATAAAAGACTCTAAATCTTATAACAAACAATAAAACATACTAGTCACATTTATCAATATACCGAGATTAAAATTACCAATAAGTGTTGTACAAATAGGCCATTGAGTTCTCATTTGCAGTATTTTTATAAATGTAAAGGTGTTTGGAAACATATTTCTTTTGAAAAATATAAATCTAAGTTAGAACAAAATCTCAAGGTATTTCTGTTGTTTTAAAAGTTGATTGGGTTTTATTGTATTAATTAGGTCAAAACTTTAGGACAATTGTTGTAATTAACCCTAATATACAAATGTGGAGAAGAAAAAAGACAATTCACCAAATATCCACAACTAAAATGGGACGAGCATGCATGGAAAAAAAGATGATAGGAAATTGATTGTTTGGTTTTTAACGATGCAGGCTAGAATACCCGGGCGTTAGCCCCGAGCTGAGCTTTCTTAAAGAGATTGGGCGAGCGGAGTTTTACACGGTCACAGACGAAGAAGCACTAGATGGTACGCGCAAATACATTCACACTAAAAGGATATTATAAAATAATAAAATCTCAAAGTTGCATTAATTTTCTTTGTATTTTGTATTGCAGCGTACGCACTGTTGGGCCGATTAGAAGGTATACTTCCCGCTTTGGAAACAGCTCATGCATTGGCATATCTTGGGAAACTTTGCGAGACCCTACCTAATGGCACCAAAGTGGTAGTTAATTGTAGTGGCCGCGGAGATAAGGATGCAGAGACGGTGTTTAAGTATCAACAAGAACAAATGGTGCGACCCTTAGGGACACTCACTAACAAATGGTGAGACGCTCGCTGGGATGATCAACAACTTATTTAGCATTAATAAACACTTAGGAAATGTAATTGGTTACATTTGGCGCGTTCAGTGATTTATACCACAAGGTACTTGCCAAATTGTCGAAGGTCTATACTTTTGAAAATAAGTATCAGTTAGTGATGTTGCTTTCAATGTTAACCAACACTGAAACCAACATCAACCAGAGTTAAACTAAAAATATACAGCGGAAATGTAAACTTAAGAACGCAGCAAATTAAATTCAGTTCACAAGTGAAAATACTTGTGAACTTGGGTGTACAACTATATTACTTTCTTATTCACGATCAATACAAAAATATGAATTAATATATGAAAACTAAAGTATCAAAAAAAATATGATACTAAATACTTGTCGCCTAGATGAAAAGATCTTCTCCGTTGGTCACGCAATTTCGAATAACTTCTTGATCTCGAACAATGGCTCCAAGTAGCACTAGTGCAGAAACAGGCAGTCTAGAACGGATTCTGCTACGTTCTAGATGCAGCTGTTCTAGATTGTCAGAGAATTCTAGAACGGATATTTTTATCCGTTCTAGATTGTCTAACATTCTAGAACAGATTAAATGTCCGTTCTAGAATGTTTTATACCCGTTCTAAAAGTCCAATTCTGGGTCTGCCCACGTTCTCTATAATACATTTTAGAACGTACAATTCTAATATATGTTCTAGAAGGTCTGACATTCTAGAACTTGTATTATAAAATACGTTCTAGAATGTCATATTWTAGAACATATATTCAAATTGTAYGTTCTAGAATATCTTTATTCTAGAACGTATATTAGAATATACGTTCTAGAATGTTGACCTTCTAGAACGTATATTAGAATTGTACGTTCTAGAATGTCATACTTTAGAATGGATATTCAAATTGTACGTTCTAGAAAGTTTCTATTTAGAACGGATATTCAAATTATACGTTCTAGAATGTCATTATTTAGAACGGATAATCAAATTGTCATATTTTAGAACAGACATTGAAAAATACTTTCTAGAAAGTAGTAATTAAAAAAAAAAAACACGAAAGTAGGTGCACCAAAATTGTCGATACTATATATTTTGAATATATTAATTATTTCTCTAAAAAAAATACACCAAAATTAAGTAAAAGCAGTAAATTTATCACTAATAGACAATAACAAAAACATGTAAATGACTATGATCTTTTAAAATCCTTAAAAACATTCTATACAACAAAGGCGGCACCACTGCTGTTAGCACCGTTATAATCATCATAATCAGCAAGAGAATGAGTAAGTCGTTGATAACACAGAGCCATTGTTTGCTACCTTCACCTTTTGTCATGTTCAAGGGTCATGTTCAGGGTGAATAACTCGGGCCTTAGTTTCGACATGCCTATATCCATCAACAATCAAATATTATTAAGCTAGTGACCGAGTAAAAGCACATTGACGAGTGTAATCAAATATATTAGTGGATTCCGACAAATAATGTCGAAAATGATAACCTTGATACATACTTTTGCAAAATTTGCAAAATCAAAAGAAAGAAAAAAGTGATTCTCAACTTCTAGTTGGAAAGCAGAAGCTGATAATCACTTTTTTCTTTTGGCAAACATTTATCACACTAAACCTATTGAGTTTACTGAATAGACTAAACAATAAAACTAAGTTCACAAGCATAAATAAATAGTCAATGGAATTTCATGAAATGGACATTTTTCAGTTGCTCCCAAAAAAAATTAATGAAATACCACATTGAATAGTAAAGTATATAAACTGTTGCATGATCAATAATCCATATTCAAATGGGCCTAGATTCTGTCGCTAGACGAGAACAAATTACCTCGTCCAGGTACTACAATGCCACAATGTCATATGAGCAGTATGCTATGAAAGGTCTTTGAGCCTGTAAAAAGAATGAACCAAGACAATGTTATTGTCATTACTTATTAAGCACAATACATCAAGCAGCAAGTATTGTTACAACTTGAAGTCATCTTTCTGAGATGAACCGACAGAAGGAACTAAATATTAGGGGATATTTGTTAGTTATTACACAACTAAAAAACATTAAAAAAAAGAACCCTAAAAAATTAAGAAAAAAACATAAAAACTAAATAATAATAATAATAAGAATAAATTTAAAAAAAAAGAACTAAACACCATAAAAAACGTAAAAACTAAAAAAATAAAACAAGTTTAAAAGAAAGGCTAAAACCCTAGGAAACCCTAGGAAAAACTAAACTAATAAAAGACTAAAATAAGAACCCTAAAAACTGAAAAACTAAAATTTGGGCCCTGCCTAACGGAATGTACTCCATTAGGTTGTTTGACACATGTTTGTCTAGATTTAGTTGTTATTCTATTCTTTTATTTCCCTATTCTTTTTTTTTTTTTTTTTATTATTATTTTTTTTGGTGCTGAGGGTTTGCTTGTTGGGGAAGATATGAATTCTGGAACCATAATTACCACATATTTGTCTCTTCATATGATTGATACATCTCCTGAGATACCGTTGAGATCAAAACACCCAAGAAAAGCTTGGCGATGATGCTCCATTAATTCCAGTTTGCCGAAGATTAGTTACCACCCACCTGATGGAATAAAAGAGAAAAAAATATAGATGTCAAACTGATTTTGAAAAGTTATAGGCATTTAAAAAAAAAAGGATATAAAGTCAATAATAATTATATATTATTATATATGGGATTTACTTGGGCTACATCTTTTGAGAAGCCATCCTGAACAAGAGCTTCCATGACATCCCTCTTGGAAGAGACCTTTCTTGAAAAATAATTTGAGTGAAATGTCATCACAGAATAAAAAATGCAAAGAAGATTTAAAATAAATAAATAAAAATCAAGAAAATTGTTGAATGGGATAAAGTACAAAAGTCAACAGATCCAAGCACCCTGCAAAAAAAAAAAAGAAAAAAATATATATACAGGAAAAAAGGAATTCAATACTTACTCTGACGGGACGATCAAGAGGTTTTGCAACCTGACCCACCATGCTCAAGGCAATTGTAGGAAAAACGTGATCCCTTATAATATGCAACCCAACAATAATATTTTGCTTAGTAAAAATGCAAAGACATGAACACTGAGTTACCTTTACCACCAAAGTTGTGACCAACAACAACTCGAGGAGTTAGCTTTAGATGACAAAGCTGGATAACATGATTTTCATTTTAAGAAAAATGGAAAAAGCATTTCACAAAATTGATTTTCATTTTCAGAATCACTTACTAGCTTTAAAACATCTAGAGAAGCTGAAGCAACAGTATGAGGCCCTCTCTTATTCAGAGATGCTGAATCACCATCACAACGCAAGTCTACGAGCAGAAACTGAGTCAATGAAAGAAGGAACAAAGCATAAGATTCAGATTAAATTGTCATGAAAATTCTTACGGAGAGTTGAGGAGTAAGTGRAAATGTGCAGTAAATTCATCTTTACACCCTCAACAGTTATAGCCATGAATAGTACTGTTAAATCATATATTTGAAGAAATGGTACTTTGGATGTAATACTTGTTAAAATCCCAAAATATAAATTAAATSAAAAMGGATCTTACAGTTAATCTGAACAATGACAGTAATTTAAAGAGGRAGAGAGAGAATCAAGTTTATCATTGATTTACCTGCCATTTAGGAAACTCTTGAGCCAATCTCTTAGCAAAAGTGCCTGTCAATTTTGCCATATGTTTTGTTAAAATCTTCAAGAAGTTATAATCAAATGCACATGAATTTTTGAAATATCTGCAGATCTAATGCCATCATCATTGATTTGCTTCCTAGTAGGTTTTACTCGTAATACAATAATAGGACCTACCCCAATTTTTCCTGAAAATACTTCTTATCCGTCAAAACGCCGAGGCAAGCTGCTCCGCCTTTTTCATAAGCTTTGGCAATATGAACCTGBAATTATAATTATAGAAGTTTCACTCCTTTGTAGTGTATTCAATAGTATGTAAAGATAATTAAATCAGAGAAAAGAGCACAAGTAAGCAGGAATGATCTCATCAGAGGTAATTGACCAGGAAGCTACTTGCAGCGATTGCGAAATACTCCAAGAGCTCCAACTCGTCGTCGCCATCCAGACCAAGGCGGACCCTGCCTGCAGCTTGCGCCCGACTAGTTTCTGAACCAAAACGGCAAAAGTGATGACCGCGAAGAAAAGCCCGATCTTCCTGATGATCGTGGCCACGCCGTTCAATTTGACCTGCAACGGCGTCTCATCGTCTCCTCCTTGGCTCAGTGTCGCCATTAGCTTCCCCCATTGGGTCCACATCCCAACGGTCGTGACCACCATCTTGCAAGCCCCGTCCTGGACAATGGTCCCCGACACTCGTCACGTGGACCGATATTTTCTTTTATATATCCAAGTCTTTGAACTGCAACGATTGGCAATAATCGCTCGTCGCGGTAACAAACACGACGAGGAGTATGCTGGCGATGATGCCGAGCCCATCATGGTCTCCCTTGGGCCAGCCCTCGGTGGAGAGGCTGACGATGAGGGAGACGAACGCGCAGACGGCGAGGATCATGAGGGTCATGTCTTGGAGGGCTTCGTATAAGAACACCCAGAAGATACGGGGCGAGGCTTCCTGGAACTTGTTTGCCGTATATGTGCTGTCGGAGACTTAGGTCATCGGTGGAGAGGCCGTTGGAGTCAGTTGTGGCGAGCTTGTCGGCGATGCCGGGTGGCCCCCCGTGAGAATGTAGCTTTTTGAGGTCGTGGTTTTCGACGATGGACCCGAGTTCGTCGTCGCAGATTTGGAAACCAGCAGATTGGACTTCGGTGGGGACCGTGTAATCGATTTGGCTTAGCTGGACACCTGAGATTATTTTAAAATAAAAATAAAAACAGGGGTCCTTCTCAGGTTAATTAAGTAATTAATTAATTGATTTAAGTGAAAAACTCACCTTTTATGATCTGGAATGCGGCTTTGGAGACAAGGACTGCAATTCTTAACTTCTCCTGGAATTATATACAAAGGCACAAACAATACTTTCAGATACAGTTTGAAACTGATTCTTACACCAAGACAACTTTAGAAACTCCAAATAATAAAATTTTCTTGAAATTAAGACTATAAAAAAGAAAAGGCCAAAAGGGGAATCAATCTAATTAAGAAACCTCTAATTATTTTTTCTCTTTTTTGTCCTTGATACTAGAAATCTTAGACAATATGACATTTTCAGAGAGTCTTGCTGGGAAAAAAAAACATATGGAAAAAAAAAACTACTCATGATCATTAATACACAGGGCAGAAAAATAAAAAAGGAAAAAAGAAAATGGAAAAAACCTGAATGGTTTTGCGCATGGCATCAGCCTCGTAACGCTTGGGTAGATTGGCAGTGAATCTGAAGCGTCGCTTGGCRTTMTTCAYAATCACACAAAGATCCCTCCATCGTTGCAACGCCTCCGTCGATGAATGCTTCGATTTCACTTCCCATTTCTCACTCAATAATTTCTCCATCTTTTTCTCTACCTCTACTCTACAAACTTCTTAGTGCACCTTTTTTTTTCTTTGGAAACTCATGCAATGGAATTTAAGAAAATTAGACATCTCACTCATTTGAAGCAAAGTTCCCATTTTCAATAAAACCTCATCAAGGAATCCCGTAAATCTCAGAGTTCCAAGAAAGATTCGCCACATGCCATTAAAACGAACAAGCTCACTTTGATTAAACAAAACCTATCCGCAAACAAAAATCAACTACAAGATTACATGAGAACCAAAAGTAAAAGACCCTAAACTCTGTATAAAAACGTCGGCATAAATATAATCCACAAAAAGACATCAACAAAAACTTTAGATTCAAAACAGACCCAATGAAAACCTTGACATTAATATCATTAAAACCAAAAAAACCATACAAAAACGTCACAACAACAATAATTACATAATTAACGCTCTCATTCCAAAATATCCTTCATAAAAACACTGAAATTTAAACCTGGGAATCCATCATTTGCTTGACATGTAGCAGAATTCTCAAACACTCGTCTTTCATCACTGTCAGCTTATGCTGATGCTTCACAGACGTCCAATCTGACACCATAACCCTAGCCCCTGTCTCCTGTGATACTCCCAAGATTATATCGGCATAAGCCTTCTGCAATGCCGTCAGTTTCTGCAGACCAGGAAATTAAATATTTAATCATTGCCACAGCACAAGCTCATCTTGTACGTATAAATTGAATAAAAAAATAAGAAATCACAGAGAATCGGAGTTAGAGATGGTAAGAAAAAGCTTTTCAAAGAAATAACTTTCAAACCAATGAAAAGAGGAGTAAACTCCAGTTTTTTCCTAGGAAGTATACCGACAGTGAACAAGCTCTTTTCTCCATCGTAAGAAATTGAGCCGCGATTCTTGAAATTGACAACTGGGTTACTCTCGACTTGATGTAGGGATATATTGTGTGCTTCGGAATAAGCCGGAAGGGTGCCGGCCGGGAGAACACCTTTTTCCTTAAGAAGGGGATCGTGACCATCGTATTTTGAATTGGAAGAAACTGGGACACAATCCTTGAAATTGATAGTTGTAGGATCTCCAACATYATGAGGAGTTRGTCTGGGAGGGTTGAATTCAACCGGAGGGACGCCGGACRGAGCTCCGCCATTTTTCCCCAAAAGAGGATCGGCGACCAAATTTTGGGGAAAAGGTTGCCCGCTGAGAATTGAGGCTGGATTTTCAAAATTAGTAGTGAGGGATGGGAGGTTGAGACCACCGGAGGTTGAGGCTTCGATTTTTCGGCTGCCAATCGGCGGCGACGAAGACCCAGCTGGCGAAATTTTTGGAGCATTTCGAAAATTCGATGAAGGGAGAGAGAAAGGGTAATGTTTGTGTTTTGTGTGGCTGATAAACTAGTTCAATTATTTAATTTTTTTTAAGTGTTTAATACCTAGAACGTATAAATATTAATACGTTCTAGGATGTTTAATTTACTAGAAGGTATTATCTTTTATACGTTCTAAATAGAAAATTTCAGAAGGTAATTAAAATATATGTTCTAGATTATGGCACATACGAGAACGTATATTTAAAAGTACCTTCTAAATGTGTTCAGTCTCAAAATTTTCTGAACGTACATTTTAAAATTCGTTCTATGATTACGATTTTAATTACAAAAATGCCACCGGACAGTGATTCTAGAACCTAGACGAAAATTCCGTTCTAGATTGTCTGTTCTAGAATGTGTTTTTTGCACTAGTGTAGCTTTTTCTTGCATGCGGTCTTCTTTGCGTTGCATCGTCTGCTCCTCAAAAATCTGTGCGTAAAGTGTGTGCCAAACTTTAGTATTCTCTTGTCTTAAATAGATTATCCTAAAATCTTAAACTTGGTAAACAAGTAAAATAAATTGTAAACACAATGTAGAAAACTAAATAAAGTCCTATACATAAACTAGGAAACAAAATCTAGAGTCCTAATTTATTTTGTGACCAAGAAAGGCAAACAACTAAAATAGAAATTATTGTCATAAATAAATTCCCAACAATCTCCCCCTTTTCCCTTTTTGGACAAAATACTAGGACGCAATACTAACTCCCCCTAAGATGGAAAACTCCCCCTAAATAAAACATCCAATGTTTCTTAGGGTCAATTCCTATATAGACCATTAGTGAAATGTTTTTTTTCCCAAATAGGCTATTGAAATCTCAACTTCTCATTTAATCCAAAAATTATATAAGAGTACTAAATTACCCTTTATAACTATTTTATTTTGTTTTTCGAAAATTAAGAACTACCCGTTAAAATTCAGAACTACTCATGTACATTCAGAACTACTCGTGTAAATTCAGAACTACTCGTGTAAATTTCAGAACTACTCGTGTAAATTCAGAACTACTCGTGTAAATTCAAAACTACTCATTTAAATTGACAAACTATTCATGTAAATTCAGAATTACTCGTGTAAATTTCAGAACTATTTTTCAAAAATTCAGAACTACTCGTGTAAATTTCAGAACTATTTTTCAAAAATTCAGAACTACTCGTGTAAATTCAGAACTACTCGTATAAATCTCAGAACTACTCATGTAAATTCAGGACTACTCGTGTAAATTCGTAACCACTCGTGTAAATTTTGGAAAATTACACACGTGGTTCTTGCTTTTGGTATCTTTCTTGAACTTTGTGATTTGGGTTTGCTTATACACTAGAGAATAATCCATTTTGTTTTTTAAAATTAATATAATTTACAATTTAAAACCCATCATCGCTCATTTTATTATTATTATTTTCTTTACATTTGGAAATTAGGACTATGTACCAACAGTGTTTGATAACTTCAGTGCAAATGTGGTAGTTGAAGGAATTACAGTCAACTTAGGCCTTTGGGACATAGCAGGTAATCTTATTCTAGCTATTAACACTAGTGCAGAAAAACAGCTTTTAAGAACGCCTGTTTCTGCAGATTAAGAACGCCCTACTGAGGCGTTCTGTATGGAGCTGTTCTTGAAACTCTAACAATCGAGAATGCCTCAGCAGGGCGTTCTAGATTGTCAGACTTTCAAGAACAATTTTTCAGAGACGTTCTTAAAAAAATTTCAGCCGTTCTAGAAAGTCAGTTTTGCAGCTCTGGAAAGTACTTTCCAGAGCGTCCTTTTTTAAGACGTTCTGGAAAATATACTTTGCAGAACGTCCATTTTTAAGGCGTTCTGGAAAATGTACTTTCGAGAACGCCGGAAAAAGGGACGTTTTTGAAAGTATATTTTCCAGAACGGAAAAAACAGGCGTTCTGGAAAATGTATTTTCGATAACGTCTCTAAAACAGATGTTCTGGAAAGTACTTTCCAAAACATCTCCAAAAACAGGTGTTCTGGAAAGTATACTTTCGAGAACTTCTGAAAAAGGAACGTTCTGGAAAGTATACTTTCGAGAACGTCGCAAAAAACAGACGTTCTGGAAAATATATTTTCGAGAACATCTCCCAAAATAGGCGTTCTGGAAAGTATACTTTCCATAACAGGTTTTTGAATAACCGTTCTAGAAAGTAGAAAAAGATTTAAAAAAAATAAATGAAAGCAGGCACCTGCTCATATATTACAATTTTATTACCTATTTAATTCACACAACACATTTCATTTATATAATCCTAAGATCAAACAACACATGTCATTAATCACAATAATAAATGAGTTTACACTAAGAAGGGTGACCGCCCGTCGTTGAAGCGTCAAAAATAATATTTATAAAGTTCCTCGACTTTCCTCTACTAACTAGTAGCAGTGGCAAGCAAGGGTCGATCCCACGAGGAGGTTGTGTTACCCCTAATGATACGAAATCATTAGTTGCTTCAGAGAAATCGAAACTACGACAATTACACGGGAAGCAGTTCTCTTTCTAGCAATTGATAACCAAATCCCTAATCTAGGTGGCCAATCCAAATTAAGAATCAAGCAATCATGTCATGAATTTAGCAAACATGATATGTAAACAAGATAACACCAAACAATCGCAT
>BMAC01000469.1:102003-177958 GCA_014905375.1 Phtheirospermum japonicum
AAGAAGAACGAAAGATAATATTGCATAAATCAATTAAACATAGTTTCACGAGGGTTTCCACATCCCTAGAACTAGATAAATCAATCTACTCACTCGTGGAGTTCATAAGATAACAAGAAAATAAATTAATAAAACATTGTTCTAAGATAGGGATGAGATAAGAAAGCTTAGATCTTGGATTGTTTGAACTTTCAAGTTTTTTTACCAACTCTAGAGAGAAAAGTAAAAGGCAAAAAACTTATCKAGGAGATGAGATACCTACCATTTTCATCAGTAAAATCTCGAATACCGCCTCCACTTGTCAATGGAACAAAAATATTCTCTGATGCAAACCTCAGTACCTAGAAGACAGATAGGGGAAACTGTAAATGTTTCAACTCTCCCACTGTTAAATCCTATAGCAACTATCATTTTATATATCAAGTTAAACATTGCATTGCAAAAAAGAAAAGTAACTAATTAGCATACGATAGAACATAGACTAAGAAAACTAAATGCCTCGAAATATACTGTTCTTTGTCGTATTATTCTACTCATAAATGCCAATAATTATATATGGAGGCTAAATTAAGTTTATTGTTAAAATTTAGGAAAACAAACCTGCAGCATTGGAAAATCACCCAGAGGGAAGTCTCCAAAGCCAGTAATATTCAAAAAGCTAACCTGTAAAGTGCGAAAGAGGAAATTTCAGTATTCATTTCATAAAATAGTATTTTAGTATGTATCTTGGTTCACATCCTTCTTTTTCTATCTTTGTGTGTTTTAGAGAGAATTTGTCTGTAAAATGGTATCAAACTTGAGTCAAATTTGACATTGATGAAAAGCAAGGCATACCTCGTTAGCTCCATCTTTGTAGTATTTTCTGACAAGATCTACCGGCTTGCCAAGGTTCCTCACCTTCATGAAAAACAAAACAAACAAAGTGGAGATTTAGATCTTATACCAATATTATCTTAGTGTTGTTTCATTCAGAAAGAAGGCAGAAACCTTCCAAATTATCAAAAATAATCTTTCAATACATATATCAACTTAGATAAGTCAAAATATAACAGATTGTATTGATAATCATGGATTATCAAAACAGAAGCAAAAATAAGCTCTAAACTAGAATAATAAAATGGTATTGGCAGCACGAAGTTCAGAGGAAAATATTGCAGATAAGAGAATACTTCAGCTTGATGAGGAAAATAAATGTAAAACGCTGAGCTGACTCTAATAATATGCTAGATTCTAGTAGCAAAAATTTCCAGCAGTTAGAGTTTACAAATTCCTTATGTCAGACAAGGAGCAAAAGAGAGAGCTGGGATTCTAAAGGATTAATGTATTGTTTTATCCATATGTGTGTGTGTGTGTGTGTGTGTGTGTGTGTGTTGCTCCACTAAAATGCACTAGTTTTCAATATCTGGAAAAAAAAGATAAAGGTGTTGGAACGACATATGGCAGTCACAGTAATTCATGCATTCATATGGCAGTACCTCATTTTCTTCAGTGTTCTCTCTTACATAATATTGGTCTCCTTTGGTTTTGACAAGGTCACCTTTGTCGTTTCCCCTCACATCAAGACAGGCAATAACCTGACCCATGGAAAACAAAAGGTCTAAAAATGTTAATTTTTGATGTAACTTATAGAGCTTACAGTTAGAACTTAGAAATTGAAACACTCATATCAAAAGAACTGGAACTTTTCCATATTAAGTAGTCGGTTTCACAAGTAATAAAGTAAAATGTGTTTGCCTATTGTATGTTCAGCCAACTGGTTTTCAGACTTCACATGAAGGTTACAAATTTACTACATGGATAACTTCCCACGAGCACACTAATCTTCAAAATATTATGGTAAGTTTTTATAGAAACTGAGTAAGAGGTAGCTTGATCATTATAGAACAAATTCGTAGGACGAGACCACCTCAACTCAAGCTCACATAGCAAGGATTTTAAAATATGGCTGATGATTAATTAATTGTGTGTTTGGATAGGACACCAAACAAAAGTATTTTCCCAATGTCTTGGTCCAATTCTGTTGGTTTCTCTCATAATCATAGAAACTTTGAACTCAAATAATCAATTTTGCAAATTATATATAAAAACTTCACCAGGCTATACAGTTATCAATATTCAAATTTCAAGATAAATATTGTCCTAACTCAAAAATTCAAGAGGCAAATCCAATTCAATTCACCATAATTGTGATTTCACCACTGACCCTACTACTTACCCTCTTCGTAAGCTTAGACGCGTTCCCTTGCTCTGGGACCTGTCTGCACGTGAAGATAGCAATCTATTAGATGTTTTGTAGGCTACTTAAAACAAAAATTGTATTACATTCTCATGAATGCTGCCTTTGTAAGTTCAGAATTGGGATACAAAAACCTTCTCAGGACAGAAAAGCCAACCTCTGCAAAACTCATCCCCCATAATGTAAGCAATAAATAACTCCAGCTTTGAATCAAAAGCACAATACAATAAATAGATCTCAATGTAATTCCTTTGGTTCCCTAAAATCAAAGATATTCCTGACTTAGTTTCTATCTTAGAGATAAGAACATGTAAAAACTCTTACCACCGCTCTTTTCAGGATGAAACTGAACTGCATGGACATTTCCCCTTCTGACAGAAGCTATAAACTCGTCTCCATAGTTACATGTAGAAGAAACCCACTCTTTGTTATCATTTGACTGCATAAGAAAGAAATAGGAGTTTAGACACTTGAAAGTTGAAATGCAAAGGACACAATTGAGGTAAAGTTATGAGGTTGCGATTGGATATTGTTTTTGGAAAATTTTGGTTTGCTAGAGAATAGTGATGAGAAAATTTTTGAAAGAAAAGGGATATATGTTGGGAGTGTGATTGGATATGAGATGAAAATGTAAAGATGAAAGGTGAAATGATATAAAAATAATAAAATAACGATTGCATATGATTGGTAGGTAGAAATAAATGAGTGGATGAACAGTGTAATTTGTGGAAAATGTGTAATATCGATTTTTACATTTCTAAAAAGCGTATAGATGTGATTTGTGAGATAAAAAAGGGGGGAATATTGGTAGAAATTTACTTACTAGGGGGAAAATATCTCTAGCCAAATGAAAATAAATGGTATCCAAACACAACCTCAATAATTAAGCAAGCAGACAAAATTAAGGCATATTACTGTGCGATAAGAATGAACGAAATAAACATGACGGTTTCCAATATCATCCAGAATCTCGGAGTCTTTCTGTATCTTGATGGCATTCCAGCCAATGTGGGGTACTCTGCAACCATTGGGTGAGTCGAGATGTCCAACTACCCCAGGAATCAAACCAATGCCTTGCACTGAGAATCAATCAAGTTGGGCAAATCAGCTTGACTCAGAGAACAATTTACCAGATGTCACTAAAAATGAGCAATGCCAAAGGCCCAATAATTTTAAGATGGAAAAAGCAAATCAGAATTTGCCCGCCCCAATCCCCTTTCTTTTGCTTGTCTTTTTTTTTTTTCTTTTTTTTAAAGATCGTCTAGGATAAATTAACAAATCTCGACATGAAGAAGATATAAATGCTTCACGCGTACAACTTAGCATGTTGATTGCAAAGAATCACTATGTCTTTAGCATCTCTCTCCTGCATCCGATTCGAGCAGTTTTTTTAGAAAATTAACAAGAAGCAATTAAACAATCGGGCTTGTTATCAAATTTTAAAGAACATTATGTTTGGCCATACAGGGCAATTTAAAGGTAAATTAATGAATCTATTATAAACAACCGCTAAAAAAATATTAATTTCCATCCAACAACAAAAACTGGAGATTGAAACATCACATTTCACAAATGTAATTATAATAAATGTTCCATAATTTCAACATATCCTATGGTGTATGTTATCAAGTAGAAGGCTGAAAACAAAGCATAACACCGACAGAGAACATACATTAAACATATGCACATTCATCATTGTATAACAGACTATAAGCTATAGCATGATAGCAATGTATGCTCACCCGGTAACCACCATCAAACATAGCCCTGAATGCATCAGAAGAAGCTATCAAACAAATTCTATGTGCATAGAACCATTTTCCCGATGATAACAATAAAAAAGTTTAAATAGACATAAGATATTATTCAGCATTAATAAAGCACATTAAAAAAAGTTGGGGAAAATTTTCCACCTTCTATCAAGAATGTCACATCAGATAGTGTAGGATTATTTACATACTGCTCTCCCAGATACACCTGAAGCAAAAAGTTTGTTACTAGGCATAGACGCGATATATAAAGTTGCTCACATTAGATAAAGTCATAACTCCAGAAAAAGCATTGGAAGATTTGAAGCTCAATTCTTGAGTCATAAAATCACCATCAAGGATCCGAGCACCACAAGCAAATATTTGGATAACTCGTCGTCTGCTTAAAAATTTAGGAAAAAATGTTTTCACCTATTAATCTCAAATATATCCAGCTACGTAAATGAAATATCATTAGAGATTCACCGCAACAATAAGAAATTAAATAGCACTCCTTCAAAAAGAATAAATAAGTACATACAAGAAGTTATCACCGATTATTAAATATCTAATATGTACACTAGTATTTGGTACAAAAGAGTTTAACAAATAGCTGGTCAATAAGAAATTTCGACCCCCAGCACCAATCATCTTTAAGAATATATCATTGCATGTTTCAAGAGATTAACGTATAGTCCATAGTGGGGGATAATCCATTGAAATCAAGCTCTCAATAACACAGTTCTTGTACCAATTTCATGCCTACTATACATTTCTTAGTCTTCTTAGTCTAATACACTGTCCATTTCCCTGAATTAATCCATATCCCATATTTTCTAGAAGTAGCAATAATATAAGGGCTTTAGTAAAATACCGTAGAATTTACATATCTTCCCCAGTGTACCACTAACGAGAAGAATATAGCTTATCACTTGCTTTTTAAATTACTATGAATTTCCAGATGAGAGGAGAAGAAAAAAAACAATCACAAAGACCGTCAATATAGTATATGTTACACAGACGAAAAACACACCTTCCAAACAAATTCCCTGCTGCAATTGTACTTCCCTGGATGTAGTAGTCAACATTTTCAGTTACCTCCTCAAGATTATTAGCTGTTTGCAGTACCTGTAGCACAAGAAACAGACCAGTATTCCAATACTGCAAGCATTAATGAAAAACCATAGGTTAAGGATAACAAGAGGTCCACTCAATTAATTGCAATATTTTCTCCAATTACGTCACCATATCAACAAATAAAGGTTATTAATGGCATACCATAGTACGATTTTCCAAACTAATAATTAAGTATGCATGATATTCATCTTCATCAGCTGCCCCTTTCGAGGAATCACTGCGTAAATTCTTGTGGTAGACAGTCCAAATCCCTTTGCAACCAGGCAATGATTCCTTCACAAAATACAATAAGTAATGAGGTCATAACTTCTGTTTATCATATAAAACAAGACAATCGCTTGGGACTCTTCTGATAAAATTATATATACTTATAAGCACAAAATGTACAATAAAGCACGGTTTCAAAAGGCTCGTATCCTAAGTGAGGAAACATATACATAGCTAACAAAATGCAGAATAATGCACATTTATTAATATAAAAAGAGCACATTGCATATGATCTGGACTCCTCATATCAGTAGAAAATACATCAGGATTAAAACAGATATGTTCATAAAGGACCATGAAGACCGGATAGAATGCACTAGGATAATGACATGAACCTCTAATACAGTACCAACCAATTTGCTTTCATTCCCATTTCTTCGGCATTGACCAAAAGAAGCATTAGACAACAAAATTTCTTTGCTACAAATTCGAGCTGTGACTTCAAATCAATGGAAACACATGAAACTAGCTATCGACTAAAACAAACATTCAAACAAAATGAACATAAAACGGCAAACATTCAAACAAAGCGAACATAAAACGGCAAACCTAGATCGGGGAAAAAGAAAAACAGACACTAAAATCAGGATTATTTCACCTCACGGATAGCCAAGTCTCTCCGTCAAGCTGCAACTCACTCAAACTTCTTCGTTGATTTGATTAATTTTTTTATAATGATCCTGCTAATAAAAATAATAATTCAGTTTTAATTGTGAAATAAACAAAACAAAAGGAACATTCAATTGTAGAGGCAAAGTAATAAAAAACCTACCTGTAGTTGAAACCCTGAGAACTCACCGTACCCGGAGGCATATCCAATGCCGCCGGAGTATAACTGCAGAGGTTTTCCTGGGTGGTCGGCGGCGGCGGAGATGGGTGATGGATCCATCCAAGCACGAAGCGATCTGGACTGAAGGGGTCCCCTGCGGCATGGCGATTTGAACGAGAATCCTGCAGTTGTGGCCGCGGAGTGGTGGTGGTGGTGGTGGTGTCGCCGCTGGGATTCCGAGGTGGGAGGCGCTGGAGCTGGTGCTCAGGCAAGGGAGGCCAGCCGTCAAACCCTAGCGAAGTGCTGCTCAGGAGAACGTGTTGTCCTTGGGCTCGTGCTTGCTCAGAGTGGTGGTGGCTAGGGCTTGAGTGAGGCGCCGGAGGAGTGTGGTGGTGGTGGTGGTGGAATATGGGAAAAAGAAAGTGGATCAGGAGAGGGAAGGAAATCGTCGAATTGAACCATCGGGAGGGAGAGGAAGGAAGATAAGGTTTTTTTTAATTAAAAAATTTAATTTTGTGGGTATATTTTAATACAGAAATAATATAGCATACGAGAACGCCTTTTTAAAGGCGTTCTGAATAATACTTTCCAGAACGTCATTTTTAAAGACGTTTTCGATATTTAACATACGAGAACGTCATTTTTAAAGATGTTTTCGATATTTAACATACGAGAACGTCATTTTTAAAGACGTTTTCGATATTTAACATATGAGAACGTCGTTTTTAACGACGTTCTGGATATCTAACATACGAGAACGTCTTTTTAATGACGTTCTGGATATCCAGTATACCAGAACGTCTTTGAAAAAGACGTTCTCGTATGTGACACTTTTATTACAAAAATACCACCGCCTGATATTTAAGAACGTCACCTCCTGAGGCGTTCTTAAATCTCTGTTCTTGAATCTTGTTTTTGTACTAGTGTAAATCAGTCAAAAGAAAGGGGGAAAACACACAGATTTTCTCAAATTGAGGCTATAATCTATGGAATATGTTAACAGGTCAAGAAGATTACAACAGATTGAGGCCCTTGAGTTACAGAGGAGGCGACGTCTTTGTCTTGGCATTTACAAACTACTTTCCACCATTTTTTATTTGCCTGCTCAATCACTAACAGTAGCAGTACAGATATGTTTCTCAAACAAGTCAACAAAAATTCACTCAAAATCGTCGAGGTCACCGTACGGAATGAGAGGAGAAGCGGCCGATTGAGTCTGGAATTGAAAGAAAAATGAAGAAAAATAAGGGTAGTACGAATTAGGTTACATGAGGATTATAATTTAATGTTTTTGAGTGGTGGGGTATTTTTGACATTTTATATTATAATTCTGATTTAATGGGAAGAATTTGACTTAAATGGGATGGAAATAATGTTAAAGGATCATTTGGGAATTGAGTATGATCTAAGTATATTATATGAGAATTGTCCCTTATTAAAACATTAACCCAACATTACAAACCAACATTGTTCATGTAACCACTTAACAAAACAAAACAAACAAAATGAACTTATTGACTTAAGACCCTCTTCGAACGGTGAGGGGATGTCGAAGTTCCTTCACCCCGATCCTTGCGCTTCTTGAACAACTTCTTCATTCTCCGCAATGCCCTGTTTCGAGAATGGATCCTCTTCCTTCGTTTCTCACTAGCAAGTCTCGTCAAAGCCTCGGCAGCAACAGCATCCTCATCAGTATCATCATCCTTATCCGCGACGCTATCATCTCCCCCTTTTTGACCAGAAGGCAAAAGGGCCTCCATGATAGAACTACGAAGTTCCTGCAGCTGGGTCATTTGCGTATCAATCCAAGCAACATGCGCACGAAGAACCTGCCCAGAGATGTGGACCATGTTGGGACCAATGTTGGGAATGTCGAACCCAACACCACTAGCAACATTGGCTCGGAAAGGCGCCTGCCAAGGAAGATCAATAACCCGTGCACCTGTAATATGTTGGCCCCTCAAAGCAAACCATTCAGCCTCACTAGTAAGAACATCATCTGGATGAAGCGTCAAACTCTGATACTCAAGCAAACTAAAGATCAACGAGGGAAAGCACAACGAGGACGCGGACTTGGTGGTGGCAAACTTAGTGACAATGTCGAACACATGCTGCCAAAGCTAAACTTGATTCCTCTCCCAAGCCTATATATAAACTGGGCCTGAGGCCGCGTAACACAAGTAGTGTTCTTGGAGGGAACCCAGTTGCAAATAGCGACCTTGTGCAAAATAAAATAAAGGGAAGAAAGACGAGTACTCAGCAATTGTTCAAACCATGCATGAACTAAACCTCCAGACAAGAATGAGATAACTTCATTCGTGTCGTCCACAGTCGAATCACCCCGATACGGCTCAGTTCCAAACAACTCATCAATCAAATATGAGGTAAAACTAAACACTTTGCCACGCTAAAAAACTTTGTCATAATTCACAGAATTTAAATTAACAATAGAAGGCATCAAGTTGGCATAGAACTCCACGACTATATCACGGACAAAAGGCATGGCAGTCAAGACCGTGGAATACATATCTTTATGCTGAAAATAGGCAATCAAGTTTTGCTTCTCAAACAACTCAACCGGGACTCAGCGCTCAGTGATCATATGACGGTTCTGGTACTGTGCAAACAACGCCTCGGCCTCGGCAGTCAAAAACCTGCCGGAGAACGGCACCATATCTTCAAGCTCAACGACCCGAGAGGGAGTACCATTGGAGAAGTGAGAGCGAGTAGAGGTATCAGATGGAGTTGAAGAGTGAGCATGAGAAGCAATATCATCAGAGGCGGATCTGGAGGACGAAGCAGATTGGGCTTGCGGCGATGTTGGTATGGGAGAACCAACATTGGCCTTCTTCGCTGCCCTGTTTTTCTTCTTATCTTTCTTGAGAGCAGACATGATGTCACAGAGGGGCACATAAAAAGATAAATCAGGGGAGTACTCAAATACATCAGGATCAAACTCGGGTTGATCGTCATGAATAGGAGATGGAGGAGGATTAGCAGCAGTCGGTCTTGATGAACTCGTGACCTCCCCGGAGATAAAATCTAAAATATTATAAGGAGGTGACGAGTAATCAGTCTCAGTGGAACCTGGGGAAACCTTGATGGACGCCGAGGTAGATTTCTTGTCGTCCAACTTCATAGTCCACTTCCGGCGAGGCGTCTTCTTCATTGTCAGACTCGGAGCTGAAGCATAAGGAGGCACCGATCCTTCCACCGGAGCAGTAGGGACGTAGTCATAGTCGTCAGGATCCGATAACACCGTGACATCCTCCGCAAGGTTTATGTGCTCAATTGGCACATTCCGTCTTGGTCCTGCTTGGTCTTCGGAACTGCAGGCGGCACCACACCGGGAGGTATATTGTGCAACCGCCGGGACCTCTTCAGGGTAGGGTTCCCAACCGGTCCAAAATTCTCAGCAACAAATGACAAATTTGGGGGATTATCAACATCTATCTCGTTCCTGGGCTGTCCTGGGAACACCTGTGCTTCAGGGGCGGCATCAAGCGGCGCAGGAGCCGGTAAAACATCGTGAGATTCGTGCAGCGGTGAGGGAGGAGGTTATGTTGGGATGGAAGAAGAACCACCACCGACTTCGGTGCGAATGTCCAGGACACCTATTTTGGGAAAAGACGCAGGAGCCTGTTCGCCAAAGTGGCGCACGCCGGCCGGTAACTCAGGAATAGATGATGAAGTTAACAGGTTCGACATCCTGCGAATTTCACAAAAACACAAAAGCAGCCAAAAAGTTCGAAATAGATGAAGCAGTTTGTGAGAGCGTGAGAGTGTAATTGCAGAGGGTTTATGGAGAAGTGGGCAAATGGTAAGAAAATCAAGTATTTATCCTTTTCAAAAAGTGACCGTTGCCAAGGAGAGAGAAAAGTAAAAAAAAAAAAAAGGAAATAACCCTAATTTACCTTCCAGCGGATTTGGGGCCTATACCTGATTTTCTTTCCTTTCTAAAATAAAATCACTCCCCCTTAATGTAGGATACGTGATCACACTCACTTCAACAATTATCTCATTTCTTAGAGAAAAGTAAAATTGCATGACTCTACTACTAAATCAACTAAAGTAGAGAGCTGGATTAATTGAATTAATCAGCACAGTAGAATTAATCTCGTACAATATGAATTATCACTCTCCAAATTAAGCTCGTTATTACATGTCCAGCCGTCCGAATATAACTCCACTGAAACACTTGTTTAGCTCGATTCAAAACATAATTAAGAGAAATCAAGATAGACACAAACACAAGCAACAGTACGCACGACAAGAAGATATCTTCTTAAAGTATGAATGTCCTACGGGATGCTTGAAAATTATGACCTAAAAGGTTATAAAAAAATCACATTATGGTTTTAGTGACTTGATCCGATGTTGGTTTTTATTACTGATGACATTATAACCAACATTGCCTTAAGTAAAGTCAATGGAAACTCACCCCTTAACTCAAGTTAATGATTATGTTATAATCACTCAAGAAGGTGGAATTTAAAGATTAGATCAATTTGTATACAGATTTTATTCATCCTTTTTAGGGATTTTGAAGAGAAATAGCTTTTTGTCATCACTTTTATTGAAACACAAGGCCTTATCGCACTTTTAACAAGACTCGATGCATTTGGAATATGTATGAAAAGAGAAAGAAAAATGCATGAAAGAATATACAGATGTTGTGACTGATGTTGATATGGTGTGTCACAACATCAAAACCAACATTGGCTTAGACAATGCACATACCGAGATCTCTTCTCAAACGAGATAAGGTCTCTAAATCTAATGCCTTCGTGAATATGTCAGCTAGCTGATTGTTTGTCCCTATATGCTCAAGGCTAACTATCTTCCTCTCACCAAGTCTCGAATAAAGTGGTACCTTATGTCAATGTGTTTGATTCGAGAATGTTGGATTGGATTTTTCGAGATATCAATAGCACTGGAATTGTCACAAAGCACAGTCAAAACACTACTGTGCAGACCATAATCTTCTATAATTTTGGTTCATCCACAATAATTGTGTACACGCACTTCCAGCTGCAATATACTCGGCTTCGGCTGTAGAAAGAGAAATACAATTCTGTTTTTTGCTATACCAAGAGATTAGATTGTTACCCAAGAAAAAAGAGCCCCCTATAGTACTCTTTATATCTACTACATCCTCAGCCCAGTCCGAATCAGTGTACCCTACAAGTTCAGTACCAGTGTCTTTAGTATACCACACACCTAATTCTGTTGTACCAGCAATGTACCTTATGATTCTTTTGATGACTTTTAAGTGTGACTCTTTTGGATTAGATTGATCTCTAGCACAAAAACACACACTATACATAATATCTGGCCTACTTGTTGTCAAATACAACAGACTCCTTGTCATGCTTCTGTACATGGTGTTATCAACACCCTTACCAACATCATCTCTCGACAGTTTTACAGTTTTGCCCAGTGGGGTTTTCTTATGTGTTTCACTTTCTAACCTAAACTTTTTGACTAAGTTCTTTATCATATTTGGTCTGAGAAAGGAAAATACCATCATCAATCTGTTTGATTTGTAAACCGATAAAGTACGAGAGATTACCTTTCATGCTCATCTCAAATGTGTCAGACTTTCTAGTGATAAATTTCTTTACCATCTGCTCGTTAGTGGATCCAAAAATAATATCATCTACATAAATCTGGACGATTAAGATGTGCTTATTGAATTTAAGGAGAAACAAAGTCTTGTCAACTTCCCCCCGTCTAAAGTTCAAAAAGAGAAAATGTTGAGTCAACCTTTCATACCAAGCTCTAGGAGCTTGTTTTAAACCATATAAAGATTTTTTCAGTTTTAAAACAAAGTTTGGTTTTTTGGGATCTACAAATCCTTTAGGTTGCTCAACATACACTTCTTCACTTAAGACTTCATTTAAAAACGCACTCTTTATGTCCATATGATACAATGATATCTTCATATGACAAGCAATAGCAAGTAAAAGTCTTACCGACTCAATGCGAGCAACAGGGGCAAATGTTTCATCAAAGTCAATTCCTTCAATTTGTGTGTACCCTGGCGCAACAAGTCGAGCTTTGTTCCTCACAATGTTGCCTGCCTCATCGGTTTTGTTCTTGAAGATCCACTTTGTTCTAGTTACGTGAGAGTTCTCTAGACGAGGAACTAAATCCGGAACATCATTTTTGGCAAATTGGTCCATCTCCTCTTGCATTGTCTTTATCCAGAATTCATCCTTGAGTGCATCCTCCACACGTTTGAGCTCTGGTTTAGAAAGATAAAAAGACTCGCGGATTTTAGAACAGTTAGTAGACAAACAGACGTACCTAACCATTTCTTTAAAATTTATTTGTCACCTTCTTGTACTCCTTTCATCTAAGTCTCCGATGATTTGGCTCGTGGGATGATTTTTTTTGAATTCTGGATGGGATATCCCTCTGATGAAGATCAATGGGATCAACTGGATCTTCCTCCTCTGATTCAGAATCTGAGTCTGCGGCGGCTTGAGTTGAGGTTGGTTCTGATGTTGTGTTCCCAGAACCAACATTGGTACCAACATCACTCAATTCCCTGGTTTCAGCACCTGCATCTCTGTTTTCAATACCTTCACTATCATCTACAGGAAGCGTGACATTATCTTGAGGATTTTGATCATAGACCAGATCATTATCCTCGGTAAGTTTAACTCCACTCGTCAAATCATCGAACTTGACATTGACTGACTCAAACATGTTACGTGTTCTAAGATTAAACAACCTATATGCATGACTATTTTGGTAATAACCCATAAAGATGCATTTATCACTTTTTGAGTCCAATTTAGCTAGATGATTTCTGCCATTAAGCACAAGCAAGTACATCCAAAAACATGAAAATTGCTCAAGTTCAGTTTTTTACCCAACAGTAATTCATAGGGTGTGGCACTTAACCCTGGTCTAAAATAAACCCTATTTATCATATGACATGCAGTATTCATAGCTTCAGCCCAAAAACGTTTTACAATGCCATTAGAAATGAGCATAGTTCTAGTCATCTCAGCAAGAGACCTATTTTTTCGTTCAGCTATGCCATTTTGTTGGGGAGTAATAGGTGAAGAAAACTCGTGACTTATACCTTCCGAAGTGCAGTATTTTGAAAATGATGCATTTTCAAATTCTTTTTCATGATCAGTTCTAATCCTACCAATGTTCACACCAAATCTCACACACAACCGCTTTGCAAGTTTTTTGAAAGCTTCAAAAGTTTCAGATTTTTCTTTTAAAAACTCTACCCGAGTGAATCGAGGAAAAACATCTAAAATGACTAACACATACCTTTTACCACCAAGGCTCTCGACTTCAAGTGGTCCCATGAGGTCCATATGAAGGAGTTCGAAGCAAGATGATGTAGTGAGACTCTGCACTATTGGATGTGGCACTCTGACCTGCTTTCCTTTCTCACACGCCTCGCACACAGGGATGATCTTGGTGTTGAGCTTGGGAAGCCCATTCACAGCTTCCTCTTTGGCCAACCTGTCCATCATCTTGTAGTTGACATGCCCAAGTCTTCGATGCCACACCTCATCATCACTTAATTGAGATAATTTGCAAAAGGCATCCCTATTGATTTGATAGCAGTTATCTGAAGTCCTCTGACCAATGAGGATACACGGTCCATTGTCCTCATAGACTTCACATTTCTCACGGTTGAATTTGACACTAAATCTGTCGTCGCAGAGTTGACTTATGCTTATCAAGTTCAAAGTAAGTCCTTCTACCAGCAACACATTTTTCATAGTTACAACGCTAGGAACATGGAGAGTTCATTGGGCAATGATTTGGCCATTTGCGCCTCCACCATGTTTTACTTTTCCACCTCGAAACCTGACAATGTTGGAAAGTAATTCTTCTGATCCGGTCATGCTTCGAGCATCCACTATCGAAGTACCAGGCTCTAGGGACGTGGGATTTCAGGGAGGTATGGATCATATTGCACTTGATGTTATTTTTCTTCACCCATACTTGTTTGAACCTGGTGTTGGTATTGATGTTGGTAACAAGGGAACCAACATGGGATTCAGCCGCCACCTTTGTTCTCCGAAAATGTCTTCTCTCGCCAATAATCTTCCAGCAGAAAGGTCGTATGTGACCTGGTTCACCACAATGATAATACACGAACTGTCTCCTTCTCTTTTTGTGGCGTTTGGTAGATTTTTGTTCTTGGCTTGATGCTCGTGTTGGCTTAATCGGTTTATAGCCAATTCCATGCTTTGAGGTTTCTTTGAAACTCATCTCCAAGATTTCGTCGAGCTTTGCCTTCCCTTTGTTCAGATTAGTGATGGTTCCTTGAACCTTTGTCAACTCGATTTTCACCATTTCTAACTCAACATCCTTCTTGGTGAGCGATGTTTCCAATCGGATAATTATATCAAGTTGATCATTCTTTTCCTTGGTTAGTTTGTCCACTTCTTTCATGAGATCCTTGACCTTGAGTACCTGTTTTCCCCAACTAACAAACAGTTGCTTATGCTCAATACTCAACTGCTCGTATTCTTCAAGATAGTTAGTAGTCTCTGCATTCAGGCACACGATGTTGGTTTCAATAATACCAACATGGACGTCATCGTCCCACAGAACATTAGTAAACAGAGATGGAACCGATTCAGGTGAGTCAGAATCATTAACATCCTCAGTGAAGTCTGTGGCAACCATGCTCTTTTTTCTGAGAGTGTTAGCACACTCATTCTTGTAATGTCCCCAACCCTTACATTCATGACATTGAACTTCACTGAGTGGTTTAGGGGAGCTGGATGCATTGGATATTGACGGTGAGGACTGTGTTCTGGGAAGAGTGAGTCCAGTGAACTTTGGTGCAGACACCTATGTCTTGGTCTTTGTGCTTGATCCTCCAATGTTGTTCTTTTTATTTAGGAAGTTATTAAAACGTTGGGTCACATAGGACAATTCGTCTTCCTCCATAGTAGTGGGTTCCATCTTTTTCAGAATCCCTTTCAAATCAAACTCCTCATCATTTTCATCGTTATCTGAGTTAGCATCGGAGGAGAGAGCAACATTCTTCTCTTTTGAGTTGGAACCGAGGTGTTCCATCTCATATTGTTTGATAGAGCCAACTAAGGCATTTTGCTCTATATCATTAATGTCTTTCGATTCTTCTATGCCAATCACTTTCATGCTGAATTTCTTTGTGATGGACCTCAATAGTTTTCCCACAAGAAGGGAGTTTGTTACTGCTTCACCAAGCTCTGTGCACTCGTTTGCAACATCCGAGAGTCTCATGGCATAGTCCATGATATACTCCTTTTCATCCATCCTCATCGCCTCGAAGGTGGACGTCAGCATTCTCAGCCTTGATCTCTTAACACTCTGGGTCCCTTCACACACCCTTTGGAGTGCGTCTCATGCATCCTTTGCTGAATCACAAGTCTTGATGACTCTGTAGTAGCTTGCGTCTACATACCCACAGAGGGTGTTGATGAATTTGGAATTCCAGTTTGCAGCAGCTACTTCCTCAGGAGTCCAATCTATCTCTTTCTTGTCGACGGTTTCACCTTCAGAATCAGTTACATGTGGATTTTCCCATCCAATCAAAATGGCTCTCCATGCACGTTCGTCGATACTCTTTAAATGCCACTGCATCCTCTGTTTCCAGAGAGAGTAGTTCTCCCCATTGAGGATAGGAGGCCTTGGGTTGCCTTGAGCATCCATAGCACCTACACAAATAAAGACCAGTACTTAAAATTTAAGTAACCCGCTCTGATACCAATTGTAAAATTTGAAGGTCTATGGTATTGAAAATAAGTATCAGTTTGTGATGTTGCTTTCAATGTTAACCAACACTAAAACTAACATCAACCAGAGTTAAACTAAAAATATGCAACAGAAATGTAAACTTAAGAACGCAGCAAATTAAATTCAGTTCACAAGTAAAAATACTTGTGAACTTTGGTGTACAAACCCGAAAACTATATTAATTTCTTGTTCACGATCAATACAAAAATATGAAGTAATATATGAAAACTAAAGTATCAAAAATACATGATACTAATTACTTGTCGCCTAGATGAAAAGATCTTCTTCGTTGGTCACGCAACTTCGAATAACTTCTTGATCTCGAACAGTGGCTCCAAGTAGCTTTTTCTTGCGTGCGATCTTCCTTGCGTTACATCGTCTGCTCCTTCTCGAAAATCCGTGCGTAAAGTGTGTGCCAAGCTTTAGTATTTTATTGTCTTAAATAGACAATCCTAGAATCTTAAACTTGGTAAACAAGTAAAACAAATCCTAAACACAATTTAGGAAACTAAATAAAGTCTTATACACAAACTAGGAAACAAAATCTAGAGTCCTAATTTATTTTGTGCCCAAGAAAGGCAAATAGGAATTATTGCCAAGAATAAATTCCCAACACAAAAAAATAAGGAACTCGAACATGATAAGTTGACAATCAGTAATTAGAAACAAAAGAAAAAAAACAATAATCAATAATAATAATAATAATAATAATAATAATAATAATAATAATACAATAACAAAAACTTATATGTGACCATTACATACGAGCATATCATTTCTAACAACATAAAATGTTGCAAACTCATAGAGAACTCGTACTCATTATCATGCGAAATCAAAATGCACATTAACAATACTTATGATATGAGTCGTATGAACATCAAATTTCATAAGTTCCTCGTCACTTCTGTAACAGCGAATTAAATTACTTGACACATATGTTTCGCGCTTGTCGTGTGATAGCTTAACCTCTCAAACTATAGTATAAATAGGAAATGACTGAAACTACTCATTTTTGAAAGTTTAAACTCTTTTACGTCATAAGTGAATAAAATATGTTTCATACTCATTATTGGATTGACAAATTTTAAAATGTCCTTACTTGTAAAAATGGTCGATCGACCCAAACAATAACAATTCTCTCAAAATAAATCCTCAAACCCATCAAATAAACTCATCTTCTCAAAGTTGTCATCTTTGATACGACATCAAATATCGGTAAACATTAAGGTTTTATATGGATTTATGAGGCGACCTCCCATTTTAGAAATGGCAATCCTTCTTATAGGGGGGCGAGCTGTTTTGGTAAGTGCGAGCTCTCGTGTAAGAGTGACGAAATTTTATGTGAGAGTGGCGAGCTCTTATTAAGTGGATGATATTATGATAGCTTGGTACTGAGTGGTACCTTGGTATGGAGAGCGGGGCTTTATGGTTAACATGGATTTGGGCCCTAATGGGCTAATATGGATTATGGTATGGGGTCCCAGCGGAATAAAATTATGGATACGATTATTGGCCCAGACTTATTACGGTAATTTAACGAGAGTTCAAGTATCTATGGTAACTTAGCATCACTACTACAAAAAAGGTCATTGGAACAAGGCTATAGGCATTGGTTGTTGTAAACAACCGATACCTAATATCGCGCAGGGTCTTTTTTATAATTAAAAAAAGTTGTAGGTATCGGTTGTTCCCCTAAAATTGATGCATATAGTCGAGCGGAGATTTTTGTAATAAATAAGATTGAATGCATCGGTAATCTAAAATAACCAATGCCAATATTGTTCGTGAAAAATTAATAGCATCGGTTAATTCAAAACAACCGATACTTATAATAATAAAAAAAATCCAAAAATTTCATTAGAATAAATTAGCATCGGTTGTGGTCAAACAACCGATGCCTATAACCCAATACGAGCATCGGTTCTTGATTAGAACCGATGACTATGTAAATTAAATTTGGCACGCATCTCTGGAAGAAATTAACAAAATTTGGATGAGCAAAATTTCAAAACCTAATGCATCGATTTTTGTCTAAAAACTGATTCATATAATAAATTAAAATTTGTAACTCTGTTATTGGAAAATAATAGCATCGGTTTTTCCCCAAAACCGATGCTAAACCTCATATTATTTGCATCGGTCTCTCTCAGAACAATCGATGCATATTGTGAATTGCTGTCTTCTCTAAAATGCGGGCATTTTTAAAATTGGTGAACAAAAACTCAAATTTGTGAAATGAATCTTCACAATTATAATTGATGAACAAAAATTCAAAACCTATTCCATTATTCTACCCAAATTTCTTTCATATTTGCTATTGAATTTGCAATGAATTTTTGAAGATTTCCCACGAAAACCTATCAACTTATTTTTGCCTCTTTGTGCACCGTCTCTTTGCAAATTGATCTGCTCAAGGTATGTATTTATTTCTTGTTCTTATTATTGTACATATAATTTTTCTGCATATATATATATATATATATATATATATATATATATAATATATATATATATATATATATATAATATATATGAAAAGGCGTGAAGTAGCACATTTATTTATTCTAGAATTCTAAGAGGTTGTATTGTTCACGCACTGGAAATTGAAAAGGCACTGAGAATTCCAAGAGGTGCACTGAACTTGTATAAATACCCCCTGTTTATGAAAAATATTAGTCTTCATCACAATATAACTAAACTGCACCTTTTTGGCTAAATAAAATTTAATCTCCATCACAAATAATGTGTGACAACACAATGGAGAGACCGCTCTGCAAGCTATTGGAATTTCAGGAAAAACAACTTGTCGCATTGATGAAGCAAATGCAGGAAGAACGTTCCACAAACATGCGGAAGCTAACCGGACAGTTAGAAGCATTCACCCACATTTTGAGCAGTATAAATGCTCATTAGGTGAGGTGGTTCTCTCCATCTCCAAGCTCGAATTCGTTCTCATCACCAAGCATGGCGCACGGTTTGATGATGACGATGTGGATCATGCTCAGGCGAGGACAAAGAGGAAGGCTGCCGATGCTTGAACTTTTTTCCTTCATTTGTATTTTTTTTATTTTGCATTTGTATTTTTTATTTGTGTTTGCTAATTCGAATAAAAATTACAGTTTTGGCCTGGAAAATGCCAAACAAGAACACCTGCTTCTTCCTGAAAATACGCCTGACCTGCTTCACCGAAACACGTTAGAAAGGACCACCGGGGGAATTCTAATGGAATCCCCACCGATGTTTAAGTCAGTAAGAGTTTTATGTGGAGAATAATAGAGTGAATACTCAAAACAACATACCTCTACTGGCCCTTGTTTGGGGATATTTATAGTGGTGATCAGGTCAGGATCAATCCTACCAAATTATGAGTTCAGCTTACTGTCTTGTCCTCTTTCATGGATAAGGCTACAGTTCAGCTCATCCCAACCTATCTTTCCTGAGCTATTCTCTAGGGCTCTTAATCTCATCAGATCGGGTATAATTAGGTCGTACCAATTACTATTTTCAATTACTGTGTGCAATTTGTTTAATTAACGACTGTGCTAATTAATAGTAATAATAATAATTTAATGAATAACATTAAATATAGAGTCAAAATGGGATGAGAAAAACTGTGTAACTAAAACTTATATTCTTTTTTATTTACATCCTAGATTAAATAAAAGTTAAGTTTGTTTTGAATTGCAAGTATTAAGATTACAAATAAGTTCAGTTAACATATCACACATGTTCTCTTCTATTTTACAAGTGAATCGCCTATGATTATTGATATAGGTATACAAGATAAGTAGTCTGATAAAACATCAAGTAAACAAATGTAGCCTAATAACAGAGTAATGCAATTATCATTTGATTTCACTTTACAGATGCACATAAATATAAAATCTATGTGTTCAACTAAAATAGTACATCCTAAGGCATTTCACTATGTATGTTTACAAAATTCACTCCTTCATGGCCATATCTGAATCTTATTGTCAATGGGACTTTCTGAACAATACAAAATTATGAAAATGCAAATAATACTTAAAAAGAAGTTAAAAAAATGGATGAATGATGAATATTGGAGCCACACTTGTCTTTCGATTTTCGACTTTGGTTTGCTTAATATAATAATAATTATAATTATAATAAGTTGAACTTGTTATCCCAATTTTAATTATAATATAATATGAACCTAGATAACACTATATATATTAGGTCAAGAAAACAGAGTAATAAAAAAACAGTAATTAATAAGATAAAAAATTATGAACAAAGCTACATGCATATATATGGAGTTTTCTCGTAAATTAATTTTTGCTTCTTTGTTAGTTTATTTATTGAGTTTTTAATTCAATTGTGCAGCGGTAGATAATGGATCAAAGTTGAATGTATGGTAGAAGTAATACACTTGAATATATTCAAGGGGTTGAAAGTTCTTTGAAATTTACTGTGTAGAATAAAACTAAGTAAGATTGGAAAATGATTGTGTGTCCTTGTGTTGATTGCAAAAATCTGAGACAATTTCGGAGTACAGACCAAGTGAAGAGCCATTTGATACGTCGAGGTTTTAAAGAAGGTTATTCATGATGGATATGGCATGGTGAAACTTTACCTCTGACTGATAATACAACTCACTCTACAGCTCCGTCTACGTATGATACTAGTTATAGTAATAAAGAAAATGACGAGGATGTAGACAGTGATCGATTAGATGAAATGTTGCATTATATAGGAGGTGATATCAATAATGTTGTTGCGTTTGAAAGATTGTCTGTTGATGCTGAAAAACCGTTGTACCCTAAATGTACTAAATTTACAAAGTTATCTTTCACGCTTAATCTGTATAACCAAAAGGCAAAGAGTGGATGGAGTGATACGAGTTTCACGGGGTTACTAGAGCTTCTAAAAGATGCGTTTCCTGGCGATAACGAGCTTCCCACTTCAACCTACGAGGCAAAGAAAATGTTATGCCCATTGGGTCTTGAGATCGAGAGAATACATACATGTCCAAATGATTGCATATTGTAACGGAATGAATTCAAGGATTTGCGGGAGTGCCCAAAATGCGGGGAATCGCGCTATAAAAAAACAGACAATGATGATGGTGGGCTTGTAAATAAAAAAGGACCTCCGGCCAAGGTGTTGTACTAACTCCCGATTATTCCCAGATTCAAACGCTTGTTTTTAAATGCAAAGGAAGCGAATAATTTGCAGTGGCATGCTGAAGGAAGGAAAAATGATGGAAAACTAAGACATCCGTTTGATTTTTCCACAATGGAGAAACATTGATAGTAAGTTTCCTAAATTTGGTAGTGAGAATAGAAATCTTCGTTTTAGACTGTGCGCGGGTGGAATGAACCCCCATGGAAATATAAGCAGTCGTCATAGTATTCTGTTAACAATTTATAATCTTCCTCCTTGGCTATGCATGAAGCACAAGTACATCATGTTGTCTTTGTTGATATTCGGACCTAAACAACCATGGAATGACATGATGTGTACTTGGCACCTCTTATTGAGGATTTGAAAAAATTATGGAACGAGGGTGTAACCGTCTTCGATGCTTATACTCAAACAAATCTCATCTTACGATCCATGATATTTTGCACAATCAATGATTTTCCAGCCTATGGTAACTTGTCATATTAAGCAAATAAAGGAGGTAAGGCATGCCCCATTTGTGAAAATGAGACAAGTAGTATTTGGCTGAAAAATGGTAGAAAGAATGTGTTCATGGATACCCAGGCCTTTCTCCCAAAGCAGCATCCTTATCGAAAAAAAAAGATTTTCAATGGAAAAAATCTTGATCGAGTTTCTCGATCGCCATTATCCAAACGTGCAATTTACAATCGTGTAAAAGATATTGATGTTGAGTTCAGCAAACTTCCTAAAACTGTATCAACGGGTGGTTGGGAGAAAGAATTCATATTTTAGGGTCTACCATACTAGGAACATTTGTTGGTTAGACATTGTATAGATGTGGTGTACGTTGAAAAGAATGTATGTGATAGTGTTATTGGAACATTATTAAACATTTCGGGTAAGACAAAATATAGTATTAAATCTAGACAAGACTTGGTGGAAATGGGGATACGGGAGAAGTTAGCACCGATTAAACTCACAAGCGAACTACCTACCTCCAGCTTGTTATATCATGTCTAAACAAGAGAAAATCAGTATTTGTGAGTGTTTGAATAAAATCAAGGTTCCTTCTGGTTATTCTTCGAATATTAAAAGGCTTGTTTCAATGAAGGACCTGAAATTGGTTGGTATAAAGTCTCATGATTGCCATATCTTAATGCAACACATATTACTAATTGCTATTCGAGGCTCATTATCAAGAGATGTGAGGCGTACCATAACAAGGCTTTTTCTTCAATGTAATTTCTAGTAAAGTTATTGATCCTGAGAAATTAGATAATTTGCAGGCCGACGTTAAAACTTTATGCGAGTTTGAAGTGTTTTTTTCTCCATCATTTTTTGACATTATGGTGCACTTAATTGTCCACTTGGTTTGAGAGGTTAAGTTGTGTGGGCCGGTTTTCTTGAGGTACATGTACCCGTTTGAGAGATACATGGGTATATTAAAAGGATTTGTGAGGATTCATTCTCGGCCTCAAGGGAGTATCATTGAAGGTTACGCTGTCGAGGAGGTTATTGAGTTTTATACAGATCATTTAGCGAATTTGAAACTATTGGCATTCCTAAATCTCGCCATGAGGGAAGGCTTGCAGGAAAAGGTACTATTGGGCTCAAAGCATTTTTCGCAAATTCTGAAATGCGCATCCAGGCACACAAACTCGTATTGCAACACATTTATGAGGCCAATCCATACCTCGACCGGCACATGTCCATTTTAAAACAGCAGAACCCTTCGAAAGATGAAATATGGGTGACCAGGGAACATAATCGCACATTTTATAAATGGTTCAAAGAGACAGTAATGCAAGAGTTATCTAGGACACCTAATACTATCACTGAAACAGTCAAGTGGTTAGCATATGGCCCTGCTTCACATGTGAGGTATTATCAAGGTTATGACATCAATGGGTATACGTTTTACACGAAACGTCAGGATGATAAAAGTGTAATGCAGAATAGTGGTGTCTCAATAGTTTCATTGACGAGCGATTATTCGAGTGCGAAAGGTAAATGAACAGTGGATGCTTCTATAGTGTTCTATGGGGTCATTGAGGACATTTGAGAACTTGAATATAAATTGTTCATGATTCCTCATTTTCAATGTAGTTGGGCAACTACGAATGGGGTGTGAGGGTAGGTGATTTGGGATCCACTTCAATTGATTTTAGTCAATCGGGTTATCGGGATGATCCATTTATACTTGCATCACAAGGAAAATAAGTCTTTTATGTTTCTGATCCTGCCGATTCTAGGTGGTCTCTGGTCCTCCCCTGCAAAAGGAGTATTGTTGGTGTTAGCGATGTCGTAGATGAAGACGAGTACGACCACTTCGATGAAACCCCACCATTTTCCATTGGTATTAATGAACCTCCAATAACCTTAGGAGATGGTTATATTCATTCTGAAAATGGAGAAGGAGAGTGGATTGACAATCAAGATAATATTTCACAATCATAAGATTATTTTTTTCTCCAAACATACCTCAGTCATAATAAATTATAGCAGCTACACATGACTCATTTTTCTTTCAATTATAAACAGACATCATTTGCTTGGAAGTAGCTTAGAGATGGGGTTAGGAATCGACTCATCACTACGCTTCATCTCCATGGCGGTTGCTCATTTTTTGAGGATGTGGTTTTTTTTTTTTGTTTGTGTGTGTGTGAAAAAAAAAACATATTTGGTTCAGTTTGGTTTTGTTATTATTTGACCTCCCTTTGTTTTGGTGGATTTTGCTCTTTTACCAAATACTTGTTCTAAAAGCATTGTTTAAATTGTTCATATTATCAGTTTATGGAAGTTTTTCGGTTTTCCCTACATCTTGATTCTTTTTCCATACAGCTATTTGTTTTGGTGAATTTGGAAGTGTTTACAAAATGCTTTTTATGAAAGCACTGTAATGGCATGTAGTGTGATTAAGGCTTTTGTCATAAATAATATACAAGTAAATTATGATCTTTGGAATAGTTGAAGGGTGTAATTGTTATTTAGTAAGTTAAATGTAGTTTTATTTAAAACCAAAATACCCAAATGTATTTTTGTAATCATCTCATGTGTAAATTTAAACAATAAGATACTTTCTTGTTGATATTTTTCCTGCAAGAATATGTCAATATCATCGGTTGTTAACATTAGAACCAATGCTTAAAGTATGTCAAGCATCGGTTATGATGTTACTTTAGAACTGATGCTTAAAGTGTGTCAATAGAATCGGTTTGTATATAGACAACCGATGCTTATAATATTAGCACAGCACGGGGTTCGAACCCGGGATCTTTTTTGGCCAAATAAATGCTTGGGTTAGATATTCTTTGCACGCTTTTCTTACTAGTGGACGAATATGCATCAACTCTTGGTCAACAACCGATGCTTAACTCTAATTTTTTTCGATAAAAATAAAATTAGAAAAAAAAATAACATTGACACATCTCCCGAACTTGCAACATTGAAAATTATCTTCTCTCCCAGATTTGTAATGACTTTAATTCCAGCATTCACAAAGACCACCCACATGCCCAGTTCACGTTTTGTGGTATATGTGATTTTATTCATCCGTATTTCTATTTTCTCTTCTGATTTATATTTTCTGATTATTATTTGTTTGTATTGTGATTTTTTGTAATTCTGAATAATCCTTATCGACACGATTGCAGTATATCCCAAAGAAAATCATGAAATTTCTTGCAAATCTTGAAAGTAACGATTTTACTTTGCTTAATCCCATTAGGCATACTTGGGATGTGACTGTCAAGTTTTTTGGTGAAGACGGTGATGAGGTTTGTTCTCTCCATATCTAATTCAAGTTTGTTGATGAACAATTTTGCGTGTTAATAACCCTTATTCGATTTGTGTTATTTGTATTCTTCTATGTTCAAAGTGGTGTTACTATTATTATAAAGAAAAACTGGAAAAAGTATGACTGAGAGTTAATGATTATGAATTATATAATTCTTTGTAAGAATAATAATGTCATTCTTGATGTGTTGTTTACGTTTTTACTTCTATCATGAATAGTTATGCATGCTGTGAATCCTTATTCTATTGGTGTTGTTTGCATTTATACTCTATTATTTTATTGTTTATTGTAGGCCAAGTTTACAGGGAGTGGTTTGATTTTGTAGATGATAACAACATCGGAGAAGATATTTTTGTTATGTTCATTAATAATGAGCATTATATTTTTGATGCAATCGTCTTCGATGGTAAAGGTGTTGCATGCCATGACTATTTTGGTGCAAAAGAGATACGAGTTCATGAATAATGAACCTTCTTTCGAAGTAAAAATATCGAAGACTGCTCTTGATCGTGGACAAATTGTAAGTTGAAGATATTCTAAATTATCTGCAACCAATACATGTTCCATCAATTATTCATATGACGTTAGCAGCTTCTAATCGTGCGAGCTTTTTATAAGCTATTCCAAAGGACTTCTGAACTGATCATGTGGTTTCAATAGAAAATGGTCATCAGAAGAAGGCTACAATTCTAGGGTCGGGAAATCAACATTGGGTTGTTGATACAATAAGATGGGAATCAGATGGTTGACATGTCTTCACTGGCTGCACGGAGATGATTGAAGACTTATGTTTGTCACTCGACTCAACCGTCGTCCTTAAGCTTCAGAATGTCCCATCTTTAGTTTTTGGTTTGTGGACATAGCAAGTTGTTGTTTAGGAACATACTGCAGTTTTTATGTTTATATTTGGCATGTGAATAAGATGTAATGGGAATTTAGATGTGTTTTGACTATGTTTTGGCAGGCTTATGTAAAATCTTTGATGTAATGAAATGGAATTGACTTATGTAAATTAAATTTTTGGGGTCCTACGATCCAACTGGTATGGTTGCTTTAAAAGCTTACGATAATGTTTCCGTCTTCTTTGATAACATTTGGTTTTCTGATTTTGGTGCCAAAATCATGTCACTTTTGACATGTCCAATCTCAATACAACTTCTGAATATCAAGGAACAAGCACTGCAAACATGGGAAATGGAACATGTTTGTCCATTACTCATATGTTGGTCATTTCGTAGTATCATTGGGAAATGGAACATGTTTGTTCATTACTCATATGTTGGTCCTTGCGTAGTATCATTAATCCTTTAGTTTTCAGCTTAAGAACTTTTTGCTTGTTCCTACTATTAAAAAAGTCCTAATGAGTATCTTACAATTTGCTAAAGACAACTCAGTACCTTTTGTGTTGTCAAGAATAAATAAATGGAGGAAACACTACTCAGAGGGGCTCTTAAAGATGAACAACCTGCTACTTTTTTAGTTGTGCACTCTTAATAGCTCAAGTTAATGTTTCCATTGTTAATCAAAGTCTAGATGGGGATAACTATTCTCTCTGGAAACAGAGGATGCGGTGGCACTTAAAGAGCAATGACGAACGTGCATGGAGAACCGTTCTACTTGGATGGGAAAAACCACGTGTCACTGAAGGTGAGGGTGATAGCATCGACAAGAAAGAGGAAGATTGGACTGCTGACGAAGTAGCTTCTGCAAACTAGAATTCCAAATGCATCAACACATTTTGTGGATATGTAGATGCAAGTTACTACAGAGTCATCAAGAATTGCTACTCATCAAAGGACGTATGGGACGCACTCCAAAGGGTGTGTGAAGGGACGCACAGCGTAAAGAGATCAAGGCTCAGAATGCTGATGTCCACCTTCGAGACAATGAGAATGGAGGAAAAGGAATCTATCATGGACTATGCCATTACTCTCTGATGTTGCAAGCGAGTGTAGAGAGCTTGGAGAATCAATAACGAACTCGCGTCTTGTGGGAAAACTACTGAGATCCATCACAAAAAAATATAATATGAAGGTGGTTGCCATAGAAGAATCTAAAGATGTTGATGATATAGAGTTCAACACCTTAGTTGGAAACCTCAAGCAATATGAGATGGAACACCTTGTTTCCAACTTAAAAGAGAAGAATGTTGCTTTTTCCTCCGATGCTAACCTAGACAATGATGAAGATGATGAATTTGACTTCAATGGGATTCTGAAAAAGATGGAATCCACTACGCTTGAGGAAGAAGAATTGTCCTTTGTGACCCAACGTTTCAATAACTTTCTAAAGAAGAAGAACAACATTGGAGGCTCAAGCACAAAGACCAGGACACAGGCGTTTACACCAAAATTCACTGGACGCGCTCTTCCTAGATCTCATTCCGCATCGTCAATTCCCAATGTATCCAGCTCCCTGAAACCACTCAGTGAGGTATAATGCCATGAATGTAAAGGCTATGGACACTACAAGAATGAGTGTGCAAACACTCTTAGGAAAAAGAGCATGGTTGCCATAGATTTCACTGAGAATGTCAATGATTCCGACTCCCCTGAACCTGTTCCATCCCTGTTTACTAATGTTGTGTGGGACGATGACGTCCATGTTGGTAACCTCGCAACCAACATCGTATGCCTGAATGCAGAGACTGTTGATTATCTTGAAGAGTACGAGCAGTTGAGTGTTGAGCATAAGCAACTGTTTGTTAGTTGGGGGAAACAGGTACTCAAGGTCAAGGATCTCATGAAGGAGGTTGACAAACTAACCAAAGAAAAGAGCGATCAACTTGACATAATTGTCCGATTGGAATCATCACTCACCAAGAAAGATGCTGAGCTAGAAAAGGTGAAAACCGAGCTAAAGAGGGTTCAAAGAACCATCACAAATCTGGACAAGGGGAAGGCAAAGCTCAACGAAATTTTGGAGATGAGTTTCCCAAAAACCTCAAAGCATGGAATTGGATATAAATCAAATCATCCATCAAAATCCTCAAGTCAAAAACAAAAATCGACCAAACGGCACAAGAAGAGGAGGAGACAGTTCGTGTGCCATCATTGTGGTGAGGCAGGTCACATTCGACTATTTTGCTGGAAGATTATTGGTGAAAGAAGATACTTTCAGATAACAAGGGTGGCGGCTAAATCTCATGTTGGTTCCCATGTTACCAACATCAATACCAACACTAGGTTCAAACAAGTGTGGGTCAAGAAAAACAACATCAAGTGCAATATGATCCATACCTACCTGAAATCACACGTCCCTGGAGCCTGGTATTTTGATAGTGGATGCTCGAAACATATGACTGGGTCAGAGGACCTACTTTCCAACATTGTCAGATTTCAAGGTGGAAAGGTAAAGTGTGGTGGAGGCGCAAATGGCCAAATCGTTGATCAAAGAACTCTCCATGTTCCCGAAATTATAACTCTGGAAAATGTGCTGCTGGTAGAAGGACTTACTGTCAATTTACTAAGCATAAGTCAACTGTGCGACGGAGGTTTTAGTGTCAAATTCAAACGTGAAAAGTGTGAAGTCTATGAGGAGAATGGACCGTGTATTCTCACTGGGCAAAAGACTTCAGATAACTGCTACCAAATCCAAAGTGATGCTTTTTCAAATTGTCTCAATTAAGTGATGTTGAGGTTTGGCATCAAAAGCTTGGGCATGTCAACTACAAGATGATGGACAGGTTAGCAAGGAAGAAGCTGTGACTGGGCTTCCTAAGCTCAACACCAAGATCATACCTGTGTGCAAGGCATGCCAGAAAGGAAAGCAGATCAGGGTGCCACATCCAGTAGTGCAGAGTCTCACTACATCATCTTGCTTCGAACTCCTTCATATGAATCTCATGGCACCACTTGAAGTCGAGAGCCTTGGTGGTAAGAGGTACGTTTAGCTTCACTTGGGTAGAATTTCTAAAAGGGAAATTTGAAACTTTTGAAGCATTCAAAAACTTGCAAAGAGGCTGTGTAAGATTTGATGTGAACATTGGTAGGATTAGAACTGATCACGGAAAAGAATTTGAAAATGCATCTTTTTCTAAATACTGCACTTCGGAAGGTATTAATCACGAGTTTTCTTCACCTATTACCCCCCAACAAAATGGCATAGCTAAACGAAAAAATAGGTCTCTTGCTGAGATGACTAGAACTATGCTCATTTCCAATGGCATTGCAAAACGATTTTGGGTTGAATCTATGAATACTGCATTAGACCTATTTTTACATTTAGCTATGCCATTTTGTTGGGGAGTAATAGGAGAAGAAAATTCATGATTTATACCTTCCGAAGTGTAGTATTTTGAAAAGAATGCATTTTCAAATTCTTTTCTGTGATCAGTTCTAATCCTACCAATGTTCACATCAAATCTTACACACAGCCTCTTTGCAAGTTTTTTGAATGCTTCAAAAGTTTCAAAATTTTCTTTTAGAAATTCCACCCAAGTGAACCTAGAAAAATCATCTATAATAACTAATACGTACCTCTTACCACCAAGGCTCTCGACTTCAAGTGGTCTCATGAAATCCATATGAAGGAGTTCAAAGCAAGATGATGTAGTGAGACTCTGCACTATTGGATGTGGCACCCTGACCTGCCTTCCTTTCTTGCATGCCTCGCTCACATGGGTGATCTTGGTGTTGAGTTTAGGAAGCCCAGTCACAGCCTCTTCCTTGGCCAACCTGTCCATCATCTTGTAATTGACATGCCCCAATTTTTGATGCCACAACTCAGCATCACTTAATTGAGACAATTTGCAAAAGGCATCATTGTTGATTTGATAACAGTTGTCTGAAGTCCAATAAGGATACATGGACCATTCTCCTCATAGACTTCACACTTCTCACGGTTGAATTTGACACTAAAGCTCGTCGCAAATTTGACTTATGCTTATTAGATTAGCAGTAAGTCCACCTACCAACAACACATTTTCCAGAGTTACAACGCCGGGAACATGGAGAGTTCCTTGGCCAACGATTTGGCCATTTGCACCTCCTCCATACTTCACTTTTCCACCTCGAAATCTGACAATGTTGGAAAGAAGTTCTTCTGAGCCAATCATATGTTTCGAGCATCCACTATCAAAATATCAGGTTCCAGGGACATGGGATTTCAGGGAGGTATGGATCATATTACACTTGATGTTATTTTTATTGACTCGCACTTGTTTGAACCTGGTGTTGGTATTGATGTTGGTAAGATGGGAACCAACATGGGATTTAGCACCCACATTTGTTCTCTGAAAATGTCTTCTTTCGCCAATAATCTTCCAGCAAAACGGCCGAATGTGACCTTGTTCACCACAATGATGGCACACAAAATGTCTCCTTCTCTTCTTGTGGCGTTTGGAGGATTTTTGCTCTTGGCTTGACACCTGTGTTGGTTGAATCGGTTTATAACCAATTCCATGCTTTGAGGTTTCTAGGAAGCCTATCTCCAAGATTTCATCAAGCTTCGTCTTTCCTTTGTTTAGACTTGAAATGGTTCCTTGAATCTTTGTCAACTCGGTTTTCACCTTTTCTAACTCAGCATCCTTCTTGGTGAGCGACGTTTCCAAGCGGACAATTATGTCAAGATGATCATCCTTTTCTTTGGTTAGTTTTTCTACTTCTTTCATGAGACCCTTGACCTTGAGTACCTGTTTTCCCCAACTGACAAAAAATTGCTGATGCTCAACACTTAGCTGCTCGTATTCCTCAAGGTAATCAGTAGTTTCTGCATTCAGGCACACGATGTTGGTTGCAATGATACCAACATGGACGTTGTCGTCCCACACAACATTAGAGAACAGGGATGGAACCGGTTCAGGCGAGTCTGAATCATTGACATACTCAGTGAAGTCTGTGGCAACCATGCTCTTTTTCCTAAGAGTGTTACCACACTCATTCTTATAGTGTCCTCAACCCTTACATTCATGACATTGAACTTCACTGAGTGGTTTCGTGGGACTGGATGCATTGGGAATTGATGATGTGGACAGAGATCTGGGAAGAGCGCGTCTAGTAAATTTTGGTGTAGACTCCTGTGGCCTGGATTTTGTGCTTGAACCTCCAATGCTATTCTTCTTCTTCAAAAAATTATTAAAACGTTAGGTCACAAAGGACAATTCGTCCTCCTCAAGCGTTGAATTCCATCTTTGTCAGAATCTCATTCAAATCAAACTCCTCATCATCTTCATCATTGTTAGCATCGGAGGAAAAGGAAACATTTTTCTCTTTTGAGTTGGAACCAAGGTGTTCCATCTCATATTGTTTGAGGTTTCCTACTAAGGTGTTAAACTCTATGTCATCAACATCTTTGGGTTCTTCTATGGCCACCAACTTCATATTATATTTCTTTGAAATAGATCTCAGCAGTTTTCCTACAAGACGTGAGTTAGTTATTGACTCACCAAGCTCTCTGCACTCGTTTGTAACGTCTGATAATCTCATGGCGTAGTCTATGATCGACTCCTTCTCATCCATTCTCATCGCTTCGAAAGTGGACATCAACATTCTCAGCTTTGGTTTCTTCACGCTCTGAGTTCCTTCACACACCCTTTGGAGTGCGTCCTATGCATCTGTTGCTGACTCGCAATTCTTGATGACTCTGTAGTAACTTACATCTACATATCCATAGAAGGTGTTGATGCATTTGGAATTCCAGTTCGCAGCAGCCACTTCGTCAGTAGTCTAATCTATCTCCTTTTTAAGGATGGTATCGCCTTCACCATCAGTGACACGTGGCTTTTCCCATCCAATGAGGACGGTTCTCCATGCACGTTCGTCAATTATTTTTAAGTTCCACCGCATTCTCTGTTTCAAGAGAGTAGTTTTCCCCATTTAAGATTGGAGGCCTTGGGTTGCCTTGAGCATCCATAGCACCTAAATAAATAAGGATCAGTACTTAAAGTTTAAGTAACCCGCTCTAGATGCCAATTGTAAAATTTGTAAGTCTATGGTTTTGAAAATAAGTATCATTTTGTGATGTTATCAATGTTAACCAACAATGAATAACAACATCAACCAGAGTAAAATAAAAATTATGCAGCGGAAATAAAATTTAAAAACACAGCAAATTAAATTCAGTTCACAAATAAAAGTACTTGTGAACTTGGGTGTACAAACCCGAAAACTATATTACTTTCTTATTCACGATCAATACAAAAATATGAGAAGTAATATATAAAAACTAAAGTATCAAAACTTGATACTAAATACTTGTCGCCTAGATGAAAAGCTCTTCTCTGTTGGTCACGCAACTTTAAATAGCTTGTTGATTTCGAACAATTGCTCCAAGTAGTCTTCACGTCCTTTCCTTGTTGTGCGTCTTCTGCTCGCGTCTTCTTGTGAAAAATCCGTGCGTAAAGAACTTCTTAAGCTTTAGGATTCTCTTGTCTTAAATAGACAATCCTAAAATCCTAAACTTGGTAAACAATTAAAACAAATCCTAATCACCATCTAGGAAACTAAATAAAGTCTTGTACATCAACTAGAAAATAAATAAAATTTTATATCTAGTTCCCTAACTTATTTTGTGCCCAAACAAGGCAAATAACAAAATAAGAATTATTGCCAAGAATAAATTTCTCAACAAACATTATGCATCAGTTTTGTTACAACAACTGATGCCTATATTGATACTATAGGCATCGATTATTTACAAACAACCGATATTTATACTTAAATATTAGGTATTGATTATTTGATGAAAACTGATGCCTATAATTAGACATTAGGCATCGATTGTCATAAATAACTGATGCGTATAGGTGGACATCAGGCATCGATTGCTTTAACAACCGATGCGTTTAGTTATACACTAGGCATCGGTTGTTTTGGGAAAATCGATGCCTATAGAGAGGCTTTAGGCATCGGTTGTTTTGGAACAACCGATGCCTAAAGAGTCTATATATAGACATTAAGCATCGACGTGTGGTTATTATATGCTTCGTTTTTTGTCAAACAACCTATGCTTATGTCGCTTATTAGCATCAGTTCTACAATTGATGCCTAAAGTCCCAATTTTTAGCATCGGTCTAATATGCATCGGTTGTACAACCGATGCCTATTAGTCAAAACAACCGATGTTATAGGGGTGTTTTTGTAGTAGTGCATACAGAAGAAATCCTAATTATAAGTCAATCGCTATTTATGATATCATAATTTCAATAAGAGATGGGAACCCTAGATTGAGAACACGACTCTTATCTATATAAAGAGGACTCATGGCTCATTCTTTTATCTAAATTGATTTTATATCCTACATTTTGAGCTATCGCATATCTCTTTCGAACAAATATCTGATTTAAGCATCCGAGGGTCTACACCGGGGCTGTCCGCTGCCTGACTTGGGTTCTATTTTGCAGGTTTGATCAGGTCGCCAGGAGTTTTCTGGAGGTGTATCAGGTCGCCGAAACATATTTAAGGTCAGCACTTTCTATTCTTGGTGAACCAATCTTATTGGTCGCATCAAGTGACGTCGTTTGTTGGAAGGAGGGACATCGAGTCCTTGATTGAGAATTCTTACAAGCACAATGAAGGGAAGAACTATTACACCTCAAAATTTGAATTTTGATGCGGAAGCAAGTAAGACAAAAGAAGTAGACAAAGGAAACAGGCCGAGGAAGAACAAATGCCACCTCAAGGCAGAACAAATAACCAAACGACCACGACAACACCGCCACCGTCATCATGGAAAGAAAAATCGAATAAATCAAGAGAAGCGAGCAAGAAAAAGACCCCGGAAATAATCAAACAGAAGACCATTCACATAGGAATAAAAGAATAGAAAGAATTGCCAAAAGGGAGAACTTGTCACGTCGACAAGGGATTCTTGGAGCGATTAGTAGGGTTGGTACCTCCGAGCAAACTATAGAAGTTAGAGGGGATCTTGGTGGGCGAAGGTGATAGCAAAGAGGACGAGGATAAGGAGAAGGATGAGGAATACAAGCTCGAACACTTAACACCAGGTCAATAGAAAAGCAGGGAAAGGGAACCATGGAGGCCAAGTCCCGAACTAATCCGAAGTGCAAAAAGAGGGTGATACACGATCGAATACCCCTCGTCATCCAATAAGGACAGCGACGATGAGATGCAGTTCTTGGGCAGTAGGTCGCAAGACCTCATAAACAACAGGCTCAACGAAATATGGAAGAAAACGAAGATGAAGTGACGCCAGATTCTCGTGCGTTGAGAGATATGCAGGAAGCAATACGTGCCTTACAGAGACAGGTCGCAGGAACAGGAAGTGAATAATCAAAAGGGACATCCATTTTCGGAAAGGATATTGAGAGCGGTGGTTACCCCAGGAATACAAAGGGTTGGATCGCTATTACGAGGGGACATCCGATCCCACCCGCCATGTGCAGAGTTTTGAGAACGAGACAGTGTTAAGACAATATACGGAAGTTGTGTCATGCAGAGCCTTTCTATTTACTCTAAGAGGGATAGCACAAGACTGGTTCCATCAACTGGTATCAGGTAGAATCACCATCTTCTAGATCATGAAGTCAGCCTTCTAAAAGCATTTACTGTTATATAGGAAGTTGAGTAAGAGAATCCAACTTCAACTGGTTTATTCAAACAAAGCACATTTGCCTCTACAACCATGAATAAAAGCTTAAATCAACAATTTGTGACCATTTTGAGATTAAATTAATTATTGACCCATATTTGTGTATATATGATCTCACCTCTATTCCAGCTATACTTATTTTTAAGCAAACCCTTTGAATTTAGACTAAAATGAAAAACTAAAAAACTGAAAACAAATTCATAAAAAAAAAAAAAGATTTACTGTTCTTTAGAAAGTGGCGTTTTTAATTATATCTAGAGTTAGATTAAAAAAAAACTAAAAACTAAAATTCATAAAAGGAAAAAAAAAAAACCTGCATAATAGAAAAAATACACATAAAAACTAAAATAATCAATCACTTACTTGGATGTGGCAGACATAGTGATGAAAAGCAAAAGAGTATATTTTGCAGCAAAGAAGCTTTTGTTAGCCTTTCAATGGAATAGAAAACTAAAACCTGCGGAATTATTAAAAAAAAAAAAAAATGATTCAAATTCAGGGCTATATATGCATGGCGTGCATATCATTATTTATTTTGGTGGTGGATATATTTCCAGACTGGCTAAGTTAATGCAATTGGATATCTCCAACACTTTTAAATATGGCGGCGGATCAACGACGCGAACTTTTTCTGTACCTTCAGAGCCCCTTATGCCTACGCCTACACTGCCGGAAATCCCAAAAGCACATCTCATTATTCTTGTATTGAGGTTTTTTTTTTTTAGGGGTTTAATTTATTTGGAATTGATTTTGAACTGACGAAGATCAAAATATATGAATAGCCAACTAAAAAACTACACACACAAACACACACACACATATAACATAAAGCCCAAAAAACAACGGAATACCAAGTTTTGAATAAAAATTTTGAAAGAATAAATCGAAAGACCAGTTTTGACGGGTTCAGCACAGGGTTTTGACGGAACAAAAAAGAATGTAGGGACCTAACAAAATGAGATGATAATCACCACTGGTCGGATCTAATTTTAAATAAACATGGGCATAAATTAAGGACTATCCTAAAGAGAGAGATATTATGTTACAATTAATACTGTACGTCCTCAAGGTAAATTTGAACTTCAATATATCATGAAATATTCTTTTGCTTCAATCATAACGAAATGTAGCACTAAAAAAATCATTAAAAAATCATAAATTAAAGACTAAAAATAAAAAAGAAACACTAAAACCTAAAACTCAGGCCCTACCTAACGGAATGTAGCACACAAGTCCCAAGGCCAAGTCACTGGTGAAATGAATGTTCTATTAAAAGTTATATATATTCTGCTCGATCACCAAATTKTTCACTATCACTAAATGGACACGACTGCGAATTATCTTCTTGCTGTGTTAGGAATGGAAAGGAGCCGAGGGCACATGATGTACTTGTTTCGTGTCTTTGTACATATGTGTTCTAGTAGTCACTTAATGCGTTAATACTCACCATTACAACAGAAACTACGTTTTGCCCACCAATAATCTTAGGACGGATTTTTCCATCGGTCATACCGTCGCTATCATCTTTTAGCTTTACTTAAATGTAGTTTAGAAGCTTCCAACTCTGCCCAACTTGTATTTATGTTTACAAGAGATATAAATCTAAAAAATGAAAACATCTCACCTCTCTCAGGATAACACCATCTTTAAACTACATTTAGAAAGTAAATGACATACGTAGGACTCTTATTCTTCCACACGATATATGATTATTTTACATATTACAGATGATCAACGTACTTCCACCATAYAGAGGTCATGGTGAGGTTCAGATCCGAAATGGCGGATATACATCAGGTTCATCAGTAACTAAGGTATACCCCAGGTCAAGAGAATTTGCTATCACGGCAAGTGAGMACGATAAGAGTGCAAAACACATTCATGGTCATTTCGGCGAACATCTTCTGAGTACCATTACCATGATGCACATCCCAGTCAACAATCAAGATTTTGTTGATGACCAAATCCCTCTACAGTATGAAAATAGGTGGCACACATTAAGTTTTTACATGTAAGAATTAAAACTCGTTGAATATTAACAAACCCATAATTAAATCCAATGCAAATTTAAAACCAGCTCTCACTCTTTCATTCAATATATAACTCGTCGCAATTGTGTAGGCAAAAGCCCATTGCCTGATCCTATTCCGCATGATGATCAGGAGGCCTCACGATAGCAAATCCTGAATCGAGTTCCCTTTTAGCCACTTTCTCTGCAACCTATATTAGCAAATATTTGAATTATTGAGAAACAAAAGAGGAATGCATATAATATATTAGAGGCGTCAAAACTACATAGAACTAAAAAAACGTCTGGAGGATCTTTATTTAATAACTCATTTTTTATCTAAGACGAATTTCAACCCCTTATAATATAACATATATATCTATAAAACGGAGAACTAGGCTCACAGCAAAACAACATGATTAGTTTTCTGACAATAGCTAATCAAATAGATACATACTCAACAAAAGTGGTCAAAACCTCTTGCGAACATCTCTTCAGCTTAAATACCAATTACAAAAAGGTAAATTACGCATGAAAAGTATTTTCAGATGGGATCTAACTCAAATACAAACCACCAACTCATTGTAAAGCTGATAAACAATGAAACATAATTGAATATCTTTTCTGCAGCAACACACAATATATTTATTTTTTTCAAACCACATTGTTACAATTATCCATACAAAAAAAAAGGCAAAGAAATGAACATGTACAAAACAAAAAAACAATATGCAACTGGCCAAAACTACCTCTCCTTGTGGAAGAAAAACCTCAATCTCTCTTTGACTTCACCATTAACAAAGCCTTGCCTCTCTCTCTCTCTCTCTCTCTCTCTCTCTCTCTCTCTCTCTCTCTCTCTCTCTCTCTCTCTCTCTCTTCAACCTATCAAATGCCCTATAAAGAAACCAAACAAATAAACATTTTTCTTTCCTTTCTATAAATATCAAATTAACCAGAGTAAGATACTATACAACTGCAAAATAAGACTAATTGTCATGTATTTGAATACCAAATGACAACTGTTACGTGGAAATCTAAATTGATATATGCTAATCACCTTGTTCGAGTGAGATATGTAGCTAATTGCTTCACCATGGAAAAGAAGTAAATCAATCAACATCCAAAACTATAAGTCAAAAGCCCAAGAACATTTAAAAAAATATTGTTTTTACTTTCCAGTTACAGATGCAATCCATCCAAGAAACTCATACAAAGACTTCAGAAAATCAGTGTAGAATGAGATTACACCTATCACATATGAAACATTTATTTATAATATAATATAAAGGATAATCACTATTATTTCCCAAAACAAACTCCAATTATTTTTCAAAAATTACAAATACCACTTAAAGTGTCACGAGATCTGGGAAATAAGTTCACAAAGATTAATTACATCAAATATCCCAAATAGTTCGTGATTTTTTCGATATCACGCCCAAATACAACAAAGCAGAAGAATCGGAGAAACAAACCCTAGAACGAGATGTTGTCATTGTGCTTGATGTTCTTCGCATTCTTGCGGTTACGCTCGGGCTCCTTCAAAGGCTTGTTGACTAATGCGGCGGCCAATGGGACGACGGTGACCTTTACCTGAAGGTTCTGGGCCACGAGCTTGACGCTGATGGGGAGGCCCTTCCAATCCTTGGTGATATGCTCACCGATTTTCTTCGGGGACAGCCCTTGATGAGAGATGCGCAGCATGGGGGTGTTGTTGGAGGTGATGGTGGTGGTGAGATGCGAAGACAGAGATTGGAAATGGAGATGGAGGAAGTAAGTAAGAGGAGCGGGTTTTCAAGGAGGTGAGTCTGGGGATTTAACATTTCTTAATAAAAATTTTGACGTGGGTTTTGATAAATAACGGATGTGAGATTTTTGAATCACTATGAACTTTTCTTTGAACATCGTTTTTAATAACTGATGTAAAAAAACATTTAATATTGGTTTTCTTATAACTGATGTTAAACTGAAGATGTTAAGTGCAATATCACATATATCAGAATGAAGCAACTCTGGAGTAGCAGAATTCTTTTTCACCGAATGAAAAGGTGTTAGGCATCATCGCTTAATACAAATCACACGTTTGAATTTAGAGTCAACATTGATAGTAAATTCATAGTTATGAATTTATTAGACTTTAATATGTGCTTTAGCATATCAATTTTATGACTTTTCATAATTTCCTTTAGTTGGTTGAGTTTTACACGAATTTTGATTAGCTATCTGAGAAGCTCCAGCAATTAGATTTCAAGACTCAATTAATAAATTAAATCTAAATTCAATTTATACATACTTCAAAAATTTTACCCAAATTATGATTCCAAATTTTATAATTTTATTGAATTTGCGCCCAAAATTCAATTTAGTTAATTTCAGACCCGATCGAAGTTTTAGGCCCAAATCTTACCCAAAAATACATGTAAACCTCCATTAAATTATTAGACCCAAACTCACTATGAATATTGGCCTCAATAATCATGACTAGGGGTGTGCAAAATTCGACCAAAAACTGAACCGACCGAAAAATACAGTTCTGTTCGGTTTTTAAATTTTCGGTTTGCATTTCTCAATTTTTCGGTTTTGTCGGTCGGTTTCGATTTTGGATTTTCCAAACCCGAAAAAACCGAACCGACCGAAAAATTATATTATATATATTAGATATTATTATAGAATTAAAAAGACAGCTTGGGGTGATTACAAATCTCGTCAATCTACCTGCGTGCGTGCAAAATAGAACAGACAAAGCCAAAAACCTAGCCCCAAATTTTCTCCCTGCCACAACTCAATCTCCGGCGGTGACTGACAGATCCTCTGCCACTGTAGCCCTCCGCCGCTCGTGATCTGCCCCTCCAAATTGATGAGATCCCGATAAAAGACGGCTCCATCTGCAGGTTCGATTGGTATTAGTGCAATTTTATCAAACCTCGAGAATGCTTTTTTTGTAACTATCTCTCTAGTTTCGATGTGCTCATGCCTTCATTTGCATGATCAACTTCATCAAATAAACAATGACAGTGGACATTTCAGAAAGCTCTTACGATAAATAATATGATGCTCATATGGTTGTTTTCAACACAGGCCACTAGTAGTCGATGAAATCGTTTATTTGAGCAAGAGTTGTGGACTTGCTACCAGTTTGTGCCTCTTATTTTTGATTGATATGTCAATATATAATGTCAATGGTATTCTTGTTAGCCAACCTACACATGGGACATGTGTAGGTTTTTTATATCCAGATATCATTAGTTTTTAATAACCTCTATTAAATGTAATTGCACCATCTCTGTGTTTGTTTTTCAGTAAATCGTTAATTTGGTATTAATGCATCATTTTATTCTATTATTTTTATATACGTGCAGATGTCTAACTCAAGCCCACAAGATGAAGTAAGCGGAAGTAGCAATACCCCGACCCCGTCTGGACCAACCCCACCTGAAGTCGCATCGAATTCTATCGATGGTCCATCAGTAGCTGCACCTGTTGTACCTGCATCAGTATTTGGTTTGTTGTAGACTTTGCTTTGTATTTGGTTTGTTGGACTGTCCTATCCTTTGTGTTATGTATTTGGATTGTATTTGGTTTTTTATATTCAGTCTCTGTCCTTTGGAGCAAGTTGTTTGTATCTAATAAGAGTCTCTGGCCTTACCTAATATTTTTAAGCATTTTAGTTTTATAGTTTCTTTTCCAGGGCTGGCAGACATGGCAGACATGAAAAAAAATAATTTCTTCAAAATTTCGGTTAATCGACCGAAACCAATCAAATTTTTGGTTCGGTCGAAAATCGGTCTTACAGAATGATTCGGTCGGTTTCGATTCGGGTGACCAATATTTCGATTTTTTCGGTTTTTTATATTCGGTCGGTTCGGTCGGTACCGAACCGACCGATGCACACCACCAATCAAGCTTGTGGATTTTTATTTTTTTAATCTCTTCTTCATGAGAAGAAGCATAAGCGGCAACATCAACCCAATGGACCTTCCCCTAAATTCGGGCCCAAATTCAACGTTTTGATTAGCTTTAGACCGAAAATAATTTAGGCCCAAAATTTAACTTCATTAGTCTGATCCAAACCAAGACTTAATGACCCATCCTTTTAATTAGTGAGCCCAATGCAAAGTAGAAACCGGGCCAAATAACAAAATATCACACAAATGGCCCAAGAGCTATCTTTCTTCTCTGCATGCCCGCCATCATTAATGAACACCTGCAGCCAACTCAAGGCCTTCACAATGGCCATCCGCCTGCGTCATTTGCCGCCAGCAAATTCTCCGATCACCTATCACTAGACTGTAGCAGAATGCCAACAGGTTGGTTGTTTCACCTCGCACCTGCTCGGTCGACTGCCATGCCCAACCGGCCACACAGCCTTTGCCATCAACTAGTGCAGAAAAGCTGATTGGTGGCGCTTCAAAACAGCTGATTGGTGGCGCTTTAAAACAGTCATTGGTGGCGTTTTTGAACCGCCACTAATCTGGACAACATTTAAAGTCAAAATAATACGAGAGTCGGCCGCTTAAAAGAAACGTCGGGTGGCGCTTCTTAGCTACGAAGCGCCACCAAAAACAGGATCAGGTGGCATTTTTGTAAATAAGTGTTACCAATAAAACTGAGCATTAACATCGATTTCTTGAGAAGAAACTGATGTCGTTGACACAAATTGCATTAACATCGGTTTAACTATAACCCATGTTAATTCCAAAGGAATAATTAAAAAAATAAAGTATTATATGTCTATCCTATTTTACTTATCCTCTTCCCGACCTATAATTACAAAACAATTTCAATTAAAATTCATATTTCAAATTGAAAATTAAAATTAATCAACACCGTATGTTAACAAAATCCTCCAATATACTTAAAAAAATTATTTTGCATTACAATTTTCCATTGAATCTCTACTGTAAAATTACAAATAGATATAATATTAGAACCGTGGTTACCATCTCCGGGCTCATCCGGGCCGATGGCAAGCTGCTGACGAGTATTTGAAACAAGACCCTGATTAGCGAGCCCCATGACGACGAGGACGACTTGATACCACTTGAGCTCTCGATTTTCAAGCTCGTCAATGCCCCGTCACTGCTTTGGTTGTGGTCGGGCCGGCGGTCGGGCGAGATCGTGAAGCCCGACAGGAGCAACGGGATGTACAAAGGGTCCTCGCCACTCATGGCCATGTTCATGGCGGGTAAATCGACCGGGCAATAGACGACGAGCGAGCCCCTATGTATTTCACTCTATCGCCCTGTGGCAACCAAAAAAACTCTTGAATTAGAAACCTAATAATAAGTGGCATTTCCAATCCATTTTAAAGAAAGGAAAATATAACTTTGCACATTGTGAAATAAAAAATTACAAATATATTACCTTACTTGAACTGAGAGACAGGTTTTGCACTAGCACTCTGTCACGCATAAAACAAAGTATTACGTACAAATCATCATAATATTTCCTAGCACATTTAAATTTGATTTCCTAAAAGATGACATGAAACGTCAATATTTCGCTCTTTATTTTATGCTTGAAGTAAAGGTCTGTAATTTATATGTGCCAGCTACACAAAGATTAAAGGCTCAATAATTTTATGATTTTTTATTCCTCTTCTTTCAATCCTCTACAAAACCAACTTTCCATTAGAAAAAAGAAAGAAGATGTTTTTGCAAACATTCCCTTAAAAATTATTTGAATTGAATGGAGTTTACCATTTCGGTGTAATGTCGGGCATGATCATCATCGTCATCATCTCTATCATGTGAATAATCCCCATCACTTGTTTACTAGATTTCTATTTTTAATTATTAAATTAAAAAATAATTACAAAAAGATGATGAAAATATCCCTACAAATATCACATTAAAATCACATGTCGAGATTCGGTGAATTTTTTGTGATGGAATCTATCATTATGAGGTAAACTGGAAAAAAATCATAGTTCAGGAGGCAAAGTGCACAAATAAAAGATTATGAATTAAAGTGTCGAATCATGTATAATTTGGGAGGTAAAGAAAATCCTCTGATAATAATTTCAAAAATAACAAAAACACCCCTGCATTTATCACGTGAAAATCATATGCTGAGTTCCAGTTGACGGAATCTTCCTATAGGAGGTCAACCGTAAAAACGCACAATTTAAAAAGCAAAGTTTACGAAATAAAAGATTAGAAAGTAAAGTATCAAATTGTGTATAGTTTGGGAGGCAAAAAAAATATTTCCTATGAAGAGGTTGGTATATAGGCTTGAGAGAACCCTTAAACAAGGCAGATAGTAAGAACAGTGATTCCTAAAATAATTCAATAATTAACTTAAGAATCAATTAAGACTTTGAAACATCTATAAGACACAACTAATTAATCAAAGCCTAAGAAATTAAATAGTTTACTATCCTAAAATTCCTCAATTATTCATGTCGAAAAGTAATGTAGCAATTAAAATTCTAGTCAAGCAAAAACAACTGAAGTAGTAGTTGAAATACTCATCAATTATTATATCATGAATATATTTGTGTAGTTTAACATAATACACGAGCAAACTATTTATTCACAACACATGCTCCAAAACCACACGTAAGTTTAAATAAGGATCTTAAATAAATAATTTATTGTAAACGATTAAAATGTAAATTACTTATTTGACGTGGAAGACGGCATAATTTTACGAGCAAGAGTCTTTATATCTAAACCAGTTTCTCTCCCTTGACCTTTATTTTACATAGCAAGAAAGCTAAATGAGACAGTTCTTAGTTTCTACTTACCCTACTAGGTGAAGAGAGGACTGATTAATATAGGATATCCTGTAAATCCGGTACTCTCTCCCTTGACCTTCACTGATTTATATAGGATAACCTTTAGATCTGCTACGACAATAATGAAAGTTTTGTAAGCTACGGATACACACAAAAAAGAAAAAAGTATCAAAGACAATATGTTATTCGAGGTGTTGGTAACACAAGTACTAACATTCAGTATGTAAATAATATAATTAAAAAGAATACGAATAAGTTTTGCGAGTTAGCAACTCATAGGACGCGGTCAATAGCACAAAGATATTATTAGAAAACACGTTATTTTACAAAAGATATTAAAATAGTAAAACATCCAATAATATATGGAAATAGTAAAACACGTTGTCTGGAAATATGATAACAACAAAGGATGAAAACTTCAATGAACTTGAGTTCTCTCGGCCGTGCTTCTTGTGTTTCTCAAAGTGTAGAAATGAATATCAAGACTTGAATTCATACACAATGCATATCTCTAACTTTAGAAGAGTCCTGAAAATATAAAGATTAATTTTAATCAATATCTTGATAATCCATTCTGTTCCCAAATAAATGACGGTCTAGACTCTATCATTTTTCTAATTAAATAATATTCACGATATTTTCACAATTTCTATCACAATCCTATAAATCTCCTCCTTTTTTAATCTTAATACTATAACAATTGATATTCTTATGTTCTTAAAATCTCTCTCTCTCTTTCAAACGTGTTCTTCCTGATACAAATTATATCATGGAAAAAGCACTGAACATCCAAAACTAAACGGCCAACAAATGAAAAAAAAACCTTTTATAAATATCAACCCAGTTAATAAGACTTGAAATAAAGAACAAAATCACTACCTAATAAAGAAGTAATGATAGTAGAATCTTCAATAAGCAAACAGATAGAGGAATTAGCATTGTCTGCATGAATATTAGAGAGAGAAATAAAACACTGTTGAAAAAATATTTTTTTACAAGGTGAAAAATTGTTGTGATGTGCTGGCTTCAGCTGGACAACCAATCTCATAAGAAGATCAATTGATACATGTTCTTATAGGCCTTAGGAGTGATTTTGATCCTGTAGTTGAAGAAGCTACAATAAGAACTGACTCTCTCACTTTTAGAGACATTCTGCCAATGCTGCAAAACTATGAAACAAGACATGAAGCTGTCAAGATAGTCATGGTGAATACTGATGGATCTATTCCCTTTATGAACTTTGCCTCTCAAGACAATAACCAGAAGAAAGAAAACTAGACACGACTTTATGCCGGAAGAGGTTGAGGTCAAGGATCTCAAAACACAAATGAAGTGTTGAGGAATTTATTCTTGGCAATAATTCCTATTTTGTTATTTGTCTTTCTTGGGCACAAAATAAATTAGGGAACTAGATTTAGGACAATTTTAAGTTTCCTAGTTTATGCACAAGACTTTAATTATTCCTAGATTGTGTTTAGGATTTGTTTTTAGGATTTTACCAAGTTTAGGATTCTTAGTTGTCTATTTAAGACACARGTAATCCTACACTATTCCACACGGATTTGATCAGAGATCGACGCAAGGGATTTCAAGAAGACGCACGACGCAAGAAAGACGAACAAGAAAGGAAGAAGAACACGGTGAAGAAAACTACTTGGAGCCAACGTTCGTGAGTAACAAGATCTTGGAAGTTGCGTGACCAACCGAAAAGATCTTGTCATTCCGACAACAAGTATTTAGTATCAAGTTTCTTGATATTTAGTTTTCATATATTACTTTATTATTGTGTATTGAACGTGAATCGAAAGTAATATAGTTTACGGGTTTGTACACCCAAGTTCACAAGTATTTACTTGTGAACTGATTTTGTTTAATCGTGTTCTCTATTTTATTTTCCGCTGCACTTTTATATTCTGTTATCGATGTTGATAATCTGATGTTGATAACATTGATTAACAACATCGTGAAATCTGAGAATTATTCTTATATCCATAGACCTTCTAATTGTACATGAAGGAAGAGGAAGAGGTTCCAATAGAGGCATGGAAGGAAGAGGTTTCGAACTTAGAAACAGGCCACCATGTCAGATCTTTGGATACATAAATCACTCTGCAAACAGATGTTATTAAAGATATGACTCCTCTTACACTCCTAACTCTAGCAATTAGATAAGTGCCCCCTTAAATATGTCAAACTACTCAACTTATCTAGTGACTCAAACAAGTGATACTCAACAATCCTTCTTCTCCAAAGCAAAAAGTGATGTTGGTTAGTGTGCAGACACAGGAGCCTAAAACCATGTAACCAGTGATCTAACTAACCTCAATATTACCTCTGAGTATCAAGGACTCAACAAAGTTCAAGTTGAAAATGGCTCGAGTTTGCACATCTTTCATATTGGTAACTCATATTTCAAATCCTCAAATAAATCCTTCAAGCTTAAAAATCTCCTTCATGTTCCTAGTATAACCAAAAATCTTATCAGTGTGTCTCAGTTTGCAAAAGAGAATCTTATATACCTTGAATTCCATCCTACCTTTTGTAGTTTTAAGGAGCAGGCAACTCATCAAACTCTTCTCAAAGTCTCTCTTAATGATGTATATTGTACAAGTTTGATATTCGACTTTCTCAATACACTCAGCCTTCATCAGTTCAAAGTTTTCAAGCTCCTTTTCAAGCCTTTGTTGCTATCAATAATGTAGATTTACAGTTGTGGCAATTTATTATACTAGGTCATGTTGCCAACAATGTTCTATAAAAAGTTTTTTCAAGGTGTAATCTTCACTTTTCAATGAATAAAGATTCTCCTTTATGTAGTTCATGTCTTAAAGATAAAAGTCACACATTGCCCATTTTCAAAATCCAGAAACTGAACACTCTAATATGTTTTGATCTCATACACACGGTTTTTTGGGATCTTTCTCCTGTAAAATACTCAAATGGCTTATCCTATTATGTATCACTCATTGATCATCCTAGTAGGTATACTTGGATCTATTTGTTCAAACACAACTCAGATGTACTTTGTGCTTTCACGCACTTGCATAGTCTAACTACACAGTTTGACATCAAGATCAAATCTTTTCAAAGTGATGGTGGTGGAGAATTTCAAGCTCTTACCTCCTTTTTTCATACTTCTTGAATCCATCATAGGATATCTTGTCCATATACCTCTCAACTGAATGCGCTGGTTAAGAGAAAGCACATGCATACTATAGAAATGAGCTCTTATTTCTCATTCTAGTGTTCCCATTAAGTTTTGGGATGATGCTTTACCTATGCAGTTTATATCGTCAACGGATTGCCCTCTAAAGTGTTGTCTTTCAAATCACCGATGGAGATGTTATTAAAACAAAGTCCTGAATACTCTCATCTCAAAACCATTTTTTACATTTGTTACCCTCGTCTCAGACCAATCAATAGGAACAAACATCAATTTAGATCCTTACCTCATCCATTTATAGGTTAACGTCAGCATTACAAAGGGTATAAAGTGTTATTGCCCAGTGGTAAGGTGATCATTACTAGAAATGTTGTTTTTGATAAGGAGTTTCCCTTTTCAAAATTCTAAAACCACATCCTTCTGTCACTCGGTCACAATCCATCTTACGACCTCCACCTATCTTGAAACAGTATCAATCATCAAAATAAAGAATAAGAGGCTCTGATCACTCCTACACACTCCCCAGGTGTTCATCACCCTTCTCTTTAGTCAGTACACTCCAGATCATCCTCTCATCGACCTATATATGTACCCTCTTCCTTGTCCACTCATTCTACTATTTATCTATAATGGAGTCCATGCCATCTCAGTTCCCCAATCAATCTCATACACTTGTATATAGAAGAAGTCTTATGGTAATTAGAGCTAAAGCTGATATTTATAAGCCTAAAACCTTATGTTCTGAATTGTTAGATTTTACAGAACCTAAGTTCTATATTGAGGCTCTCCAGCATCCTAAATGGAAAGCAGCTTTGGAGGAAGAGTACAATGCTCTTCTCAAAAATAAAACTTGGACACTAAGCTCACTACCACATGGAAAGTCTCTTGTGGGATGTAAATGGGTATTTAAGCTCAAGAAACATGTTGATGGGATCATAGAAAGATACAAGGCTGGACTGGTAGTAAGAGGGTATAATCAAGTATCTGGATTTGAATTTTCTGAAACTTTAACCGTGTAATAAAACCTACTACAATTAGGACTGTGATCTCCATTGTTGTCACCAAAAGTTGGCCTAGTAGACAACTTGACACTAGTACAAAAAAGTTGATTAGTGACGCTTTAAAAGCAAATCGCTGCTAAAAATATAAAAGTGATGGTTTTTACATGAAATCGTCACCAATAAATTAGAACGGGTGGCATTTTATAACAAAGCGCCACCAATAAATTAGAACGGGTGGCACTTTTATAACAAAATGCCACCAATAAATAAGAACGGATGACGCTTTTATAACAAAGCACCTCTAATAAATAAGAACGGGTGGCGCTTTTGAACAAAGTGCCACCAATAAATTAGAATAGATTTGAATAGGTGGCGCTTTACACCAATAATCAATTCTAAACAGCATCCCAACCGTAACACTCGAACCCTTTCATTTTCTAAAGTGAAAAAGGAGTAATAAGGGTCTGTCAACAAAATCTCATCGTTCTACTCTACTTCCATGCGATTAAAATCAACACTCACACCTCTGAGATCCATTTCACCACTCAAAGATCCATTAGCTTTACTTGTACGCATACTGAATTTTCTCTATCTTCGCAGAACAATGTGACTCAATTGCTGGATTTCGAAGAAAATCTGAACATGCCATGGCGCCTCCAGCTCAATCTCACCGTACCCCATCTCCTTCTCAGCCCTCCGAGTAATTTTTTTTTTTTAAATTTTCTTTTCCATTTCGTACTCTTTTTTTTTTTTGGTATGTGTATATACTAACGTTTGTTTTTAATTTGTGTGAACTGCCAATAATTCAAACCAAATTCACAGTCGCACACACATTACCATTCGAGTTTGGTTACACATCTGCAGTTGTTTTTGTAAGTAGGTTATGATTCTGGATGAGGATCACAAATTATTGTATTGCGATTTTTGAAACCTACTATTTTGGTGTAATGTAGAGGATCTACATTGGAATTTATGCTCGATAAGCCCGTCCAACTGTTTGGAATTTGCAAAATGAAGGATATAAGTACTCAATAGTACTTTATTGTATGTCAGTGTATATTTGTAATATATTGTGTGGACCAGTGATTTGTATATACTGTTTTTAATACATTTAATTCTGATTCATCATCAAAGTTTCGTTTATGTATCCAGATCACTAGCTTAGTTCAGTTAGCTTTGGTCAATTCAGTAAAAATCGACTGGTTCATTGTTTGATATCTGTGTGCGTGTTTGAATTTATCAATTTCTTATTTTCTTTGGGGATTTGAGTTTTGAAGAATTGTTTCACAGAGATGAGCGACAATTTGAAGGATAAAGTGAGCCAATTAGGTGAGCGATTGAAAATCGGAGGGTCCAGGGGATTGGGGGTGTGCAAAAGATCAGCGCCGGCATGAGTTCAATGAGCTTCAAGATGAAGGAATTATTCCCAAGGCGGGAACCAAAGAGACAAGCTCATCGAAGAAGCCACGGTCGAGACGCTCGACGGGCCCGATTTGGCCACCAATCTCGAAATCTGCGACATGATCAACCGCGATCGGGTCAACAGCGTTGAATTGATTAGGTCGGTTAAGAGGAGGCTCATATTGAAGAGCCCTATGGCTCAGTACCTGTCGTTGTTGCTGCTCAAGACGATTGTGAAGAATTGCGACAGGGCGTTTGCTGAGGTGGCGGCTGAGAGTGTTTTGGACGAGATAGTGAGATTGATCGACAATCCTCACGCTGCGGTTAGTAATCGAAATAAGGCTTAGGCGATGATCGAGCCGTGGGGTGAGTCGATGAACGAGTTGCGATATTTACCCCTTTTATGAACAGACTTACTAGGTGATTTAATTTATTTCTTCAAATCAATTATACTATACATTTTGTGAATATCTATTAGCTAAATGTTTTTAGACTGGGTGAATTATGGTATTCAAAAAATAATAATACATTTGAATGTTACTAATTGTAGTTATTGGTTTTTATGTGTGATGAAATTCTTTTAGGGCCAGTTTCAACTTCTTTTTTTCCGTTACAGAGTCTGAAAACGAGGGGAATAAGGTTCCCAGGCTGGGATAATGACATCCTGGCGCCTATATTTACTTCTCAAAGATCACCAAATGCAATCTTGCGCAACAACTACATCGAGAGATCCCGACACAAAGCTTTTCAGCTCAACAAATCAAGGAGGCGTTTGATGTGGCGAGGAATAGTATGGAGCTTCTACATATCGTTTTAACCTCTTCCCCGCAGAAAGACGCTCTTCAAGTACTTATTTTTCGTACTGAGTATATATCTGGCATTATATAGGGATCATTACAAAAAGAGCCTGATTACCAAAACAAAAAAAAAAGAAGAGCTAACTTTGGAAATTACAAAAACCACCCTTGCTAAGGAAGCTAACTGTAGGATTTTGATGTGTCTGTTGATTTGTGTCGGATTAATGAAGAATTCTTAAAAATCTCAAAGTAATTCAACTTATCTTCTTATATTCTTTAGTAATTCATGATGCATTATACAACTCGGGGTATGATATACAAATTGAAAATACGTGTTGATGAGAGATTGCATTTTCAAGTGAAAATGATTTTTGATGTCAAAGCTTAAAAACACGCAAAGAATGTGAATACTGGTATTCTTTTCTACCAAGATCTGCGTTACATTAAAACTTGACCCAAGTTTAGATACGAATACTTTATTTCATTGCATCACATTGAAAGTTAGGTAGCTACACAAGGCAACCACCAATTAGTTACACAAGGCAACCACCATGGCCACATCTAAGTACAATCCAACTTTTAAATACCATTGCTTGAAATCATGATTTTAAATGATTCCCTTCAAACCAAATAAACTTGAAAGTTTTCAGCCATAATCATAAAAACATGTATGGTTTTTAACTCCCATATTGGTGTTCTAGCATTCCCTTTCGGCACTCACGTGGCCTCTCTAATCTCTGTGGTGCGAAGGCTAGCATCCTCGGCACCGGGCATCCTATTTTCATTCTTCAATAGTGCGGTTTCTAATGGCACAATTTTTAGCAAGTTTTTATTGGATACTTACGACAACATACGGGTGTACGATGTGTGGGATGGGATGCCAGAGAGTCCGGTGTTTACCGGGAGTCACTTTGAGGCGGTCGATTTATTCCTTAAGGCGTCGCCGAGTAACTTTGAGAACACTAGTGGAAAAAACTAAATTAGGTTTGATGTTTTACCACTTTTTTCCCGTTTTAATTTTTTCCTACGGTCTAATTCTTAAAAAATTTGCTCGCTGAGTTCAGAGAATGCTCACTGATCCAGGAAAATATTTCAATGCTACAGGTTGTCAGATCCATTACAGTATCAGTCAATTGTAGATGTGGAATGGAATATCAATTATGACAAATTGGATAAATGCGTAAAGAGTGGAGCCAAGGTTGTTTTGTCACGGCTTGCTATTGGTGATCTGGCAACTCAGGTACTATTTTTAACATTTTTACTTGGTAACCACTCTTAGTTATTATAAGGAGATCACAAGATAAGTCATCATAGTTTAGCTCTCCAAGTTTTCGCTAAAATGGAGGATATGGATTTGTTCATGAATAAGTTGTAGCTTGAGATAAGCTGTTTGTGACTCCTAATTATGTTCTAATCATTATTGTTAGTGGAAACTAAATATATATTTTTTTGTGCAGTACTTCGCAGATCGTGATATCTTTTGTGCTGGCCGTGTTACTGAAGAGCATTTACAGCGAATTGCTGCGGCTACAGGTGGAACTGTTCAGACAACTGTGAACAATATCATTGGTGAGGTTATTTTCTCGCTTTTTTGTATTGTCAAAAGACAAAAAAGAATAAAAAAGAAAGAAAAACAAATAATGAAATGAAGATTCCTATCCCTCTAGACCCTTTTGAGCTTTCTTTTATATTTTTGTAAACTAACATAGTTTAGTTCAATAGTTGTATCAGACCTTCTATTCCTTTCAACTAACTACTAAAATTGTTCCGTTTGAAAGGTCCTTGGATCTTGTGACCTATTTGAAGAGAAGCAAGTTGGAAACGAGCGGTTTAATATATTTAGTGGATGCCTATCTGGTAGGACTGCCACTATTGTTCTTCGTGGTGGTGCAGATCAGGTTTGTGATTTTTATGATCATGCTCCTTTCTTTATGCCTCGAATTTTGGCTCTCTTATTGTTGACTTTGATGGTTTTAGTTCATTGAGGAGGCAGAACGAAGTTTACATGATGCTATTATGATTGTTAGAAGGGCTGTGCTGTAGTTGCTGGTGGCGGTGCTATTGATGTATGAATCACCTTCTGCTTTTGTAAATATTACGTGTATTTGAATCTTTTTAAAATTGTGGCTTCAATGTTGAAAAGTTTTGTGTCTAGGTGGAGATAAGTCGGCACTTGAGGCAGCATGCACGCACAATTGTCGGGAAGCCTCAGCTCTTTATAAACTCTTATGCCAAAGCTCTTGAGGTAAATCTTGTGGAAATGAACTTCTCTGTTGTTTTGGGTGGTAAATTTTAGCTTTTTACCCTTTCGTGGCAATCGTTGCTTGACCATTAACTTCCAAGTCGGTTGGATGAATTACTTTGATATCATTAACTATTTCTTGTGGAGCTGACACCAAATTTAGAACCATCGCATTCTAGATATCAAAACCTCCTCTTATATTGATCTTGTAGAATTACTTTTATGTCCTTGGTAGTGGGGAATCACATTTTGGGTGGAAAGTTGGCATTTATCTCATTGCTGGGTTTCTTATGTGTACGTTTTTCTTTTAATATGGTTATGGTTGAGTGTACTTTTGCCATTTTTATAAGGTTGAATTCTTATGTGGTTGCCACATTAACTTAAGGGGATCTTGGTCATGAACAGAGTTTGGCAATTATATGACAAATAGTCCGACCTATTTTTTTAACTGTCATTTAGTCCAAATTAAGGATGAACGTCAATGTTACCCTTGCATAATCAGATGAGATTAAAGGGTACTTTTGTAAGAAAATTAGGGTTCAAGTATAACCAGGTTAGGAAAAGAATTATTTAGCAATGTTTTGGGCAGTATAATTTTGAGGGAGTTGACTTTCTTGACAATTTCCCCATAGTTTAAATAGTAGTTGAGTATAAGCTTTGCTTGCTGCAGGTGATAATGCTTGTTTCGACGCAATTGATGTGTTGAACAAACTGAGATAAAAACACACCCTTCCATCTGGTTAGCATCTACTCTTTTGTATACTGCAACATGCCACAGTGAGGAGAGCGATGATGAAAGGTGAATCAATGAGGAGAATATTAGGGTTTAGTAGGACGAGCATTTCTGCTTCCAGGAGCGATATTTGGCTTTTGGGGGTTTGTTACCAGGTTTCTCAGGAAGGCGATGATTCTTCTAATCCAACTCAGAGTGAGGGTTCCGTGGCATTCGTCGAGGATTTCTCATCCCGGATCTTGATCACGTATCGCAAAGGTATGAGCGATGATGATGTCTTAATAATGAGGTTTTGTTTGATCATGTAGGATTTTCTATTACTACTCAAATGGGTTAATAAATCCGAAACTGATTTTCTATTCCCGGTGCTTATTTTATTCAGAATTCGATTGTTTTTATTTATTTATTTATATTATTTTTTGGTGTTCGGGACTCTCAATTTGATATCTTATTCGGTGAAGAAAAGCAGCCTGAAGCGAAGCAAACTCCTTCTGCAACAAAATTTGGGGATAATTTCACAGCACTTTTTGGAGGTACTCGGACATAAACCAATCTTCACAAGAAATTATTATGGACTGTTCCTCAGGTTAGAACATGTATTTGTTATATCTGTTAGGTATCAAGGTATGCTTTGAGAAGTTGACTCATTGTCTGGTATGGAAATAACAAAGAATACCTAGAACAATCACAATTTCTATGCTAAAGATAGATTCATTAAGCATAGGAATTAACTTTGGGGCCGGATATTGGCACCCCAAAATTTTATAAGTTGACCCCATTATTTTTTGGACAAAAATAAGTATATTTGAAAAGACAAAAATAACCCTCTTATAAAATAGATTTAAAAATTAAAAAAAAATACATCTTCTTCTTCCCAAAACCTTCTTCGAGAGCCACCTCAAAACAAAACCCAATAATGGAGGATGCTAGTATAAATAAAATGAATGATACAAGTTTTCTCCACAATTTTTCAGTGTTACAATAATCACATTGCTATTTTTGTGCGTTTTTTCATATTTTTTCGTCATGAATTGGTTTATTAGGGTTCATTGTCGGGGTTGTGTTCGAACTGGTAATGATGAACATAAACAGGTTGTTCGGAATTTTTTTTCGAACATATCATAATTTCTGTCAAAAAACAGACTGTTCGGACCAAATTTTCGAACATGAATTTCAAGTTCGAAAATTTGCTTCGAACAGTTTATTTTTTTCCCTAAAAACAGAGTGTTCTAAAAAAAAAATTCGAACATCACAATTTGTTCCAAAAAAAAATTCGAACACTGCTTCATTGTTCTAGAAACCAAAGTCGAACCATACGTGGTCCAAATTTCTTTTTTTCAAAATTCTTTTGGAGGAACACCAATTTCTATACAAGAGACTTACCCTAAATGTTTGATTGTTTATTATTATCAGTCTTCTTGTTGTTTTTTTTCATAATATTTCGGAAAAAAAATATCTTCATTTTTCTCATTTTTTTCTTATCATTCTTCTTCATTTTTTTCCCTTTCTTTTCTTCTTGTTTTTCTGCGTTTTCTTCATTGTTTTTCCTTTGTTTTATTTTATAATCTTTTTTGTTTATATTATATATTAGATAGGAGTAAAATAGGAAGTTTATGCGGTTGATTTAGTAAAATTCTAATATGTTTAAAATATTATTGGGGTGTTCTCATCCATGGGGTCAACGACCCCATCAAATTTTGGGTTGTAAATATACGCTACCATTAATTTTTTACTTGTACATGTGCAAAGGGAACACAGGTGTCTGAACATCTTAAATATATTTTATTTCATTATTAATATTTTATTTTTGTTATTGTCTACTCACATTGCCACATTACTAGCAGAGAAAGGAAAGTTGAGATGACGTTTGCATTGACAACTTTGAATGGCGTACATCATTCACGAGTCGAGCGTGCAAGGAATGATCCCTTGTTGAAGTCTATCTTGGATGAGACTGACCATGCAGTTAGAATGAGGTTGGATATAAAATCAAACTATCTTGTTTTGTAGTCGAGTATAATTTTACTTTCTTAATTAAGAGTCATAAAAATATTTATTTATTTATTTATTGGTATAAAATCAACTCATTTTCTATTGATTGGTAATTTTTTTTAAAACGATCTCTATTCAGCACTGTTCGCGAAACCTCTCGTAATATCTCAATTTGTCAACTTTTTTTTCTTCCGTTTACCGATTCGCGAAATCTCATGTTCAACACTGCTCATTCCAAGCGATGTCATTTTGCCAACCGCCGGTGCCACCGTCCGGGAAGGAAGATAAGAAATCTCGTAAGCTCGAACTCAGATGACCATTTTTTTTTTGCTTCAAATTTTGTTGACAAGATAAGAAATCTCGTGATTCTTTATTATTTTTATTTTTTTTCAAGTTGAAGCTCTTTGGCTCTGAAGCTGCAGTAGGAGTGAAGAAACATGCAATATGCGTATTAATTCATTAGTTGCATCGATGGCTAGAGAAAGGAGGAGTCATTGTTGGCTTAATTGTTTTTTATTATAATTTTCTTGTAAATTGTAATGTAAAATATTTTTTAAAGTATATTGAATGATTTTGTTAACATTTGATGTTGATTAATTTCAATTTTCATGAAATATGAATTAAATTGCAATTGTTTGGTATTTATAGTTTGTGATGAGGATAGGTAAAATATAAGGGCAGTACTCTTGTCAGGCCGGATTAACGGATCATCCGTTTGACCAAAAATTCATACCAATACATCATAGTACAAAAGTCAATACATTACAGTGAAAAACCAATACATCATAGTACAAAAGTCAATACATTACAGTGAAAAATCAATACATCATAGTACCAATACAAAAACCAATACATCATATCACGGGTCAGAAATTTATGAAAAATCAACACTTTCAAGTATAAAAACCAATATATCATAGTACAAAAACCAATACACTATAATATCGGGTCAGATGGCCTAACGGGTCATGACCCGTCAATCTTTCCTAACACAAGTGTTTGCCAAAATATAATGGACATTTAATTCTTCTTTTTTTTTAATTATTATTTTGGAATTTAGAGGGTTATATTCAAATCGATGTTAATGTTCTCTGTGTCAACAATATCAGTTACTCAAGAAACCGATGTTACTGCTCAGTATTATTGGTGGCGCTTCATAGCTAAGAAGCGCCACCCGCTTCAGTTTTTGGTGGCGCTTATAGCTAACAAGCGCCACCCGCTTTAGTTTTTTGGTGGCGCTTATAACTAACAAGCGCCACCTGCTTCAGTTTTTGGTGGCACTTCCAACCGAATTTTACCATATTTGGTGGTGCTTCAAAGTTGAAGCGCCACCTGTCGTTATTTTTAGTGGAGTTTGAACCGCCACCCGTATTGATTTAACTTTAAGTGTCACCGGATTAGTGGCGGTCCAAAAGTGCCACCAATAATTATTTTGAAACGCCACCAATCAGCTTTTCTGTACTAGTGTGATGTAAACAATGCATTCCTCAATGATGACTTGGACAAAAAGGTTTTTATGGCTCAACCTCCTGGATTTCAGAAAATTAGCACACCACCTCGCACAAAGCAATTTATAATTTCAAGAAAGCTAATAGAACTTGATTTCGATAATTGAAAGTTCTCACTCAGTATGGTCTCTCATGCTCCAAATTTAAGAGCTCCCTCTTCTTTAACAATGGATCACAAGGTTGTATCTGGATTCTAGTTTATGTGGATGACATTTGAGTTATAGGGACCAATATTCTTGGAATTTCTTGGCTGATCGAGCATCTTAACATTGTGTTCTCACTCAAGTTCTTATGATAACTTCACCATTTTTTGGGAATTAAGGTCACTACACTAAACAGGGGCTTTTAATAAGCCATGGAAAATACATACATGACCTTCTTCACAGAGCAAGCATGTCATCAGCTAAAGGAACTCAAACCCCTATGATCACTACCAGTCCTCTGTCTAGAATCACTGGAATGCGTACTATTGATCATACTTTATACAAGAGCATATCTGGTGCAATTCAATACATTAACTTGACCAGACCTGAAATTGTCTTCAGTGTTAATAAAGCCTGTCAGTTTATGCATTACCCTCTTGATTCACATTAAAAGGCGGTAAAAGAATTCTCAGAAATCTGTCTGGAACAAAGCAGTTTGGCATTCACTTCACCCAATCTTCTACACTCTAGCTCACAAGTTGTTCTAACTCAGATTGGGCTACAAACCTTGATGATAGAAAATCAGTCAGTGGTATTGTGTGTTTTTAAGAAACAACATTGTCTCCCAGTATTCCAAGAAGCATGCCACCATTCCAAGATCAAGCAATGAGGCTGAATATCGTAGCCTGACTAATGCTACTGTAGAAATTACATGGCTTAAATCACTCCTAAAAGAGCTAAAGTTCAGCTGGCAGGTGTATGGATGGACATCAGAGTGCTATTATCATCTCCTCCAATCCAACTATGCATGAAAAGTTGAAACAAGTGAAAATTGACATGCATTTTGTAAAAGATGTTATTACTAAGAAAACCATCATTGTGCAGCTTGTTCCCTCTGCAGATCAAACTGCTGATGTCCTAATCAAACCACTGTCACATCACTTCTCACACGCCTACGCAATTATCTGTCTGTCTTTCCACATGTCGCACTCGAAGTAAGGGGGCATGTTAGCAATGTCAGCACATGTGATAGCTCAGCATGACATGAAGGCCATGAATCATGAAACAACACATTGTGAGTTGCCATCAGCTAGAGTCCGTATGAACCCTAACCATAATTGAATAGAGTCGTTGTCTTATACTGTGTAAATTAGAACCATTGAATTATCTTGTGATCGGATGGTAGAAATCAGATTGGCATATATATTTACAGAATGTCTTGTAATGGCTTTATCATCAATGAAAATTATTTTTGTTCTATTTATGTGTAATCTACTCCATTTTAAGAAAAAGCTGTCAAGCTCATTTGTGTGCTTTGTTATCAATTATCTCGTTAATAATGTCTTTAAAAAGTGTTTCTTAATGATTATTATTAACTTATATTAGGGTTATTAGGGTTATTATGGTCTTTTGTAAAAAGTCAACAAGTTAGTTGTCAGTCAAAGTTGTTAAAGTTAGTTATCTACAAAGCAGGGGTTAGTTAGCTAGCTTAGCCCCCAAGGTAATAACAACTTGTATATAAATAAACAAGCTGGAGAATCACAAATCAAATTTTATAATGATAAAAATAAATTCACTATTTCTAATATAGTACCAGAGCTATTAAGCTCGCGCTCATTTTTTCCAACTCGCTAGCCTCTCTCTTCAGCTCGCGCGCTCAATTTTTTACCTTCTTTGATGATTCTCCGACGCAATTTCTTCTTCTCCGATCCTAGTTTTCATGGCGGCGACACAACCGATGGCCAATTTAGGGTATTTTCCGTTGCTCACTCTGCGTCTCGATAAAAAATAATTTCAATTACGGGAAATTGCAAGTTCTATCCACTGTACGAGCATATGGATATGAAGATATGCTCCTAGGGCATGAATTAGCTCTGACGCATTTTCTGCCCTCTACCTCCGGTAATTCACTGGATTCGCCAGTGGAAAATTCAGCTCATCTACTATGGATTCGCAAGGATCAACTACTGTTCAGCTGACTTATCTCGTCGTTAACTGAGTCGATGCTTGGTCACGTCACTCGCTGTCAGACTGCGTCAGAGATTTGGTAGGTTTTAACTCACCTTTTTCAATCTCAATCAAAATCCAGAGTTCTACAATTCTGTTTTATGTTTCAAACTCTCAAAAAGAGGGATTTAAGTGTTGATGCCTTCATATTGAAAATGAGAGGCATAGCTGATGAATTGTTAGCCATAGGTGTTATAATCCCTGATGAGGAGCTAGCTCTGTATGTGTTAGGAGGCCTTGAACCTGAATGTGAATCTGTAGTTGTTAATCTCACATCCTAAATTGAGGCACTCACAATTCAGGATGTTCAATACGCATTGCAAACACATAAGATGCTCATTCAAAATCAAACTGCACATCAAACTGTTGCTCTGCATGCTTCCTCCAATTCAGGAAATATATCAGTTGAAAATCCAACAACACATGTCTCTTTCAGTCGAGGTTGACATTCAGGAATGAGAGGAGGTCACTATGCTAGGGGCCATGGCAGAGGTGGATCTATTAGATTCTCTAACTCTGGATCTCGAATTTCATGTCAACTGTGTGGGAAGTCGAATCATGTAGCTCTCAAGTGTTTCAGAAGGTTTGATGTAAACTTTCAAGGACTAGATCACACTCAACAATCAAACTTCAATTCTCAACAGAGCTCGCGAACCATTTCTCCTCATGCACTGGTTGGTTAACACACAAGAGGATATACTTATGGTAATAATTTCTCAGGTCATGATGGTTCTTGGTATTTTGACAGTGGCGCCTCTACACATATCACAACTGAATTGGAGAACTTGTCACTTCAGTCAATTCCATATCAAGGGTCAGGGAGACTTGTTGTTGGTAATGGTTCTTCCCTTCACATAGCTCGCATAGGATCATCTCATATACCTAGCACCACAAATTCTCAAAATGTGTTTCTTAAAAATTTTCTGTTTGTGCCTAATATCACAAGAAATCTCCTAAGCATATCTCAAATAACAAAGGACAATAATGTTCTGATTGAGTTTTTTCATGACTGTTGCTATGTCAAGGGCAATAACACTTCTCAAATCCTACTGACAGAATGGCTCAGAGATGGCCTCTATCAGTTGGATTTATCTCATTTACCCCATTCAAGGAAACAAAAATCTTCTGCTGCACCCACACATCCTTCAAAAGATGCTTATCCTTTTCAAGCTGCTTATCAAGTTCAAGTTCAAAGCTCAAGTGTCAACAACTGGCATAGAGAATTAGGACATCCATGTAGCACAGTTTTAAAGTCAGTAAAACTTGTTGGAGTTTCTGCAATTTCTAATAATGTAGATTCTGTGATGCTTGTAAACTTGGCAAGCTTCATCAAAAACACTTTGCAAGTCAACCTACTAAAACTAGTGCTCCTTTTCAACTTGTACAAACCGACGTATGGGGTCCCTCTCATGTACAATCTGTTGATGGCTTTACATACTACATTCACTTTTCACATGGACTCAAGCATAAGTCAGGAATCCTAAACATTTTCAAAAATTTCAACAGTTTCATAGAAAGACAATTTGACACAAAAATAAAATGCATTCAGAGTGTCTGGGTGGTGAGTACAGAGCTCTTGTTCCACTTATAACCCAACAAGGAATCAAATTTCAACATCCTTATCCTCATACACATCAACAAAATGGTCGGGTTAAGAAACATTTACATATTGTGGAAGTAGGTCTGTCTTTCTTGCTCAAGATACAATGCCTTTAAAATACTGGTGGGATGCTATTTCCTCTGCAGTCTATTTTATAGACAGACTACCTACTCATGTTCTACAATCATAGTCACCCTATCAGAAATTGTTTGGCTCTATTCCTGACAACAAGTTCCTTAAGGTCTTTGGGTGCACATGCTTTCCATATCTCAGACCATATAACAATAAAAAGTTTCTGTTTAGATCCAAGTGCATTTTTCTGGGGTATAGCTCTGTTCATAAGGGGTCAAATGCTTAAGCTCTTCAGGAAGATTTTACATATCTGCTACAGTAGAGTTCAATGAAAATGAGTTTCCTTACACTCAATTCTTTACAACTACAAAGATCTGTAGCACATCAATGCCATCTACCAGCTCGCGAGCTCAATTCTTCAGCTCGCCAACACGTTTGTTTAGCTCTCATACCGAACTAACATAACTGGACTCATCATCTCAATCTACATCTTCACCAGCTCATCAACCAGTCACAGGAAACTCACCATCCACACAATCCACAAATCAATCTCATTCAGGTATAAATCTCATCATTGACCTACCCATCACACCTTCAACATCTCAAACTGTCCCCACCCAATCACATCTTCCCTCTCCTAGTCATCCTATGGTAACTAGGTCAAAGCAAGAATTTACAAACCCAAGGTCTTCACTGCCTGTCCATCTCCATCTCTCCTAAAACCTTTTATTGTCTGATTTGTACATATTTGTGTGTGTTTTTTGTATGTTTTTGTGTCTTGTCATGTGTGCTTTAGTCTATTTTTAATCGTATTTTGTCCCGTATTTTCTTATTTTGTATTTTCTTAGCTTTTGTCGCCTTTTTAATACTTTTCGTATTTCTCTTTTACTTTTTGTAGATTTTTATATTATTTTTCTTTTCTTTATTTAGGACAGTCGATCAAGACTAGGAGAGTTCCCGAGGATCACAACTGGCTCGATTTGACGAAAACACGACTCAGGCCCGTGAAGCACAACCATCGATCCACGCATGTATCGACGCCCCCATTGACGCGCCGTCGACCCCGAGTTGCCACGCCATTGTCGATGTCGAGTTACCACGCCATCGATACGTCATCGAACCGCAATCGATGGGGCCATTTTCTAGCAACGGTAATCAGGCCATTTCTGGCCATTTTGGGCATAATGACTATTTTGTCCCCACTTTCAACCTTATAAATAAAACCTCTCTTTTTATTAAGAAAAAAATATCTTGAACCCCTTAGGGTTTGACAAGCCTAAGATTTCTCCATTTTCTTCTTCATTTTTTCACTTTCTTAATTCAGGTTCTCAACTTTTAGTTTTTATAAATTATAGATTTTTTTAAGCGTTGCTCGGATGATGGATGTAGCTTAGTTTCAATTCATATTTTTCTCGTTTGAACGATGAAATGCTCTAATTCTAATTAATAAGAATTCATTTCCCTTTTTTATTATTTGAATTTCTTGTTGATTTGTTTATGAATTTCCTTATCGGTTGTGATGTTCTTGATACGTAATTGTGTTTCTTGCATTTTTCATGATTTCATATTATATAATTGTTAGAAATTCATATGATTATAATTGTTGTTCTTCAAAGTTCATTCTCCATTGTTTCGTTCTTCCAAACTTTTTGTTGAATCATGTTCATGTTTGCTTTGAATTTGAATTGATGCGTTTCTTGATGAGTTGTGTTTAGAATTCATGGTTCTAGTGCCTAGAATCGTTTAGAACCATCAATTGAGATTGTTGGGTGTTTTATCAACAAGTTGGGATTGACAACCCCAACTCGTAGATTAAGTGTTCGATAAAATTTCAATTAATCGTGGAGACAATTCTAGAGTCCTAGACCCCCCATTTTATTAATCTTTGTCGATTTTGTTCATCGTTGTCTAAATTATTGTCTTAGATATAACAACTTTCATACCAATACTTGATTGAGTGTTTAGCGTAACTTTTTGGTTATATTCTCGTTCGTGAAATAAAACACGAGAATCCCTTCTGATTAGTCTTCCTCGAGAGATTTGACTCGAGTCAACTTATCACTCAAAACCGCTTCGTTCTCTTGCGGATGAGCTTTTTATTTTAACAAAAAGTAAGTGTTAAGAATTTCCATTTGAAATTTGGCGTCGTTGTCGGGGAAGGCTTAAAGGTTGTGATTTTTGTGTTTGCTCTCCGTGATCTTTGTTCATGTTTTTATTTATTTTGTTTGTGTTTAGTGTCTATTTGTGATTTTTCTTTTTGTTTGTTTTTGTTATTTTCCGTCGGTACGTTTAATCTCGTGTGTTGGGTGTTGTGTATGCAAGGTACCTCGACGACCAAGGCCCAAGATTCTACAAACTGTTCCCAAAAAAAGAAAAAAACTTGACAGAATGTCGAGCTATCGTGGGAATCAATCGCTTGGCAACCCATACGCTTGTCGTGCTCCTTGATCGGCCATTCCATTGAGCCCTGCAATGCGGGAGTACGATCTTGATGAAGTCTACTTAGAGAAACTCCCAGTTTTTCATGGGCTCCCGAGCGAGGATCCGCTGAAGTTCATCCGAGAGTACGATGCCATCACCCGAACATTTCCTCTTATAGGCCTTACGAAAGATCAAATGAAGATGCGACTCTTCGTCTCCACATTAAAGGATCGGTCAATAACATGGTCGATAGATTTAGAGCCCAACACTTTGAAAATGTGGGAGGAAGTGTACGATCGGCTCATGGTGATGTTCTACTCACCTCAATGGGCCCCATCTTCAAATTCATACAATTCGAGACACAATAATCCATATGCTTCACCCGATCACTTCAATCCTAGTTTTGACCCTCACGCCCCACCACATAATTCCTATCACCCGATCTTTAACGAAAATTCTTATAATCCAGGCTTTGAACCTTCATACGCTCCCTTCGCCTCACCTTTTTATTACACTGGATATGACTCGTATGCTCCACCTGACTTTAGTTCTTTCTATCCGAGTTACGACTCTTATGCCCCTCCCGAGTCAATCTCCTACTACCCGAGCTATGAAGAATATCCCCCACCTCCTCCTCCTCCAGACCACAACCAAGAAATCTACTATCATCCTGATGCCCCACTTGATAATGATCTTTGCTCAGTTATCCGTGATGAGATGAAATGACTTACTTTTGATGAGTTGTCGATTTTTGATGTGATGGAACCCACCTTGGATGTTGGTAATTCGAGCTTGAATGCTCATTTGAGAGATGTGTGTAAGGAGAACGAGATTGGGGGTTTGGTTGAATGCATCACCCCCTTGTGCTATTTGATGAGGTTTTGGACAGGAGTGTTGGGGTGTTGCCGTTGGGGTTTCCGGTGGGTGATGAAAATTTGAGTTTACTCAATCTTTGTGAAGATTATGAAGTGGTTCTAGATTTGGGAGATGTTGATATGGACGAGCCTCTTCTTATGCCGCCCGAAGCTTTGTTCAAACTTGAGATGGAGGTGGTGGAAGAGATATTCGAGAAGGAGCCCGATCGCCCTCCCCTAAGCTTGAATATTAAATTTCGTGTTTTTAAAAGCGTTGAGGTGGTGATCGAAGAAACAAAGGAGCTTGGATTGGTTGAGGTCGTTCTTTTTGTTTGACGGATCTCCTAGTTATCCCGGTGATCGAGCATCGCTCCATGCTCCGATTGACTTTTGATATCTTTGTGGTGATCGATTACTCTCATTTTCGGCCTCCGAAGTTAGTTGGAGTTTTCACTCCTCTCATCATAGGACCTGCTTTTCGTGCCCGCCTTGGTGATTTTCATCGCCCGTTCTTACTTTTGGGGAATACAAAGGTTTGACATGATTGTCACCTTTTCTTGGATCCCGGATAGCGTCGCTCGTATAAGTCATCGAGCTTTGGACGTTAAACAAGCGCTTCTTGGGAGGCAACCCAAGTTCTCGCTTTTCTCTTCGTTTATTTTTGATATTTTGGGAGGATTGGTTGAAGTTTGAGGCCCGTTTATGCATACTCGGGGGCATACTTTGAAGGATCTAAGGCTTTTTCTCAAGGAACGACGTTCAAAGAAGCAAAAATGAGGCCCTGCAGAATTCCCATCGATCGACGCACCAATCGACGCCCATGTCAACGAACTCTTTGTCCAGGCCGTCTATAGGTTGTAGATCGACGTCGAGTACAAAAATTCAAAAAATTTTGCACGTCAAGAATTTTCCAAATGTTTTCTTACCTCTTTTTATTATGTTTTAAAATAAAATTCACAAATAAATTTGAATTTCTTTAAAAAAATAATAAATATATATATATATATATAATTAATTAATAATGAAAAAATTCAAAAAAAAAATCAAATTTTTATGTTTGTTAATTTTGTTTGAGTCTTTTGGTCTCTTGTTTTCTTTATAAAAAAACTGAAAATTTTCAAAAATACAAAAATATTTTTTCTTTTGTACATTTAGATGTTTATATTTTTTGTGTTTGCTATTCCCCACTTACCCTTTTTTGTAGGTTCCTCTCGACTCTACTGCCTGTTGGATGTAACTTCACACTCGACTCATCATCACAAGAGCGACTATAGGAACGTATCTCTTTCTCTCCCCTTCTAATGTTTTTATATTATTTCATATGCAATGTGGGCATTCCATGGCTTAAGTGTTGAGGGATTTGTCCTTGTTTAGTAATTTCTTTAGTATGCTTGCTTGTGTATATGATTTGAGTTGTGTGGATTGATATTGGTTTGAACCTTGACGAAGTGACGTGGTTAGATGTTTTGGTTAGGTTGTTTAGATTTTCGTTCGACATTAGTGTAATTGTGGGGCATGAAGTGTATGAAACCTATGAAGTGTCTTGATCATTGTTCTATTCGTGCTAGCCCCATTTCCAGATACTCTATATAGGAATTTTTGTAAATTTTTCATTTTATTTTTGGAGACATTAAAAACTCCACGTGCTTATCGGAAAATATTGTGAGTTGCATTTAGCAACAAGTGATTGGAGTCAATAAACTCTCGTTTCTGAGTTGTAAATACCGTATTCGTCTAGTACCTCGACTTTATGGGTATTGAAAAGAAAAAGGAAAAAAAAAGAAAAGAAAGAAAAAAATGGTACGTGAAGAGAAGTTCTTGTACAAGTGAAGTATATATAATAAGTCGTGCAACCCTTGTATGTTTTTTTATTTTTACTTTTTAAGTTTTATTGTTAAAGAGGTATATAGATGATTGGGCTAGTCGGGTGCCAACATAGCAGTTTAAGCGTGAATAGACCTTAGTCGAGGCATGGATGGGGGACGTGCATGAAGGGCAACACATTACTTTTAGGCGTTCGGAAGGGAATCTAAACCTCTTATCTCAATGTATCGTGTTGTCCTTTTAGCTGAGTTTCCAATTGATTTAATGCATAACTCTTCGAATCATTTGAATGCATTAGTTTTTAGTTCATTGGGTGGTTAGATTTTCCTTGTCTATGTCTAGGCTCGGTTTTTCTTGAGGACAAGCAAAGATCTAAGTGTGGGGGGGTTGATTTGTACATATTTGTATGTGTGTTTTGTATGTTTTTGTGTGTGTGTGTGTGTGTGCTTTAGTCGAATTTTAGTCATATTTTGTCCCGTATTTTTTATTTTGTATTTTCTTAGCTTTTGTCGTCTTTTTAATACTTTTCATATTTCTCTTTTACTTTTTGTAGATTTTTATGTTATTTTTCTTTTCTTTGTTTAGGACAGTCGATCAATCCTATGAGCTTTCTTGAAAATTACAACTGGCTCAATTTGACGAAAACACGACTCGAACCCGTGAAGCACAACCATCGATCCATGCATGCATCGACGCGCCGTCGATGCCGCGTCGGCACGCCGTCGACGCCGAGTTACCACGCCATCGATGCTCCATCGACACGCAATCGACAGAGCCATTTTTCAGCGTCGGTAGTCAGGTCATTTTTTGCCATTTTGGGCAAAATAACTATTTTTCTCCACTTTCAACCTTATAAATAAAACCTCCATGTTTAGAAAGAAAAGAAGCTCTTGAACCACTTAGGGTTTGACAAGCCCAAGAGTTCTCCATTTTCTTCTTCATTTTCTCACTTTCTTAATTCAAATTTTCAGCTTTTAGTTTTTATAAATTATAGATTTTTTTAAGCGCTGCTCGGATGATGGATGCAACTTAGTTTCAATTCATGTTTTTCTCGTTTGAACGATGAATCGCTCCAATTCTAATTAGTAAGATTTAATTCTCTTTGTTTTATTATTCGAGTTTCTTGTTGATTTGTTTATAAGTTTTCTTGTGGGTTGTGATGTTCTTGATACGTAATTGTGTTTCTTACATTTTTCATGATTTCATATTATATAATTTTTAGAAACTCATATGATTATAGTTGTTGTTCTTCAAAGCTCATTATCCATTGTTGCGTTCTTCCAAACTTTTTGTTGAATCATGTTTATGTTTGTGTTGAATTTGAATTACTGCGTTTCTTGATGAGTTGTGTTTAGAACTCATAGTTCTAGTGCACAGAATCATTTATAACCATCAATTGGGGTTTTTAGGTGTTTAATTTACAAGTTGAGATTGACAACCCCAGCTCGTAGATTAAGTGTTCGATAAAATATCAATTAATCGTGGAGATAATTCTAGAGTCCTAGAACCCATTTTATTAATCTTTGTCGATTTTGTTCATCGTTGTCTAAATTACTGTCTTAGATATAACAAATTTCAAACCAGAACTTGATCGAGTGTTTAGTGTAGCTTTGTCGTTATTTTCTCATTCATGAAATCAAACACGAAAATTCCTTCCGATTAGCCTTTCTCGAGAGATTCGACTCGAGTCAACTTGTCACTTACAACCGCTCCGTTCTCTTGAGGACGAGCCTTTTATTTTAATAAAAAGTAAGTGTTAAAAATTTTGATTCACTGTCTCTCGGGCTCTCTCTGATCCCAAATGGAAACAAGCAATGCAGGATTAATTCACTGCTCTCATGGCAAATAACACTTGAACCCTTGTCCCTTTCAAATCAGATCTACATGTGATCTCAAACAAATGGATTTTCAGAATCAAATATAAGGTTGATGGTTCACTAGACAAGTTCAAAGTTAGATTAGTTGCAAGGGGTTTTGAACAACAAGTTGGTATTGATTTCTTGGAAACCTTTAGTCCAGTTGTAAAGACCTGCACAATAAGACTTGTCTTCTCACTGGAAATCACTGGCAACTGGTCCATTCAGCAGATTGACATCAACAATGCTTTCCTGCATGGTGAGCTGACTGAAAATGTCTACATGTGTCAACCAGAGGGTTTTGTCAACTCATCAAATACAACAGCAGTGTGCAAACTCAACAAGGCTCTATATGGTCTCAAACAGGCACCAAGGGCATGGTTCACCAAATTGAAACAATTTCTTCTGTCAATCGACTTTCAAATATCAAAGTCTGACTCCTCTCCATTCTTTAGCAAGAAAGATGACAAGTTACTACTTGTTCTGATTTATGTTGATGATATACTAATCACAAGTGAAGACTCATCAGGTATCACTCAGGTTATCAAACTGTTAGGGGCCAAGTCTGCCCTCAAAACACTTGGAGAGGTAAATTATTTCTTAGTACAGGAGGCAAACAGAACCAAAAATAGTATAACTCAGTCAAAATACATGTATGAGTTACTAGATAAAACTCACTTGTTACACTGCAAACCTGCCTCTACTCCTATCTCTCCAGCAGCCAAACTACATCTCTGAGACAGTGCTCCTTTCCAAAATCAAATATTGTACAGAAGCATAATAGGTTCTCTTCAACAACTCACTCTCACAAGACTTGATATATCATTTGTAGTCAACAAGTTGTCACAATTTCTACATGCTCCTAATATAAATCATTGGACAGCCTGTAAATACCTGTTAAGACATCTTATCTTAAAGGATCCTTTGCAACTGGAATTCATTTCACACCTGTTTCTAGAATTGTTCTTGAAGGCTTCTCAGATGCAGATTGGGCAAGTAACATTGATGACAGAAGAAGTACAAGTGGATATTGTGTATTACTTGGTAAAAACATACTGACCTGGAGCTCGAAGAAGCAAAATGTTGTGTTTAGGTCTAGTGCTGAAGCAGAATACAGGGCATTAGCAGACACAACATCTGATCTTATCTGGTTAAAACATCTGTTTGATGAACTAGGGCTACATTTGCAGTCTTGTCCAGTTAGATGGTGTGATAATCAAAGTGCAGTAGCTCTTGCTTCAAATCTAGTCTTTCATGCGAGAACAACACACATTGAAATTGATGTTCACTTCGTCAGGAAAAAAGTATTAGCCAAGCAATTTGATGTCAGATATGTTCCAACACAAGAGCAACCAACTGATATATTTACCAAACCACTCAATGACTCCAAACCTTATATAAAAACTAACACTTGGGCGAACTGTCACAACCATCTATGCTCCAGGTTGAAGGACTCATTTTTTTCAGCTCGCGGGCACATATATTCAGCTTGCATGATTTTGTCTTCAGGTTGCGAGCTTGCAAGATGTTTTCAGCTCGTAGGATTTTGTCTTCAGGTCGCGAGCTCGCATGAATTTTTTCTAGCTCGCAAGATCGCGAGCAACCTCTCCATCTCGCAGACTCATTTTCACAACCCGCAAGCACGTTTTCCACAGCTCGCGCGACCATCTCTTCTCCAAATTGAAGGGGGCGTATTAGGTTATTATGGTCTTTTGTAAAAAGTCAACAAGTTAGTTGTCATTCAAAATTGTTAGAGTTAATTAGCTACAAAGTAGGGATTAGTTAGCTAAATTAGCCACCAAACTAAGAACAACTGGTGTATAAACAAACAAGTTGGAGAATCACAAATCAAGTTTCATAATAATAAAAAAAAATTCACTATTTTCAATAATCTGCATTTTACTTTTCTCTATCACAAGTTGTTATTTGTTGATAATTACACATAATTGTAGTCATTGTAAATATTAATGTATTTATTATGTAGGTTTGTCTTGATGTGCTAATAAAATCATTGGTCTGTACGAGCCAAGAGAATCGGGTATGCTTTTGTAGCTCAATTTCTTGATATATGAATGTCTTTCTCCTTGGTCCCATTTACTTTTCGTTGTCTGATTTTGCCACCGTTCATCCCTAGTCTCTGTCGAGATTTAGCTGTCTTTTATCAATTGTATGTTATTGAACAAGTAATGATTAGTGTTAAAAAGTTTTTAACTTTTCTTTTTTTCGTTGTGCATCCATTTTTACTTAAATTCTCACATTCTGCTAGTTCGAAATGTTTGTACATAATGTAAAATCAAAATAATAATAATAATAATAATAATAATAATAATAATAATAATAATAATTGCCACCATGACATTGAAAAATACTTGCATTATAATGACATATGATCAGACAAATCTTTTCCCTCCATCACAAGCTAAAGCTTTATTTTCCTCTCCATTTCAGTCTCATAATTAATTATTTTTCTCTCCCATTGATATTATGGAGCTTCTATTATTTTTTCTCAAATTTCCTACCTGCTTATCTCTCAGTCTATTGATATCATTTATTTTTACCAACTCAATGGCATTGAAAGGAATTTCGTATCCTTCTCCATTTCCTAACAACTTCCTATTTGGAACCGCATCCTCTTCATATCAAGTAATTGTATCGTCTCTATTTGTATATATCTACTTCTACGTACTATATCATTGATTATCGAATATTCTTGTGTTATGTAAATTTATCCAACTCTTATTCGGTTTCTCTTTCTGCAGTTTGAAGGGGCTGCCTTCGCTGATGGGAAAGGCCCCAGTAACTGGGATATTTTTACCCATAAGAGCGGTAAAAATCTAATGCTTTATTTATGCTAATAACCTTTTTGCTTCATGCCCCTTGCCAACTCTTTCCATAATATTTTTTTTTAATTAAATAATAATAATAATAATAACTAAACTTGTATTTTGGTTATGGCAGGTAACATCTTGGATGGGAGTAACGGAGACAGAGCTGTGGATCATTATCGTCTTTATCTGGTAATTTAATCGATGCATATATGATATTCATGAAAACAAGTTACTAGATGTTTAGGGAGTGATTGAATATGATTTCATTTTGAGAATTTTGCAAGTGAGGGAACAAAGATTTAAGAGAGAATATTTATAAATTGTGTGAATGGATATGAGATGAGAATGTAGTTATTAAATTTTATTTAAAGTATAAAATCATATGAGATGAAAATTTAGTTATTAAAGTTAATTTAATATTAAGAAAAAGGTAAATAATAATTGAAGATATTTGGTAGTTACAGTTGAGTGAATAGTAAAATTTGTGAAAAATTATTTAATAATGATTGGTGATTGAATAATTTAATTTATTTTTTTTAAATGAATTGGAGGGAAAAGTTGCAAGCAAGTTAAATCCATAAACATTAAAAAAATCAAAAATAATAATAATAATAATAAAACGGTATTAAATGGTGCCTTAGTCCTTAAGCTGGGAGGATTTTGATAATTAAAATATAATTATTAAATTGTTACTATCGATTTTTTTTTTCAAATCTCATATTCCAATGATTAGACATGCTTAATCATTTTTCCAATAATTTGATTGAGTATTGATCCCACTTTCAAATGTTTGCTGGTCCACATTTAAATGTTTACTGTCTTACTCATGAAACATCCCGATTGCGTTTCGTGAGTCAGTTTCAACTATGGTGAGCAAGGTTTCATTTGGTTTGAGAATTGATTTTTTTTTTTTTTGGTTTTTTTAAAAGAAATGTAAAGGTTAATGGTTGTTTTCTGGTTTTGGTACGGTTCTGTTTTCGCTCTTCGGATAATCATCATTTATGAAGAAAAAATCCTAATAGTAAATTAAGTTTACTAATTTATTGTTAATTTTGATTTTTAGGCCAATTGATAATTAATTAAAATACAAAACTAATAAAAACAAGTTTTTGAATATAATTATATACATAACTAATTTAATACAATTGTAAATCGATTTCTTACATAAATTTAGTGGTATTAAAAATCTCTAGATTCATCCTATAAAAATATTATGGGGTGTCAATTCAGAAATTAATTAACTATATTTTTCAATTTCGATAAAATTCAATTCTGTTTTAGAAACAATGCATGTATCTCCCACTCTCATGAACTTTCTACAGCAATATACACACATTTATCACAATTGTACCTAGATTAAAAAAAGAAAAAGAAAAAACAATTTTTCCTTAACTAGCAAAACAATAAGCGAGCAAGTGATTGTTTAAGGGACATAATTTCTTATCCACTGACAGAAAATAAAACACCTTGTTTTATTCAAAAATATACAAAATATATTCAATTATTAACTTATCAAAAAAATCATCTCGATAAATTTTATTTTTCACTATTCTTTATCACTTTTTTTTAGTCAAACGTAATAAAATAAAACGAAAAGATATTTAATCGAAATCTTATTGGCCTTTCGTTTCGTCTCGTTTTTGACATTATTCTCTTTTTAGACATCATTGTCCGTTTCTTTAGAAAACAGTGTTCTGATTTGATCTAGTTGATTAGGCATCATTGTCCGTCCCTCTCGATGGGCTCACTAATTTGGCCCATCTAGATTTGGAAAAGTGCTGATGTTAACCAATGAAAACAAAAATAATTACATGTTATTAATTTTTGTTTTTACTTTGGATTTGAATTGGAAAACCCCAAAAATAAAAGGAATGATGCGCATTGTTATTTATGAAATGATTGCTAATGCACGTACTTAGTCTAATAATATTACAATTACGAACAAATAAAACAGGACGATATCGATCTCATGGAGAACCTCGGTACGAACAGCTTTCGGTTTTCCATATCGTGGTCAAGAATTCTTCCAAGTAATGTGAATATTGATTTTTATTTTTCTATTTATTTTGGGAGTTTAATTTATATTTATTGTTCATGACGACTTAAATTATTTCCAGAGGGGCGATTTGGAAGTGTGAACATGGGTGGGATTGATCACTACAGCAAGCTTATTGATGCGCTTCTGCAGAAAGGCTAGTTATATTATATATATACTCCGAATTAACGTAACATGACACGTCATTAATAATTAATCACAATACTAATTTTCTAATTTGATAATAACTGCAGGGATCGAGCCATTTGTCACGTTGACTCATTATGACATCCCTCAAGAACTTGAAGAAAGATACGGAGCGTGGTTAAGCCCAGAGATACGGTACAATTAACACAGCTCATTAATTAATTAATTAATTATTATTATTATGAAATTAGTTATTTTGACTGCTCGACTACTTTTTATTTTTTCCATAGGAGTGATTTCGAGCATTATGCAGACGTGTGCTTCAAATATTTTGGCAAGCGGGTCAAATACTGGGTCACCTTGAACGAGCCTAACGTGATGGCGATTCGCGGATATAGATCGGGTATTTACCCTCCATCTCGATGCTCCGGTTCGTATGGGAAGTGCAACAAAGGCAACTCAGAGAAAGAGCCTCTAATTGCAGCACATAACATGATTTTGTCCCATGCCAAGGCCGTCAACATTTACCGAACTAGATATCAGGTCATTATACTGTAGGCACATATATATATAACCCAGCCGTCTTTAATTTTACGCCAACAAAAAATTAGTAGACGTGACGAAATATGATGATATAAATAATTGCAACTACTTTAACTTTTTTAAAATATTACAAAAGCCCTCATCTAAATATACCTGTAATACATAGAAAAAAAGAGGATGTATAAAATGTTGGATGAAATTTGGGGTATATCTTTTGTATTTAGAAAATTTGAGGGATATAATTAAAAATACTTGGTGACGTCACGTCAACAAATTTTGTCATGTTTCTTGTAATTTTCAAATTTTACTTCCTTTCTTTTTTTTGGTAAATGTGGGTCACACCTCAAGGTAGTTTTTGTAATTACCCCCTCACAATCTGAAAAAAAAAATGGTTGAATTTATCTGGCGTCGTCGTATTTGTATTTTTGGTTACATTTCAGGAGGAACAAGAGGGTAACATTGGAATCGTAATGAATGCCATTTGGTATGAGCCCTTCAGCAATTCTACCGAGGACAAGTTGGCAGCTGAGAGAGCTCAATCATTCTTTTTGAATTGGTAACCACTTTTCTCACTAGTGTAAAATCAAAACATTGTATTGACCTTATTATTTTTATATTTAAAAAAAAAAAAAGAAAAAACGAATGCAGGTTCTTAGACCCTATAATATTCGGAAAATATCCTGAAGAGATGCGTCGTTTGTTGGGGACCATGTTGCCTGTATTTTCGAAAAAGGAACTTGAGATTATGAGCAATAATAGGTTGGACTTTATTGGCATCAATCATTACACTAGTTTCTATAGCAAAGACTGCATATACTCTTATTGCGACCCAGAAGCGCCAGGTGTCACCAAATCAGAGGGATATTATCTCCGTACTGCCCTGAGAGGTGGTGCACTTATTGGCGAACCCGTAAATACACTCATCTCTTACTATATTTATTTCAATTAACCCTTTTTATATTAGAGACTCAACTAACAAAAAAGAAATAATGAATGATTGATATAGACCGCGGTCGACTGGATTTTTGTTCACCCTCAAGGAATGGAGAAAATTGTGACGTACATAAAGGATAGATACAATAATACACCAATGTTCATCACGGAAAATGGTTTGTCTAAAATTTAAGCTCTGATTTATTTTTATTTTTTGGAGAATTGTTTTATAGAAGTGGGTTTATTAAAAGTAATAATAAATAAATTTTGCAGGTCTTGGCACTATGAGCGAACTAAATACATCTATAAATCACTTCATCAACGATTTCAAAAGAGTGGAGTACATGAGAAGCTATTTGGATTCATTGGCAATAGCAATTAGGTATCACTGTTTATCTTCAAATTTATTGCAATCCAATTCCTGGCAACTTTATGTTAAAATGGTCCGAAAGTTGTAAATAGAAGGATCAAAGTTGGATAGTCTTGCTATTGATATGAACTGCTATTTTCAGGAAAGGTGCGGACGTGAGAGGCTATTTCGCATGGTCGTTGCTTGATAACTTTGAGTGGCTTTCTGGATTCACCATAAGATTTGGGCTTTACCATGTTGACTTGGGCACCCTAAAGAGAACTCAAAAGTATTCGGGGACTTGGTATAAAGAGTTTATTGAAACCTCAAGAGGCGTGCGGGGATCTTTAAGTACCTGAAGATAGGTTATTGAGTTAGATGAAAATTTATATGAGGGACCAGTGATTAATGAATACTACTATCCTTTGAAATTAGTTCGTTTAATAAGACCAGGAAAATACAAGTGTGTTGCGTGTGAATGACAATTTATTAGGTGCACTATGTCTTACGTGATGATATATGTTTATACGTGATGATATGTGACAAAAACTTAGAGTTTAGTGTTTACTTTTTCATTTTAGGGTTTAGTTTAGTTTTTTATTTTTAGGATTTAATATTTCATTTTAAGATTTTATTTTTTATTTTTTATTTAACTTTCCATTTTAGGGTCCCACCAAAAATCTATCAATCTACCAGTTATATGTCATGATATGTCCTAGTTATATGTGATGATATGTGTCAGTTATATGTGATGATAAAAAAAATAGGATTTAGAATTTAATATTCAATTTCAGGGTTTAGTTTTTCATTTTAGGGATTAATTTTCTATTTTTAGTGTTTAATTTTTTATTTTAGGTATATTTTTTTATTTTTAAATTTTAGTTTTAGAATTTCAATTATTTGGATGTATCAGTTATATGTGATGATATATACCAATTATATGTGTGATATATGTCAGTTATATGCGATGATAAATTAAATTTTTTGGTGCACCTTGCAAGGTGTACCATGGTCCATGGTATACTCTCCCGCATGTGATGGCGTGATTACTTAATATAATTATTCATATATAATAAATAATTGGTACAAATTTTAAAGTTTGAGAAATATAATTTGTAAAGAGGAAGCATTAAAATATAAATAATCGAATTTTCCAACGTCGCCAACCTTAGAACGTCCCAAGATTCTGGTTTTCATAATCATATTGCTTCTAATTGAATTAAAAGCTTTTTGAGAGGCATCCAATGAGGCTTTATCTTACATAGTAGAGACACTTCTATTACAGCACGGTGCTCTTGTCGTGACTTTATTTGCGGCCTAGACTTATTTGCCTAAAATGTTTATCTTACATGAATTTGTATTCCTTGGTCAAGGCGGCTCTTGGAAGAATCCTTTTCAAAACAAAGATTAAATGGAAATTGTTTATATCCGAATTAAAATGGGTAATCTTCATTTTCATCCGGTGAAAGTGTTATTTTAGGTGAAAGATATGTTTTCACTTTATTGCTCAAATAATATTTCTACATCAATCATGTTATTATTGAAACTATTTTTTTTTCACCCGTGCGATACACGGGACATAAAGTTAAATATAGAAATTCAAGTTGTGTTAATATTATTTTATTTATTATTTAATATGTGAATAAATAAATAAATAAATATCTACGATAAAGATTGAGAGAAATAACTAAAAGATTCACACTTGATAAATTATAGATCGAAACCACACTACGTACATGAACGTTAAGTCCATACGTTCGTGAATACTTCTTTATACACCACATTATTGGTCACGTTCGATCCGGAATCGTCATCACCACAAACTAATATCTTCAATCCCTTTCGATGGGTGACACGCGACACGGCAACATATAACTGACCGTGACTGAACACGGGATTCTTCAGAGAAAGGCCGACGTTCAAGAGCGATTGATCCTGACTCTTATTTATCGTCATGGCATATGAAATTATGAGCGGGAATTGCCTTCTTTGAAATTTGAAAGGTATCCTAACGTCGGAAGACGTTAGACTCATTCGGGGAAGCAACACTTTTTCTCCCGCCTTTACACCGATTAGAATTTTGCATTCAAGGACGTGAGTGAAGAGTCTCGTAACAACCAATCTCGTCCCATTGCACAATCCCATTGAATGGTCTATGTTCCTCAACAACATAACAGGCGTACCCACCTTCAGATGCAGCTCGTGATTGGGCACCCCAATATACTTTATACCATTCAAGAATTCGGGCGTGTGCAAATCACTCAAAAAATCACTCCCACCGTCGGATTTGCAGGCACTGTCCGAACTCAGATAGGTGCACCCCTCGCTCGAGTTCAAAGTGTTCATGTACTCGTTG